>OY757269.1:4015850-4105806 GCA_963584085.1 Pyrausta aurata | reverse complement strand
TCTGTTTTAGAACTGTTTATAAAGTGAACATAAATGTTTCTTATAAATCAACAATACTATGGGTTCACTATAGTGCGCTCACATTATATCAGCGCAATACGGCGCGGTGCAGTAGACTTCCATACTAAATAGAGCAACGCGACAACCTTACCTGACACGGGATTATTATTGTGGACGGCAGCACAGCGGCAGCAGCGTGCAATCAGTCGGTGTTTCCTAGTGATTACAATCCAAATCTATTCAATGTTAGAGTGAACAGGCTTCTTCTGGGCGAGCTCGTTCCATCTTCGACTCCGTCTTAGTCGAACTTGGCTTGGTCTGGAGTCAAGAGCAAACCCATACTAAATTAAAAAAAAAACAATCGAATCACCTGCTGCTGTTGCGCTATTGCCGCACTACTTGTGACCTGTGTGTAATGCGTGATACTGTGATGAAGTAAGATAAGACCACAGTTAAACGTTACTCATGCAATGGGCTGGTACCTAATGGCAACTTTTGAATTAATAACGGCTGATTTGACTTCAAAATACTTACCATGCTTAAAGACCTTGTCATACAGCCTGCAATTGTCAAGTCCGACGCACGGCAGCGGCTGACACGAAGTGAGGCCACGGCCGGTGCAGCGGCACACTTTGAAGCAAGCCTTTTGAGCTGGACTGGGCCGCGGGACTCGCACCCACGTGCCAAGGGGCACTACGTAGTTGCTGCCGTCACCTGGATTAATGATAATAAAGGTTGAATTTGACACACTTTTCATTTAATTTGTCTTATGGTGGTGACCTGATTTGCTTGATACATCCATGAAGGGTTAAAGCAAGTTTTAAATTTTCTACTCAGTTAAATACATATTCTGAGCATAGTCACACACAATCTACAATTTGACCTGTCACTATACTCAAAGATAGAGTATAAAATAACAAACAAGGCCCTGCGCGGGCACACGGAGACATCCCTTCTTTACGCGCTTTCAAAAACGCTTGCTCTGTGATTGAATGAATTTGCTACAGCCACTAGCTTCTTACTCCTAGCTATATTGCAAAACTCACCGAGAGGACAGCCATCTAAACACCGGTACCGCTGGCACGCGCCACCGTGCAAGCAGTTCCTATTGACGGCGCACACCTGCGACGCGTTGCACGGTGCGCCCGCGCACGGCGACGTCACTGCTTCCCGCGCCGATAGCAGCGGTGGCTCGGTACCTGGCGAGGAAGATAAAACCAGAGATTATGATGATAGTTTGAAATGCTCGGTAACGTAAAATTTGAATAATCTAGCTGCATTTCGTGAGATGACTGAAAAGATGGAAATGGCTATGCAACTATGCTTTATTCTAGATTTTTTTTATTTCGCATACAGTTCTTTCTACATCACATCAGAACTTTCTACATTTTCTCGAGTCTGGATGGGTGTTGTGGTATCACAGTTGTGTCTGATTTCCATAACACAAGTGCGTTATCTACTTACTTTGGGATCAGAGCAATTATAGGTAAACCGCTTCATTGAGACTTCGCCTGCGGGGCACAGGGGCGTGGGGGGAGGCGATAGCGGGTCACGCGCGGGGTGCGGGCCGCTCACTAGCCGCGCTCTCGCGTCCCCCCGCACCCCGTCGCCCCGCAGGCGAGGTCTCAATTTCGCGGTCTACCTATAATGTGCGTGATTGATGTGAATATTTATTTATTTATTTACAGTACACTTTCACTGGCTTTTTTTGTTTGATGACCTACATAGGTACTCGGATCTGATACTCACTAGGCGTCATGTACTGGCGCAGCTGCACGCAGGGCGCGTGCGTGGAGCGCGGCGCGAGGCGCGCGCACAGCGCCGCGGCGGTGAGGTGCGCGGGCGCGCGGGACCACTCCACGCACGAGGACACCAGCCGCATGCAGTCTTCTTCGCAGAGCAGGCTGCTGTGACCCTGGAGATTGACGAACTAGATTTTAATTACTTTTTATTTACTTCTACTTGTGGCTAAAAGACAAAGCACTGTAGATGTTTTAACATGTTTCGAAATTACCACAATCGGCAAAGGTGGACGTAAGGTACAAATACCTACCACCGACAATTAATTTTAAAAAAATGAACCTCTTTATTATTATTATTTACATTAATGCAATATTTTTTACCTTAGCGGTACAAGGCTTCGCGTGCAAAGCGCAAGCGACGCTCTTCCACACATCAGTGGGGCATTGGCTGGAATTTTTCAGCGGCATATGGAGTCCCGACACTGTTATGTAACTGAAAAATATAAAGTAATTAAACTTAGCATATAAAAGATGATATAGATAAAATATACAAACTAAAATTTTAAACAAATTGGACAATTTAGAGGTTTACCCGCTGCCCTTCTGTTCTGCAACTGCCAAATGTGCATCCAAATCAGCTTGTGCTGTGCATGATCTGAAGAGGCTGGACGGCCGGTTGTTGAGTTGGCTGCAGTACGTCAGACCAGAACAACCCAACGAGCAAGGAGCCTCCACTAAAAACAAAAGATGATCGTCAGCATTGAAACTTTTGTTGCTAATATTCAATGATCTATTCTATATATCTTACCCTCCTCAATACATTCTGTCAGATCGTTTTCTTGAGGGTCTCCCAAACATTCGCCATAGAACTTCTGCCAGTTGCTCTGCCATCCTGTGTTGAACGTTTCGAAGCACAGCTTTCGACAATTCGTGGTCTTTGCCTGTGACAGAAAGTTACATCATCAACAAAACATCGCTTACTAACTTACTCTTATTTCAACAAAATCACGTAACTTTGCGTGGTCCAAACTTCCAATTCTTATAGCAGCAATTACCGTAAATCGCAACCCTGACCCTACGCACCTTTTGGCAACAATGTAGTTTAGCCACATCGTGTGGTATGAGGTCTTTGGTATCAGCTGGCGCATCGTTTCTTAGGAAGCACTGCCAGAGTTTGTCATGAAGTGAGGGGGCTCCACAGGCGGCTGATAGAGCCTCCTCAATCTCCTGAGAATCGCCTGTCCTACGAAGAACTGATTCACAAGCGCTTCGACACGATGACTTTGACGATTCATGACAGCAAGGCAGGTCTGCGAAAGCAAATAAAGTTATATATTATCAATAAATAAAATAAATAAATAAATGGTCAGATTTGTTTTCGTGAGACAGCTTATTTATGGGAAAAGGCTATAAGGCTAAGCATTACGCTGCGAGAGGAGGGAAGGGAGTAAGATCAAAACGCGCGGACGCAGTCGCCACGGTCAGTCGCGGTTGGTATATAAAGTATCAAATTATGAAGTTGTGGTCCTAATGATAAAATAAGACCATTTCAAATGAGACGGCTTCTTAACGACCACACCAAACAGTAGAAACAGATCAATATGTCAAAATGTTTTATCAATTTTCCACTTTGAATCAAGGATTTCAAATTTAAACAATGGTGCCTACTTCATACCTCCTGCCTTCTTACATTGCTCATTGCTCTTAGGGCACGGTAATTAAAAGAGTAAACACTCACACTTGGAAGTATCCGCGTGCACGTTAGAAGCAGTCATGTTGCGGAGACAGCGCAGGAGCACAGGGGACTGTTCACACGCCTCCACGGCTTGCTCCCTTGCCTCGTTGTCGGCGTGGGAGCCGACGCGCCAAAGCGCCTTGTGACAGGCCTCGTAACAGTTCAAGTAGTGCGTCTGCGCTGAAATTAAAAGTAAGAGCTTACTAAGGCTGCCCAAGCTGATACTTTGCAAAGTTTTAGAAGAAGGAAGAAAGTACTGAGGAATACGCTCCACGCAGCTAACTAAAGGCACAGATAATATAAAACTACTAAAGGTAAGCGTCAGCTATAGGATTCTAGTAACCAAAATTAACTAAATTATAGCAGCAACACTCTTCTTGGGTTCTTACTCCTCCCCTTAAGGCCTGTGAGTGTAAAAAAAGATTCAAATGCGCTGACACAGTCCCACGGTTTTTTCCCGCGGAGGAAGCGTTTAATACTACAATAGTTTGTGTCAAATAGAGATAAACTCACAGCAGCACCACTGAGCCTCTTGCTGACCACGCACGCAGTCGAAGAAAGCGATCTCGTCGGAATGCCTGCACGCGCTAGCGTTGACCAACTCTTGCTCGTTTCCAGCCTTCATGCAGGCGTGTCGACAGCCGGCTGAATTGCCGAGAGCGCAGCACGCCCGGCCCCACCAGCCCACTTTGTCTACTACCTCTGGAAAATTGCAAAAATGGTCTTGATAAAAAAACTACGTTTTTCTTTTTTTTCATAGTTAGTAGACATAGGTCACAGTTTGATCCAGATGGGCTCAAACGTGGTCTATGGTATCCGTGAAAAGTTACACATATTTTCTGACAAGTTATAATCTTGCAAAGTAGATAGCTACGAGTACCACGGGCTAAGTTGTTTACAATTCATTTAGTAATGGTACGTTTTCTCTATAGTCCTTGCTTAATTAGGCACTTACCTTCAATTGTGTGGTTCATGCATATCCAGAAGTCTGTCTGAAAAAAGAAGTTACCGATAAATAGAGAGATATTCGATTTCAAGTCTTAGAGTCTATTGTTCGGAGGTAACAAGATACGGCGGTAACATCCTTTTTGGGCTGTAACTCGAGACCTCCCCAATTACAATACAATGCTGATAGGCGGTTTATTGACGATGAATGGCTCAGCAATACTCGGCATTTATCGCGGCAGCCGCCTGCTCAATACACTCCACTGAGCATGTCCATTGTTTGAATAGACGATATCACTTTACACCTTACTACTTTACCTTGCAAGCTTAAAGCACCAGATAGCGATACGGAAGCGTCTTCGATGGGCCCATGTAAGTTAAATTGACGCTTGAATTCATTTTCAATGACAGTGCTTAGCTAAAGAGGATATTAGCATCGGATCTATACGATATATATGCAAACTTACCGACTGAGGTGGGCAGAATTTGTAAATATTTCTTATCCTTTCTTCTCGCATATCGTTGTCTGATATTGGCACCAAGGACATCTGGAACAAAACACAATGAAATTATTGTTTTTCTATCATCATTAATTAAGTTGTTCTCAAAAACATTGTCCTTGCTGATAGTTAATATCATGTTGCCCAAGTAGAACGATTAAAAGTGTGAATCAAAATGGTTATGTCTCATTGACAAGTAATAATTTACCGTATTTTTCTACACATACGGTTTCATATTGAAGATTGTTTGGGAAGTTAATAAAAGGAGCGCATGGGCCCGCATGTTTTGATGGGCATAACATGTGTTCTTGAGTTTATTGGACATTAGGCTCGCCTTATTTAATTGACACGCGGGCGAGAGCTACCGTTACAGAATGACGCACTTAGCTACATAACAAATGTATTTTCATAGCCGATAGCTAAGTTTTCGATCATGATTATAGTTATTTAAGCTATGAAAGTTTAAAACTCTTTTTATAATTATGGGTGTGGGGAGGTACACTACTATTTAATGTTATACCTACACGTAAGAACAAGTAAACATCGTTCATTATGATCACTAATTAATACGTAACGTGTTTACATTCAAAACATTGATTCCTCACTGCTCTGTATTACACAATCATCATCAAATCAGTATCGGCATTACAATTGATATGTGCATTAACGCGTTGGAACATGCATCGTTATCGCGTTTGACTGCTAAGGTTATCTGGAGTCACCGTCTGGGATACAGATACAGTCGACAACGGAACTGAATATTTATAACCACTGTTGAAATACGCGACAGAAATAAGGTTGTGCAAGTAAACGAGGTTCTTGTGGAGTCGCAATGTCCTAGTCTCTAGTCTCAACAAATCAATTAAGGACCAAAAATTCCAGTGAAAATGCATACATAAACCTTTAGATACAGAATGCTATTAAGATAAGATAAAGAGGAAATAGTTTTTAATCAATGTACTTGTATTCAGGTCATAAGTAGGAAAGACCTATCCTAATGAAAAAGGATTTCTATAAATATAGGCAAGGGCCAATATTTTATTAATTTTAATTTTATAATATTTATAAAATTGCTCTCTCAAAAGAGCTTTACCTAAGATTCAAGCTGCTGTTACTTAATCTACCCTATAACATAGGTACTATATAATACCACACAGCCACTCTTAATTGCACCCGAATGTACACAATTGTTCAAGCCTAGAGTCTATGAGATGATTACGAAAGCTCACCTATTTGTGTCAACGCGCTCGTAAATTCATCAAAAGATAAAGAAATCAATTACGGCCACTTATTAAAAACTAGATCAAACATGACCGGGCTCTGGATGTCATTAAAAACTATATTAAACCGAATACAATAACTATACATGAGAGGGCATTGCAGTTGGAAAAAAACACTGAAAAAAATGCCGACTTATTTGACATCAAATCGATTCAATAGTTCAATAGTTTATTTCAGACACCCTAGTCCATACAACAAAGTTTTATGTTAATTGAAATTATATTATGACGATCCATGATTCCATGATGGTCTGCTACTTTACTTCGACGATATTGTTTTCATTTAAGTCTTTCGGATTGAACCTATTTAATAAGATAATACATCTAACTACAGTAGACGCCAATCATTGTTAAGTATAATAAACTTACAAGCTTATAAAAAGTCAGTCAGTTTTCGTCAACCTAAATGTCTGTCTTCCTCTTCATGTGTGCGTAAACTACGAGTATACCGCCTTCACTTGTGAGGCGTGCATGTGACAAGACTAATTGGGAGATTTGCTGTATGTCCATTGTATTCAGAGCGCTGAATGAGATCACAAGTCAATATTATGTTGGAAATTTTTCGCCAATCAACCTCCCGCCTCGAACCATAGGTAAAAGACAACGGCTTCTCAAAGAAAATAACTATTGCTTTGATATAAGTATCTGCGGTTTTGTCGCTACAATAAAGGGCATACTATATATTGAATCCTTGGACGTAAGTATGTATTGTAATCGGCCCTGCTTCCGTGCTTCTAAAATATACTAATGTACACGCTGACAACAATATAGTTATGTGAACAGAGGCAAAGTAACGAGGCTTATAGCAATTCTGGAAATATAACTTTATTGACAGATATCGAACTATCGAAAGCGCAAACTTTCCTTAACCCGAACCGAAACTTTGCGTGAACTCCGAAACTTTTTTCTTTAACATTATGTTGTGGCTTATCTCTCTACATCTATACTCGAAGGTGCACCATGAGTGTGGAACAATGTTCATTGTATACAAATCAGATGTCGTTCAGAACGAGTCTAATTCAGCCCACACGATCTCCGATCTTGGCTTATTGTTCTAGCACAATTGCTACGCGTTTAAGGGTATGATTGAAGACACATCACCTCGATCAATTTTCACTTGATGGCATCAAGGTATTCTCCCCGGCAATTTGCAATGATGATTTGTGTCAGCCTTTTAAATGATAGTGCAGCTTAAATAACGGCCCTTAAAGGGTCAGAGTGAAATTCCATGTTATTTAGAAACCATAATATGACGAGTACCCAATGCTTTAGCCTATTACAAGGATAAATCCAAACTATATGCTTAAATACTGACTGAACACTTACAACATACGCAAACGAAAATATCTTCTTTGAAGATTCTGCCCGAGGAAGCCCTAATTAAAATATGGTCTGCAATGCTTATTTGATTGGTGCGCATTAAAATATTAGTCGACGCGACCGACTTCATTCTCGAAATAAATGAAGCAAAGCCTAGAATCATTTATCAAAGTGGCTGAAGCTGAAATTGTTGGGCCGCGTGGTGTGAGTGACTCATGTCACGATTATTCTGTTTTGCGCAAGCTATAATTATTTTAGTTTTAACAAGGTTATCGATATTTCTATAATAAGCCCTTTTGATGATATTATTAAATAAGTAGTATGCTTCAGGACCTTTCAATCCTTCACTAAAATAGTGACTGATTTTCATTGGGGCATAAAAGATGTAATTAGAAGTTTCAGAGCTGTGGAAGGAAAATATTTTTGTACGTATTCCTAAAATTTATTAATATATCAATTGTTGGATGGAATTTAATTATGAGATATGTAAAAAGATGTGTTAAGCAAATATAACGCATCGCGTCCCAATCGCATCCATAACCCATACAAATGGTTTCGAAAACAATTCTCAGAACATCACATTATTCCGACGCGGGACGGGCTAAAATGGTCGTACGTTGTATTTTTATGCAGCGGTGCGTCCGAAATGCGTTTATTATTCGATCCGCGGCGGCCTTAACTCCGTCATTGTTGACAGGGGGCGGTGATGATGGTCGGATGTGGTGTCGTGTTGGGCGGTGCGAACCTGGCCCATTCTTCTTCTTAGCGTGTCAATGGAAACCCATATGGAGGAATTACAATGGAGAAATTACAACGTAGCAGCCCGAATTCAGCCACTTGTATTGCCTGAACTTAACTTACCTGGCCCATTGAGGAGCTAGGTTCTCGCTGCGATTCTCCAAGCATCAACACTGCGTAATAAACGTTAATTTATAACGTAAGCTTTAAAGTGTTACTTAGAAAGGAAGATCCTTTCTTTCCATCGCTAAAAAAATTAAGCCTAAAGTTTAGTTTACATCGTGGCCACACACAGCCAACAAAATATGTTCTTTTAGCTGTTACCTTAAATAACTATTAAGCACAAGTAATTAGCAGAGACCCTTAGGATATTTGTTTGTTAAAATTTTAGAATAATTCGGTCAAAGCTCTACTTCACGCGCTGTGAGAAAAAGCCGACAAGTAGACAACGATCTTCAAATAAAACAATATTCCATTTAAACCTTCCTTAACATAAATTTTAAACAATAAACTACGGGTCTAAACCAAAAAAATATGCATAGTGGTAGGTTCCACCTGTAGGTCCACCTCCAGGGTGGATTTCCAATGCACTCTACACGTCCTGCGTGATACGTGAACGGCATCACGGGATCGCTTCCTCGACGCGTATTCACGTGACACGGCGCATTGAATATTAATAACACATGGTTTAATATTTAAACACACACACACACATCCTTAATATCTTTACATTTTACACGGCAGTAAGATGTAGGCAGTAGATTAATGTCTTAATTTTTTTGTCAGGTCCCATTTCTGTTGATATTAACGATTGGTCGATATAATATTCTAGCTTTGATTCAGTGAGGAAAGAAGGTCCGATATCCACTTAGAATGCGTTTAATTAAAGTTACATGACAGATCAGGCTTGAATAACAACTTTAACGCTATCAAAGTAGACTCATCCCTCATTCATTTCAATTCTAGTCATTGAAATGCAAAACAAGCGAATGCAAACTCTTTAAATGCAGAGTGAACCTGTAGAACTGATAGTGATCTAGTAGCGAGATCTAGAATCAAATAAGCAAAGGCCGCAAGTCGGTCCTGTGACAAATAGCACCATTCGCAAGAAACGACAAAGACAATGAATCTATTAGGATTCGAAGCGCAGCCGGGACGAACGCTTTGCATGCACGACCATTAGTAAGCTTTGCCAATCCCGACCCAACAGTAGCACCTTACATTCATAGAAATAAAAGCCAATATCGATTGAAATCATTACGGTAAGCACAGTGGTTGTGAAGACGGAATAATAAAAAGTTACCGCTTTCAAGTGCATTTAAGAGATTCAATGCAGGATTACCGTGATAATCTTGTAATCTTGTTTACCTACTGACTTTAAGAAGGCTAAGATTTTACAAGATAATTACAGAATAAAAGCAGTTGAAAACGCGCTGATTCGATATGACGTGAGTGCAATAAAATATCAATGCAACGAAGGTAAATGCTTCACAAAAATACAACAAAAACTTTTAGACAGGTACTCATAGGATCATCATCACTTAAAAACAATACATATCACTTCAAATAAATTATTTCAACCATCATTATCTGTGTGGGTATATTTTCTATTCCAAAACAATCTGTTCAACAAGTTAACTTCAATAATGAATATTGATTGTGCACTTTGAAAGACGCAAGTCGTAATAAAGACGAACCGTCCCGTGCTAATTAAAACACAAAGGTTCGCAGTTGACAGAATAAAACGCAACTGAGTACCGTCTGACGCCCTAAATAGTTTCCTAACACCAGCCGTAATTATTGCCACAGGAGATACTGTACACATAGGGTTGTAACTTAAAAGTACACACATACTAGCTACCTAGCTGCCTAGCTGGGAGGCTAAGCTCAGCTGCCTTTGCAGTTAGAAAAATTAGGTACCTTACTGATGTTGAAACGGCGAGGCTTGTATATTTTAGTTACTTCCACAGTATTATGTCTTACAGTCTTCTCTTGTGGGGTTCTGCTACAGACATTGAAACCATATTTATTTTGCAGAAAAGAGCCATTCGTGCTATTTATAAACTTAGTCCTCGTGACTCCCTGAGAGAGGTCTTTAAGAAAATCAACATATTAACTGTGGCTTCTCAATACATTTTTGATAATATAATGTACGACCGTAAAAATTTAGATAATTTCATGAAGAAAAGCGACATTCACCCATATAACACAAGAAATAAACACAAGCTTGTCGTTCCTAACTTCAGATTAGTTAAAACTATTAATTCGTTTATGGGAAATTGTATAAAATTCTTTAATAATATACCACACAATCTTGTCGAATTGCCGGTTGATAAATTTAAGAAACACGTTAAAAACACGCTTATGTCTAAAGGCTATTATAAGGTTCAAGACTATCTAAACGACACGAATGTGTGGTCCGTCCAGCCTGCACCGACTGATGTACTTACCTTTGATGATTTTGATTTTACGGCAGCTAGTGGTGACTGAGTTTGTTCCGGCGTTTCTTCTCAGCACTTGCCTAATTGTCTGTGTTCTGTCTCGAAGCGCTGGTAGGGCCCAAAAGATAAGGAGACATGTTTCGGCCCTTTCAGGGCACATTTATTTTTATTTTTTTCACTGTATATTTTGACGTTCATAAGTGTCATTTCATGACCTAAATTGAAATAAAGATTTTGAATTTGAATTTGAATACTTTTTCGCGAGATCCGATAGTCAATTGTTTTCGGCTATCGAATACGTAATACACGAGCGTGACAAAAAAACGCTTCACTGAATGGTTGAGAGCTTTTGAAAATGAAACTACGCTGACAGCCCTGTAAACAGTTGTGATGGTTTGAGATGAGTTGATACTAGCGAGAGGCGGTTCTAAAATAGCGAACGCGACAAACTCGGTAATCAAAGAGCGGAATCAAATCGCTCCGTCACCGCTTTGATGTTTCTTTGTGATTTGTCTTCGTGTCACTCGTATTAGTTGATTTACATGATCTCGTTTCTTTGATACTGCTGAATCTGTAAGCGGTTGCGACGTGGAATTTTCAGTTTTGTAAACAAAACCAGCCGAAGAAGTAAGCTAAATCGCGATACAAATAAAATGCACACATTCTCTGATACGTCCTAATTTTATTGAAATTTATAGCAGGAAAATTGTAATGGTTGAACACATGTCGTGAAGTATTTAGTGATGAGTGGGGTGACATCTTCTTAAATTAGTATAATTAGATAGCTGTTCGCCTAATAATACATCAAACCCTATCTATAAAGGGTGGCTTTTTATATTCTCAACAACGAGCTGTGTATTTGAGTTGACAAAGTGTGGTTTAGTTTTTCCAAGTAGCGCGTTATTTTAAAACTGTGGACGTTTATTAGTGGGGCGAACGTCTTTCTTTAAGCTCTTGTCAGCGAAGCAATAAACTTGGCTGAAGACGTCACGCGGGCGGTGACAGCACCGTGATTAACGACCACAGACATTCTTGATAAGGTTGCCAGAGGTTCACAGATTTTGGGGTACTCCGAAATAGTTTGGAACATCGGAGGGATTGACTTTTTGATACAGAGAATTGTTTTCTCTTTTGTCTCTACTGTATCAAGAAACATTCTAAACTCTGAATTTTTAAGACAATCGCTTTATCGTTTGGAGACAATAATAATTGCTTATCTTATTGTGAAGTGCAATCTCTACTGGAAGTAGTAGTCGAATGGTATTTGAATAATAAAGTTCTGGAGCTGTATTTTTAAATCGCTCGCTTCTCGATTTTCGTAAGAAACGAGATATTTGCGTTGACATTCAATTCATATTCGAACGAAAATCACTCGCAATCATGAAGTGAGTGATTCAAAAGTAGAGCTCCTGAACTGTTGAATCATTCAAGATGCGACATATTAAAACTGTTGGTAGCCCTTATTTCAAAACATCCCACCCCCTCTCCCGCCACCGGCACTCCACTACATAATAATGGCATGTTAGGAAGCGATAAAAATGCGATATCCCACCGCATTCCCGATACCGCCGCTCTTATTGACATGTTCGGAATGTACACGCGAAATTAAATACCTTTTCATGTTGATAACGTAATAAACACATAAACTAGCCTTATTATCTCTAGCTACGCCCTTGAACTGTATCGACATCCAAACTTGAAACTTCAACTTTATTTTGGTAACTAACCCCCATAATCATAATAGGAAACTCAAACGGTCTTTTAAACCTATTTTAGCTATTACACTGTTTTGTCTCGTGCTTTCTTGGCGCTGTCATCATTTGACAGAAAGTGACAATTATTTATTAACGCTAACAATATAAAATTGTAGTTTATTATATTTATTCCACTTTCCCTGATCCAAATTGTATCTCCCGGAATCTTTTTAACTCCTATACCTTTTCCCAACCTTTTACCTTGTCGTGGCAAAATGCACAAGCCGTGCTAGCCAAAACAAAAAAAAACAGTGTAATAGCTAAAATAGGTTCAAAAGACCGTTTGAGCTATTATGAATAAGGGTATAAGTGTGACATAAGTTCTAAAAATAATAATCATATACATAAGACTTAGTAACCTTTAAGGTATTGCAAACAGTATTACACAAATAACCTACTACGAAAAAAAAAATACAAAGTTAAATTCCCTCTGTCAAAAAATCACTAATGCTATAGAAACATTTTTCAATTAAGTATTCATGCAGTTTAGATTTAAATATATAATTAATTTTGTTGTAAATCCGAGGAGCATTACCAAATCCACACACATTAATTAGTAATTCTAATATATAAATTTGAATTTGAACTATTTGCTTATGAAAAAATAATTAAGTAGACATTTATTTAGTATTTGTAAAGTTCTAAAGCCCATTAAAAGATCAACCATGAATCTTTTGACTTTTTATCTATCTCTGATGAAGATAAGATTAGGGTTGACCATAAAAAATCAAAGCCACTGAATAACTTCCACTAAAGAAAGTTATAATAAAGATCTTTATAATAGTCCCGTAATCTGGCTGTCACAAACGGGTCGGGCGGGCGTAATGCGAGGGCTTTAACAGAAATAGATATTTCTAACGTTTTAAAGAAGACAGTTGCTACATTTCGCAATTTTTATATGATATTATTCGGCATGTGACGATGCACAGCATCCTGTGAGATGCGTCTACTTCCGCCTAGCCTAATTTCCGTATCCTGCTGGATAAATAATTATTGGTTTAATTTTACTTACATCCGTGTCCGCCATTTTTAGTCACCTGGGGTCGAGTTATCTCGAAGTTTCCTCATAGCGTCGTTTGCTTTCGATCTAGCAACATCCTAAGCAGAAACTCTGCTCAAATCGAGAATTACATTCATACTTAGCGTATTATATTTGATAAAGTTTTACCTTTAAAGATCTAAATAATCTTAACGTTTTTATAAAAAGTCATATTGTTATAATAACCAAGTTTTAAAAGTGTGCTAGTGTTTTAACGTGACGGTGACCTGCAAGACGAAGTGATCATCGGCCTACGCTGCACGCGCACGAATAACACTGGAAAATGGATCGGCCGGCGGTTTTTCCCAGACGCTGGCTTTGCCTTAATGAAAGGTAAAACGAACACATAATAAGGTACGTGGTATTTTATTCAACGTGAATACCCCTTTCTGACCACATGAATTTGAAATAAACTAAACAAACATTATCTTAGCTAAAACCGTGGATAAACACGCGGCGGCGTACGCTCATGTTAGTCTCCGAGTCCCGAATTTCGATATTCGGTCAAACCCATCTTGTGAATCATATTTACTGTATGTATTGCCTCGACTTCTAGGTACCGCAGTACCTAAAATTATAGCACGGGTAGCTAATTACTCATTTTTAGATGGAACATGCAATATTTCCATTTTAATTTTCATATACCCACGTATATTTACGTACTTCTTTCTAACTAGAACGTAATAACAGCGGCTTCTTCTGAACAACCGCTGAATCCTTTACCAGCCTGAACATACTTATATTGCTCAATCTAGCATGTTTTCAGTTCAAAACAACTAAAACAATGCTTTAACAATTCTTGCAACAATTTGCCACATTTTTCGAATTTCGAAAAAGCAATTTCAATTCTGTTATATACAACTTTTAAAGGATATCCTAAATACATCTATCTACCTAATTCATAATATTCATAATGAAGGTTCATTACAGTACAGTGCACATTTGTCTCAAATTGTTAACTTTTATATCTATATCTATGCAGTGTAGCCTCGCCTCTGTCGAGCATTCATATGCAGTTGCCTATCGCACACTAGACTAAAGCGGCAATTTAAAAAACGATTTGAACATTGTAATCTAGGCACTCTACCAGTGTCCTTTATTAATGGTCGCGATATGACTAAGACTATAACCCCTTCATTTAAGGTAGCATTCTCAAAAACAGCAGCTTGGGGGATCGTATCCCAGTAAAACCACACTGCAAGCTCTTGGCAGTTGCGTGCATTAAATACCACCAAGTGCCGATTACTTCTTATAAAATAAAAATAAATCAAATAAATAAAATTAAATATGTTTATTTCGAGCCAGAGTCCATATTATATTATTGGCAACAATGCAATGCAAGCTTAAAAATTCATTTGAATTAATAATTTTATTAGTTAATAGAAAAAGAAATTATTATAATACTTTTTACATAACATAACACAAGACAGCTCGAACAATCCATGCTCGAAGTCGATAAATGACACGGCCTTTATTGATTGTCATTACTACGGATCGCAAGAAATCAACAATTATTGAGAGGCCCTCGAGGGGCCCTCGAAGCCTGACTTATTCTATCACTACTCAAACTACTCGTAGTCCTAACGCTTGACTTATCGCAAGTGCTACGCAACTCATCACATCTGAGTATTCTTACGGTTGTCGGCCTCATACATACAAGGGCCAGCGGCATCTACCTGTCAGACTGCGATCATCGTAATGGCAATGATTACAGAGCCACATCTGCAATTTATCTCAGTGCAGTTTAGGAGGCTGCTTCCGAGCGTATCGGACGCAGTGGCACCTTAGCATCGGGCTGCGTAAGCCAACCTAACACTTATAACAGTACAGGGATGCATCTGCCATTCACCTCCACGCCGATGCTTGTCTCTCACACCAACATCGTGCAATATTCAACTATCCTGTCTACATTCAGTGCCGGTGCTTGCCTCACCCACTCAACGCAATAATCAATGGTCTTGCTCACATTAACATCACCTTCACGCCGATGCTTGTCTCACCAACATCGTACAATATTCATCAGTCCTGCTTGTATTCCGTGCCGGTGCTTGTCTCACCAACTCCGCACAATATTCAGTGGTCTTTGTCGCATTTATTTGTAGACATATCCAAGAATATCGAACTAATCCGCTAGGGACGCGACAGGTGTTCACTTTTATGCCGGTACTTGCCTAGCAACTCCGCGCAATAGTTGAAAGTTCACCACACATTCTTCCGAACAATTTCATGCCGGTGATTGCCTCACCAATCCCGTCTATCATTCAATAGCCCAGCACGTTTTCTTTGATTGCTTAAATCAACTGACCAGTCGAATTACAGTGCAGTAACACGGTCTGCCGTTTACATCTGTGCCGGTGCATGTCTCATCCACACCGTGCTATATTCAACAGCTCTAGTCTACCTCAGAATGCATTCACAAGCAAGTCACTTTCTGACATAATCTCAAAAAAAAAAAAACCAAGCAGACGCTAATGAGCTGAACGCTTATCCCTGATATTGTGTCATATGGCGTTAAGTCCACCTTTTGTACAAACTTTGGTTGTGCAATATTTTCAAACTGACTGAAAATTGTCTATTGCCCTCAGCCTACCTTTGCCATTTGCCCTTACCGCACCATGAATTTTCATACTAACTGAGCCCTTCAAAAGGCCCTCATAACAACTAATCGAAGCCTCGTTATGACCCGGAGCCGTAGATTCTTAATTCGGAAAAGATTCCCGAATACCTAGTTCAGAAAAGGTACTACTGTTTACTCTAAATACCAACTAAGAAAACGAAAGTAAAAATCATAGCATATTATTCGATACTATTGGGCTGGCAATTAGGTATACAGAAAGTAAATGTCATATAGTCAAAATGAGTACTCAAGGGACGTGCAACAAAATAACTTGAGAAGCGCGCAACCTCGAAATGCACGGGCATTACAATTGCTGTGTGTCATCAAAAGCCATAAACAAATACGAATGAGTCAGATAAAATACATAACTAACCATTAAATTGAAAATTCTCCTTAAGTACACGAGAAAAGTATGAGCCTACCCCACAGCAAATGCTCACTCTCTGAAATGCTAATAGCACTCAAACCCTCGCACAATGGCCCAGTTAAACAGAATATTTACCCGAACTCGATATCTTGTTGAAGCTGCTATCTAATGTCCCCCTGATTGAAATCAAAAGTGCACAAGCGTACGCACAATACACCAGTGCACTCTGTGTCTCTTCACTTCATAATCCAGTAAGACGACAGCAAGACGTGACCAGAGGTATTTTTACAATGATATCAATCATTAACTCCAAACTCTGCGCTAGAATTATAGGTCATGTAAGGTTTAGTTAGAACACATCTTACGTTAATGCTTTAAATTTTAAAAAGGGGGGGGGGGGTGTAATTACAGCCACACCGGCGGTCAATAACTACACCTACAAACACTTTACTTTGTATTTCGGGACTACCACCTCCGGCAACGTGGTGAGGCATCTTTTCTCGCTCCCTCCATACAAACACAGTACACACGGCCACAGGTCAGATCCGATTGGCCAGAACTCTACTGCAGGACAAGGCCCATTTGAAAGCCAAAGTTATGTAACCCATATAACTAAGTCCTGTAAAAAAGGTATACACCCAAAACCCTCATTAACTGAGAAAACAATTTTTAAAGTGTATCTTAAAACTTGACTAGAACTTGGTGGCAAACTTACTTTCCTCCATGTTTACATTTATAAAGTCACGAAATTTACATTTATAAAGTCATTCATATTAACCCTCTATTGGCAAAAGGAAGATTTCAAATCTAAGTTTTAGGCATGTTTTAAACCATCTGCTTAAATAACAAATCTTTACCTAATCAGCATGGCCCGGCCGACATTTTTCATTAATGCTTTACCTAATTGAAACATTTGATTCCTTAACATACTTCAAGCTGGCATTTTTAAATATAGCCTCAAAAGCTGGCAGGCTTACACATAACCTAAATATTCAATCAAATCGGATCAGTCTGATTTCAAAACCTCATGCTCAATATATCATTGTAATGAAACAAGTTTGCCTTCATAATACATTCATACAGATCAGACTGTTTGTTAAGCCTACCAATACGTAGGTAACAAAAATAATCCATCTTGCCCTTCCAGGTACTTTCCGTTCCCCACAAGGTTTCGGTCCCTCAAAATGCATATCATTTTTGAACCTGTACCACAATGAGACATCATTCATCATCAATCATTAGTTATTTGTCTAAGCCATTAATCCAAGTTAATAATCACTTAACTTAGACATATTTCAAAACTAAAACATATCAATAAAAATATTTGATAGCGAAAGTTATCGCTCTTGCAACTTCATGTACTAGACAATTAAATGAAAGATGTCGATAGACGTTGCATATATTTTCAGTTAGATAACATTTATTATTGATAAAGAAATAATTTAAATTATGTTAATAGTAGTCTGCCTTATCAACCTTTACGCATTAATACTTGGCAATAATAATGTGCTTACTATTGCACCCATTAATCACATCGTTTAGCGTTTTACAGATATCTTCAAAAGGTGCAATCATCAGTCTACCATACTCTTTATCACATAGCGTCGTTCAATAGTCACCAGGAGCTAATAAACACATCTCTCACAGGATGCTGTGCATCGTCACATGCCAAATAATAGTCCAAGTTTTACATAACAATAAAACTTGTATTATTAGCAGAGACGATGCACAGCATCCCATTAAGGCCTCCTGGCGAGACTTCTATGAGGAAACTTCGAGATAACTCGACCCCAGGTGACTAAAAATGGCGGACACGGATGTAAGTAAAATTAAACCAATAATTATTTATCCAGCAGGATACGGAAATTAGGCTAGGCGGAAGTAGACGCATCTCACAGGATGCTGTGCATCGTCTCTGCTAATAATACAAGTTTTATTGTTATGTAAAACTTGGACTATTAAAAAATAAAGTATAAATAAATATAACATTGCATTCGTTAACAAAATAAAGCAGTAACAAGGTACGTTTCATGTATTTCATTTGCATAGAGATGATTGTGTCAAAAAAATCTTAGGAAAACCTCAACTGAGACATCAAAAGACAATGTACCTTTGTCCTCAAACGGGACATAGTGGGCTGAAAATAAATAAAATGTGAAGAATGTGGACCGCGGAACAGGCGGCCCTCGGCCCGCAAAGGGTTAACGCGTCTATTTTAACCGCTTTGATGCGCGTTTGTTTGTTTTCGCAACTTTCTACCCGGAGCGAGGAACATCCAAGTAACTAAATTATATTGAGGTATCAGCTTACATGGTTACGAAGACGAAACTGTGACGGAACATTTATCAGTAAATATCGAAACTTTTTGATGAAAATGTATTATGTTACAAATTGAAAATAATAACTTGTGGCATCTGAATTCTTGTTACAAGAATATCATTAAAGGATTAAGTATTATATTTATTAATAACAAACAAGAAAAAATTAAAACTAAGACATGCAACAATAAAAAAAATAAGACTACCCTATTCAAAAACGAAACCATTTCCTTGTGGCAAGGAGGCTATAATGCTGGCTGCGTTGCCGCGTTGGATAGCTATGCTAATCCTTTGAGCTAGGAACCAGCCAGCTTTACTATCGGCCGTAACAGAATTTAGTTTTGGCGAAATTTTTCTAAACAGCAATTTAGCCGAAGGCCCCCACGGCCCCAACGTTTCAACGCCAAACGGCGCAAATACATAATCACTTGCAAGTGAGCCGTACTTGCGACGCTTGGCGTTTTCAGCCAACTCCGCTGCTGCTCCAGCTTTAAGGGCTGATTCTCTGAGATGGGAGGGGGCCAAAGTATCGACACAAGTTGCATCCCATACTAGGGCCCGACCCCGTTCCCAGGGAATGAGCGTGAGGCCATCGGGTCTCCTGCCATCATCACGAACCAAACCACGTGGTTCCAACGTGGAAGGAACATTAATGGTGGCAAGAGCTCTTCTGATGGCGTCATTAAGAGTGGCGTGACGGGCGAGACGCCCAGCGCTTTGCTGGCAACAAAGGCAGTGGAGACCAAAGGATTTGTCACGCTGGCGCGGCCTGCGGCTCGATCCACACAAAATTGACCGGATGCGGGAAATTTTAAATGGACCGGACCGCAGACCGCAACCAGTGGGACTAATCCTTTAGACTTTAGACAATACCTATCTGAATTTAAGTAGAGTAAATGCTACCAACACACTGATCTCTTGTATTATAGAGGTCAGTGTACTAACATAAGCCAGTGACACATCCCTGTCACCTAGGCTAGTTATAAGGGAAAACCAAATGCGCAAACATCAGTTAACCCAATCAATATTGGTTCGATCGGTAGATAGACATGGGGACAGTGAGCGATCCGGTAAATGCCATTGCCTACGTGAGCAGCGTACCGTGACGTGCACGTGCACATATGCATATTGCATACATACGCGTGCATATTATGCCGACAACGTGACAGCGTGATTGGCTCGTCACGTCACGCTAGGGAGCTACTGTCTGTCCAGAGACAGACGGACAAACCAGAAGTATGTTTAATGTTGGATACTATACAGAATGAAAGATTGTATTAGTACCTTAGTTATTATTATTTACGCTGTGGTTTTATGAGATAAATTAGATATTTGAAACCATCAATGATTTTACCTTCTGTTATCTATTAGAACCCCGTTAGTTGTCAAAACATGAATCAGGAGGGCAAACGCCACCATAGTCGGCAACGTGACCAGCATCCCGCTTCCCGCAGAATCGCAGACTATGTTGCAATTGCATCCTGCGGTTGACATACCGTGTCACGCACGTTCTCATTTGGGGTTTCAGCACAAGATAGAAGCTGATATGCAGTAAGTCATTATAATTTAATGTGTAAATAAATAGTATAAAATTGGATTAAGCCATTTTTTTTTTTTCGAAGATAATTGTACAGTAAACACATATTTTAAACATTGTAAAATCACACGCCAAATAATACGTAAATAAAAAGTGTGCTACTTTGATCAAATGGAATAATATTACAAGTTCAATTATTAGATTTCTCTAGAGTAGGAAACTAAAGTCACAAATGGGTCAATTTCAACAAAGTCGATTTTTTTATCACTTCGGTGAACTTTTTTATTTTTAACATTTTTCGAATTCAAACTATGGTTTATGATACTTCTTGATGTTGTTTAGATCAATACGTAACGCCATCAAAATATCTTGATAAACTAAAAAGATACATTACTTCAAAGTTTTGATGCCACCGAAATGAAAAAACGATTCATCGAAATGAAATAACTCGCCCACCGAAATGACAACACTTATCCACCCACCGAAAACCCTTAACAAAATTACTTCTATACACTAAAACACGTGGTTCGTCGTGACTGCATCCGTGCGTTTTGATTTCACTCCATTCCCGTAGGTCGTAGCGTGATGTTTTACAGTATCCCGTATGTAGAAGTTAACCTTCTTTCAGGACTCATATATTATTATAACGAAAAAACAGCAATTCTCCCCGCGAAATTTAAGCGCCGTGCGCTGCACACAATACGGGTAATAAGCTAGACTACTGTGACTACAATTTTTCACTTTTTTATTTACTATTTATTATAAAATGTAACCTGATTTACAAATAAAGTAGGCCTTCGGCTATATAAACTCGCATCGCAAAATAAACAAGTAAAAAAAGTATTTGTATTAACAGTAGTCGAAAACCCATCACTAGATGACAATTTGGTAGATTTTCTAATGTACACAACTTGAAAAGGACATAACTTACAATTTTTTATATATTTTCTAATGACTGTCATTGTCTAGCATATCACCTATTTTAGGCTGGACCTCTATTTAAAGGACACCAAGTATAGCCAATACCCTTTTCCGATAAATGAGCTATCCAACCCTTTTTTTTTAAATCGGAGCAGTAGTTCCTGAGATTAGCGCGTTTAAAAAGTTTTCGAACTAAGCGCTTCTCGTCAACTTTCATAATGCGCACAGCAAAAGAGTGGAACTCTCTACCCGCATATGTGTTTCCATCGGTCTACAACCCTGTTATTTTCAGAAAAAGAGTGAACAGGCTTCTTCTGGGTGAGCTCGCTTCATCGTCGTACCTGTCTGTGCCTTGTCTGGTATAGTCTAGAGACAAAAGTAAACCCATATCATATTAAAAAAACTTTTTAGCTTAACAACACTACTAGCGGTCCTCTTCGACATTTTCTGTGCGTTTTGCCTTTACTCCGTTCCCGTAGGTTCCAGCGTGATGTTGGCATGCCTTAAAGCAGTTGCAAAACCTGAATCTGGTGCTTGGCTGCATGATTTGCCGTCTCCACAGTTGGGTACGCTTCTCGACAACAATTCCTTAAGAATTGCAGTAGCTTTAAGACTGGGCAGCAAAGTTTGTGAACCTCATCGCTGTATTTGTGGTGTGTTGGTAGATGAAAACGGCCACCATGGACTGAGTTGCCAAAGATGTGCGGGGCGGTTCCCGAAGCACCATTCTATTATAGTTTATTTTTGTTTTTATAGTGTTTTGTCACCATACAAACTTAATTGCCCGGATTGCGTAAGACACGGGGTTCAATTCCTCGTCTGTCATAGGTTCACAGTTGCTTTTTACAAGTACAATTTATACCATTAATGAATTTGTGCGTCGGGCCACGGTTTCCGTAAATATTCCTTGCGTCCTAGAGCCACCAGGCTTGTCCCGCATGGATGGTAAGAGACCAGATGACCTAACGTTGGTTCCATGGCGAGGAGGGCGTAGCCTCTTATGGGACGCAACATGCGTTAGACACATTTACTGAACCTGTTGAAGTTACAGTATGCCTGTTACTTCAGCAGGTTCAGCGGCGGAAAATGCTGCCAAGTTAAATCATACTAAGTATGCTGAGCTAAAGTCTGAGTATGATTTTGTTCCAATCGCTGTAGAGACGGCTGGGCCCTGGGGAGATGAGGCACGCGAGCTTTTCAAAGAGTTGGGACAACGACTGAGGGATAAGGGTAATGATCCCCACTCTGGCTGGTTCAACAGGTTTCCATTGCTATTCAACGAGGCAATGCTGCTAGCATAATGGGAACCTTTGGATCGGTCAGAGCGTAGAGTGGGAATCAATAGTAGTTATATGGAAATTTAAAGCGTCTTTTTTTCTGTGACATTTTGTAATAAAAGGACGACGTTTTCACTGAATGAATAATTTGTATCTTAATTTTAGTTAATTATGTATGTTCTATGTGTTCATTGAAATTTTCATTTAACACCGTAACGCGTTCATGAAGAAAGGGGCAGTAAGTTTTGTTTTTATATGATATAACAAAAAAAATACAGTTTTCGCAATTATTCTTGTATCTGTACTATAAATGACATTGCTTTGTATCAAATTTCAAGATTCTAAGTTCACGGGAAGTACCCTATAGGTAGGTTTAGATTCCTTTTCGAGTGTTGAAAATTTGCGGAAATTTGTTGATATTTACGGCAATAACGGCTGTATCTTTTGATTGCGTTGGCTTAGAAGTTTGATTTTTTTTACAGCTTTAAGGGACCGCAGAGATTTTTGATTAAATTATAGCTTGATACCTCCACGTGTTCCTGAGAAAAAGGGTAGGGACAGACAAACGACGAACAACGAAGTGATTCTATAAGGGTTCCGTTTTTTACCTTTCAAGGTACGGAATCCTAAAAAGGAAGGCAAAACAAAAATATTCTTTCAAATTGAACCAGTAGTTCCTGAGATTACCGCGTTCAAATAAAAAACAAACAAACAAACTCTTCAGCTGTATAATATAGTATAGATTTCACCGGAATGATATAATGAAGCCATCGAAATGAGAAAAACAATCACCGATATGAACAATTTACGCACCGGAATTAATAAAATTCACCGAAATGATATTATTTATCATTTCGGTGAATTTTGTTTCATTTCGGTGGTCAATATAGGCCACCGAATCAACCGAAATGAAAACACCGATATTAAAATCAACGACATAATTTAACATAACAATAAAAGTTTTAAAGTCACAACGTTATTAATACCTCACTAATAAACGTAGTTTGGGAAGGATACCAATAAATATTTCATACATTTTATGGAGAATTGGATGACAATATATTCCAACCTGCGGAAATGAAAAAAAAAATGTCCCATGTCACCGAAACCAACTACTTACTTTTTTGGCGGGAACACGGAGCAAGCGGCGCACGTCTATTTACTTTAAGCATTGAGGCGGCACTGGTATGTAGCGTTTTAGCGCGGGGGCAAGGAGCTAGAGTTGTCCCACGCAAAAATATTCTCGACAAACTAAAATTCACCGATATGAAAAGTCTTATTTGACCACATGCATTTTTACTTATAAGTCATTTAATTAAATAGATTAAATTATAAAATTATTATGTGATAGTACTATAACTATTCACGATTTAAATGAAATAAGAAATAATACTAAATAACCAAAAGTTTTTACTATACAAGGGAAATAAGACAGAAAAATGGATTTGACCGCGCAACCGAAATGAAAAATATGGTGCTTTATCATTTTTTATTCCGTATTTAACGTAGTCCTAATCAAAAAATATTTATGGTCTCGTATACGGGATAACGCCTTCTATAAATAAAAAAATAAATAAGCCTCATTGTATCACTCTGCACTGCCGATTTCACTCATGCCGCGTAAAATTTGCTGTTCGGAAATTCACCCAAATACAACAACATGAATGGAGTTAATACAACAAGTGTCAGTAAATGCCTTCGCCCGCCGTTACGTGACTCCGTCCGTCTGTCCCGACTAGTCTGGCATTCCCGCAGGTCCTGCGAATGCCACGTGATTGTCACGTCGAAACGCTATTGGGAATTTGGGTGGCGGCTTTCCACGCAATTGGCAAATTATGGTGCATTATATTTGATAAGCTCTATCCATTACACTATTGTATCATATTTTTAAGACACTGTTAATACGTTCCGGGACACTATTCCAGACGCAATAGATGTTTTATTGTTTTCACGCCTGTAGGTGTTCACTGTCCCGAAACGTGTTAAGTTTACTGATAAGTCCTTAAAATAGGATTTATCATTTTTTCCTATTTTTAGTTAGGCGAGGTTAAAAATACCAACCATAGGGTTTTCTTAATTACTACATGCGCTACGTACGTGAATAATAATATCATGGTAGGTATTTGCAATCCGGAGCCTCTCTCACTACTTTTGTTGAAAATAAACAGCTATGATTGATAGCTTTAACGTAAGACGTGTCCAAAGTGATTTCTCTAAAATACGACCTGTCATCTAACATCAAACTGAGTGTGTCTAAAAATTAAATATAGCAACAGCTGTTGGAATCGCGACAACCTGGCCGCGGACATCAAAGGCACCGCTATCTTTGAAGTAGCCGACAGCAAACAGTATGCTGTGCACACTTAGAAATATTAATAAAAATAATTTCACACCATCCGCTACGGCGATGATGTCATATCACTATCTGCGGAATAACAACGAAGGAGCTTCGCGTTCGCGCGTTAAGTGAATGAATTGGCGGAGTCGGAGTGAATTATAATTCAGGATTGCAAATGACCGTCATGAAGGAAGGGTAATAAAAATCAAGCATTCACATTCGAGGATATAAAACGGATGTTTTATGTAAAGTTTAAAGAAGAAAATATTTATCTATTACAAAAAAAGGTACTTTCCTTGCGATTAGAAGATAGAGTAAGAATTTCAGCCCTGTAGGCTTTACGGCTCAGAGCTTCAGGGCTGAAATTTACTCAACTTAGAGTCTAACAGCCTTACTACAAATAAATAAACAAGGTTTGAACTACTGTTTAAATGTTATGCGACTAAAGTTAAATGTGTGTCACCCTTATGTCATTTGACTTGATTGACGTTAAATTTTAAACTAGCCATAGTATATTTAAACAGTGTTCCAAACCTTGTAGTAAGGCATTATATATCTATTCTTAGTGCCTGTTTCACCATCAACAAGTAAGCACTAACCAAAAAAATATTCAAATATAAACGTACAGACAGATAATATACTAATGACAACTTATTCAAACATTGTGAAACAGACCGTAAGGCTAACTTAGACCTACATTATTTTGTTAGATAACCCGTTTGCAACGTGTAGGTTAAGCGGTGTACCCATGTACCACCTACCCCACCCACGAGATAAATAAATCTCTTGAAAACTTTCCCGAGTCCCGAAACTGGTTTCATTTTGGAGAAACCACGTGTTTTATCAGAGTTCGCAACATTGCTGTTTGACAATGTACAACAATTTATTAAAACTCATAAAAGTTCGAAGTACATACTCGTAACTTTCATAAGTAGGTATGCAAACATCCTCTATTACCGCCGCAAAAAGTTTTAAAAGCTGCTTACTCTGTGGCAGATCGTAAAAGATCGTAGCATCCTGCCGATTTCATATTTCACAAGTCACTTTCATTGAGCCGCAGGGCGGCAGACTAATAAATACAGATGTTTGCGCTGGAGATAGGTGCTACGAGCGTGTTTACATGTGTAGCGCGGTTAGCACTACGTTACGGTGATGTTGCGAATCGAATCTTGTGCTTTATCGATAGAATAGCTTTGCTCAACACAAATTGATTGACTGGCTTAAAACAATTGATAGACATCTCATATTTTTAGGGTTCCGTAGCCGAATGGCAAAAAACGGAACCCTTATAGTTTCGTCAAGTCTGTCTGTCTGTCTGTCTGTCTGTCTGTCTGTCTGTCTGTCTGTCTGTCTGTCCGTCCGTATGTCACAGCCACTTTATTCTGAAACTATAAGCATCACACCGTTGAAACTTGGTAAGTAGGTGTATCTTGTTCACCGCTTTCCGATTCAGATACTAAAAACGAAAAAGAAATGTTATTTAAGGGGGGCTCCCATACATGAAACTCAAACCTAAAAAATTTTTTTTACGCAAACCTTTACGTGTGAGGTGTCTATGGATAGGTCTTTCAAAATGACATTGAGGTTCCTAAAAACATTTTTTCTAAAAGTCTAACGTTTGAGATATAGACGCTTCCAAAGTGGTAAAATGGGCGTCCCCCCCCATCTAACTTCTGAACTAAGGAAGTGAAATTTTTGAAAAAAATACGTAATGTAGATCTCAACAAAAACTTTCAACGAAAATTGGTTTGAGCGAAATCGAACTAGTAGTTTTTGAGATATAGCACATCTTCAACAACCGCAAACATCTTCTTCTTTTCTTCTTCACACAAATACTATGAAAAACAAAGTTATATTTGCGGTCAACAATATATTGTGGTATTTTGGCTAAGTGGAAGTAAGAATCTCTAATTCAGTTTAAGTTGGCACGGAACCCTCAGTGCGCGAGTCCGACTCGCACTTGGCCGGTTTTTTTTCGTAGCGTAGGTAAATACAGCCGTAGCCGTAGCAAGAAAAACACCATAAAATGCTACGAGCACTGACCAGCGGCCAGAGTCAAATATTTTTTATTTTATTTTCTGCTGCGTCAAATATCCTTTTAACTTATGTAGTTATATCATTTATAAATCGAAAAAAAATATTTGTAGCTTGAGCTTAGTTTAAAAAATCTTCTCAATCAACAAATACACGAAAATACGAATTTTGCCTCAGCGTTTTTAAGCGCCACCTGATTGTTCGACACATTAAACTGTATCGAGACTTGAGACATCATTGGTCATTCTGTCTGATTCTGAATGTGAATGTGTATTTAGAAGCATAATAAATGTAAAAGCATACCAAAAAGAAACCCAAACATAAAAGCTTTATTTCCCACAAATTATTAAATAGTTATTATTGGTGCATCTGTGTAAGAGTCTTGCCGTAGTAGAAATCGAATGAATGCTATCGATGTAGACTAACTGGCATCCCTAACGTCGTACATCGGCACGGTCGGACAACCGGACCGATCGCCGCTCCGTAAACTCCGCACGATTTACGATCCCAATAGAACCCAATAAAGTCGGTCCGTGCATGCATTTGATAATCCGCACAAATATTTGATCCGAATCCGTGTTGGCCAGATGTTTGCGTAGGCAACCCTTTGGTATGCTGCCCTACTTGCCGACTAAGATGTAAATCATTTGCGGTTTATTTTTACGAAACGCCTCTATGAGGCGAGTGATCGTGAAAATATAGTACGTTTTATTTTATATGCATTTTTATTTATACAGGTGTATATTTATTTAGATTAGATTAGATTTAGATTATTATTTTTAGCTGCATTGTTTATTTTTTACAATATTATCATAGACCCAAATAAAATAGACAGCAGAGTTATTGTGGTCACGTTTGTGACGGAATGTCTCAGGCCGAAGTAAACAAATACTTAAGTAGCAAATAGTAAAGCTAATAATAATGACAATGAATAACAAACAACTGACTCGTACATCATGCAGATCAGATGAGGAAATAACACACATTATACACTCATTGGAAAAATAAATGTAAGTAAAGTTATTTTTAATGACAATATATATAATAATATTAATAATATAATATGCCCATGCAACATTTTCTTTTGACTTGAAAATGAAAATAAGAGAAAGCAAAAAGTAGCTCTTTCCTCGATGTTTGAAAGAAATTTTTTATGCTATGATCATGCTAGCACCAGGCAGTGTAACCCCTAACAACAACACTATACAAATGCAATTTATTAGCCGCACGCATGCAGTGTCTCCACTCCACTCCAATTTGTCACATAGTACTTGCGCATAAATGCATTGCACTTTCAGGAAAACCCCGCGAAGCGCGCTGAAGACATATTATTACCACCATTTTTCCTGTCATTATTCCCCTACTACACGGCTGTCATATTAACCACACACAACCACCCTGCATGACGGCAGTTACATTCTCTATAACATGATATGCGAAGTTTGTTATACAAATGACATCTTCGGTACTGAAATCTAACTACTTGGGTCGTACGTATGAGCTATTAAGCATATTACAAGTTGCTGCAAGCTGAGTTAAAAGTTGACTGAAGCCTCATTGCCATAAAATCTGATGTAAAATTAAAGAAAGCGCTGTCTATGACAACTATTATATATTCTGTGTCTATGATATAATTTTATGAATGTTCATTAACCACACGATCGTGTTGGCAAATTCTAGCTGAAAAGGAAAATGTACCACTATTTTTACACTTTTTCGATGTTACTCGATCCAACTTCAATATAAAGTACTCGTACTTCAGTCAACGTAAATATTTTTTTATGGGAAACCCCATTTCGTACCGCTGAAAACTAGCTGTCAGTAATAACGAGGCCAATTTAAAACGTATCTTGTCTAGTATGATAAAGGCCCAAACAGTACCATTCTAATTACAAACATAGTCCTGTAATTATTTTTCTATTCAGAGACCCGTTGCTTTTATTAATTGGTAAAGGGGTCGAAGGGTTAAATACTTGTAATGGGGGCTTAACAATCCACTTTATTTAGATTGTCTTTATGTCCTTTTCCTTGCTCACTTACGAGTACAATTAGTTTGTAACTCAAAGTATAATGAACACTTTTTAAAGTAATCTGCTGAAAACTTATGATTTAGTTAAGGGTATGTATCTACATCCGACTATGTTTCACAACTTTGGATTACTAAGTATGATCTGTAAGATACCATCGCTCTTCCATGCCTTTATTTTGGTGTGATGCCACCTACGAGGATCGTATGGAATATTCTTTTTTAAACGCTTGGACCAACGGAATACTCCCACAAATATTCAGTGTTACTGTAGCAGCGAGTCAATTAAATTCTAAAATAAATAACAGGAAACAAAAACGGCCGGGTCTCGGGTTACTTTTGATACACCTAACTCTAAAATTGCCGGATGCGAGTGACGCCGCTGACGACGCCAGTGATTTTGTACACTCGTCTAACATCTGTTTACTCGACTGCAGATAAAAGAGAGGTAACACTAGTAAGTCTTATTATTGGAAGGTACTAAAGATGTTTTGTTGGTAAATTTCGAACTAATATGCAAGATTTTGGATGTACGTATGTTTGTTACTCCGTCGCTAAGACTACTGAATGAATTTTGATTAAACTTTACAATGATAAGCTTATGCTTTGCTCATATGCTTATTATGTTTTATGAAATATTTACACGGGAGAAGCCGCTACGAAACTGCTATTTATTTATATTATTCTCAATTTAGCTTTCATGAAGATTTAAGATAGATACGTGTCGTATTGTTTATCCATCTCAGTATATTCCTTCTAATGTTCCCACCCTTTCCACCGTCCTCATAGTTATGCACGAGCAAGTTATACTTAACGATATACTTAATTGAATTGAAAAAGGAAGTTCATACATGGTGTGCCGCAATAAATCGTAAATAACTTGTAAATTATTAAGTATTTCTGTGTATGCCATAGCTAAAGTATTTTTTAAATCAAGAACCACACACAATAGGCAATTGTATAAGTTGTTTAATAAATACAAATGTGTGTATTATGGGAGATCGAAGGCACGCGTTTGTAACTTATTCAGCGGGTGTCTGTGGGAGGAAGCGGCCGTCACGGCCCTAACGAGACAGAATTAAATGCGGTGTATTAGTGCATACCCAGATACCCTTGTATGGCTACAATTCGATAACTTTTTTCAGGAATTGTTCATTGTAAAACTGGCCAACTCAGTCAATATTACTTTTATCTGAAAATTCGACAGTGCATTTTCATTTTCAAAGAAATTACAGTTACAAGTAGGTACCACCAGGGCCCGATCCAGGGGGGGGCAAACCGGGCAATTGTCCGGAGCGGCGAAATTGAGGGGCGGCAAAATAGGGGCGGCGCGGCGCGTCGGAGGCGAAAATTTGAAAGAGATGTGTGAGTCGGACTCGCGCACTGAGGGTTCCGTGCCAACTTTAACTGAATTAGAGATCCACTTAGCCGAAATACCACAATATTTTGTTGACAGCAAATATAACTTTGTTTTTCATATTATTTGTATTGTAACCAATTTTCGTTGAAAGTATTTGTTAAAATCTACATTATGTATTTTTTTTTTCAAAATTTACACTTGCTTAGTTTAAAAGTTAGACGCCCCTTTTACGACTTTGGAAGCGTCTATTTCTCAAACGTTAGACTTTTAGAAAAAAATGTTTTAGAAACTCAATGTCATTTTAAAAGACCTTTCCATGTATCCATAGACACCCCCCATGCATAAGTATGAGTAAAAAATTTTTTTAGGTTTTAGATTCATGGGATGCCTCCTTAAATGTTTTTTTTAACTTTTTGTATCTTAATCGGAAAGCGGTAAATAAGATACACCTACCTACAGAGTTTCAGCTGTGTGATGCTAATAGTTTTAGAATAAAGTGGCTGTGACATACGGACGGACAGACAGACAGATTTGATGAAACTATAAGGGTTCCGTTTTTTGCCATTCGGCTACTGAATCCTTAAAAGCAAAAAAAAAATCATTTAAGGTGGCTCCCATACATGAAACTCATACATAAAGGTTTTTTATGACTCAAACCTATGCGTGTGGGGTGTTTACGGATAAGTCGTTTATGATTAATTACATTGAGGTTCCTAAAACCATTTTTTGGGTTTCGTAGCCGAGTGGCTAAAAACGGAACTCTTATAGTTTCGTCAAGTCTGTCTGGTCTGGTCTGACTGTCTGTCTGTCTATCCGTACGTCACAGCCACTTTATTCTAACCCCCTTATTCATAAAAATTTAAACAGTGTAATAAACCTATTTTAGCTATTACACTGTTTTGTCACTTTCTGTTAAATGATGACAGCGCCAAGAAAGAATGAGACAAAACAGTGTAATAGTTAAAACAGGTTTATTAGACTGTTTGCGTTTTTATGAATAAGAGGGTAAAACTATTAACATCACACAACTGAAACTCGATAAGTAGGTGTATCTTGTTTACCGCTTTCTGATTCAGATACAAAAAGTAAAAAAAAATGACATTTAAGGGAGACTCCCATACATGAAACTAAAACCTAAAAAAATTTTTTCCTCAAACCTGTGCGTGTTTATGGATAGGTATTTTAAAATGACATTGAGGTTTCAAATACATTTTTAGGGTTCCGTAGCCGAATGGCAAAAAACGGAACCCTTATAGTTTCGTCAAGTCTGTCTGTCTGTCTGTCTGTCTGTCTGTCTGTCTGTCTGTCTGTCCGTCCGTATGTCACAGCCACTTTATTCTGAAACTATAAGCATTACATAGATGAAACTTGGTAGGTAGGTGTATTTTGTTTACCGCTTTCCGATTCAGATACAAAAAGTAAGAAAAAAATAATATTTAAGGGGGGCTCCCATACATGAAACTAAAACCTAAAAAATTTTTTTTACTCAAACATATGCGTGTGGGATGTCTATGGATAGGTCTTTTAAAATGATGTTGAGGTTTCTAAAACCATTTTTTCTAAAAGTGTAAGGTTTGAGATATAGACGCTTCCAAAGTGGTAAAATGGGCGTCCCCCCCCTCTAACTTTTGAACTAAGAAAGTGAAAATTTTGAAACAAAAATATATGATGTAGATCTCAACAAAAACTTTCAACGAAAATTGGTTATGAGATCAAACCAGTAGTTTTTGAGATACTGCACATTTTCATCAACCGCAAATAAAACAATGTCTTTCATACAAACACTATGAAAAACAAAGTTATTTTTGCTGTCATAAAATATTGTGATATTTTTGTTTGGTGGAAGTAAGTGGATCCCGAATTCAGTTAAGGGTGGCACGGAACCCTCAGTGAGCGGGTCCGACTCGCATTTGGACGCTTTCAAAGTGACAAAATGGGCGTTTCCCCCTCTCTATCCAGTGAACGAAACCAGTGATAATTTTGAAAAAATATGTAATCTAAGTAGATCTCAACAAATATTTTCAACGAAAATTTGTTTGAACAAGATCTCACGGGTAGTTTTTGAGATATAGCACATTTTCATCAACCGCAAATATAACTTTGTCTTTCATACAAATACTGAAAAACAAAGTTATTTTTGTTGTTATTAAATTGTATTATATTTTCGCTAGGTGGAAGTTAGTGTACCCTGAAATCAGTTAAGGGTGGCACGGAACCCTCAGTGCGCGGGTCCGACTCGCAATTAGCCGGGTTTTATAGGTTAAAATTACACCATCTATGGAATACCGTAAGGGCGGCAAATATTGTTTTGCCCGGAAAGGCGAAACAGCTGGATCGGGCCCTGGGTACCACGATCGAAATCAATCAAAACGTTTTTCTTCATAAAAATCTCAATTGATAGAACTAAAAAGAAAGAAAAAATGCTAGACTGAAATAATAAATGTTGTAATAAAATTAATAAATAATACAAAAGAAATAAAATGCAGACCGCTTGAATCGCGATCGCTATGATAAACGATGAAGGTTAGAGGTTAGGTCATGTTCAGCAGAGGACGTCCTGTGCGGCTGATGATGATACACATACATTATATGGTGATAATGATTAAAAACGCCATAATAATCACACAACAACTAATCCTTTTTTTTTTTTTTTTTTTTTTTTTTTTTTTCGCGGGGAATGCGTTACGCATACTCCCCACCTCGGGGGAGGTGGAGAATTATGTGGGACTCCCATCGTAGGTATACCCACTAAACCCCGCGGCGTTCCTTCATCGCCTAAGTGGCGGTGTCATGGGAGATCGGCAAAGCCTTCGACTTTCCACAACACCGCCGGCGACCGCCCACCTTACATGGTGGGCCCTACGTGCCCCCTTAGAAGGGGGCTGATGGGAATGACCGGAAGCGCAGAGTCATTCCCATTCGGCAACGGTGGAGACGTGTGCAATGCAGGTGATTGTACCCCCGTACCTGCCACCTGCACGTCTCCACCAGGAGGGGGCGTAGAGCTGATATATTGTTGACGAGCTCTTCCCCTCCTACGCCTACGGAGCAAGGGGGCGTGGGGGTCTTCCTCACGTTCTCGCTCTGCCGCCTCTTTCTGCGTCATAACTTTCTCGCAGAATGAGGCGGTTGCCGTCCAGGCTTCCTCACTCCCTAGCATGGAGTTGATGACACTTGGGAGTGAGAGGTCGGGTCCGATCACCGCGACTAATTCAGCGCGCTCGGTCGACCAAGCTGGACACACGGCGAGCGTGTGCTCTGCCGTGTCATCAACCGTGCCACATAGGAGGCACGAGGGCGATTCCTCTCGTCCTATCTTGTGCAAGTACTTCTGGAAGCAACCGTGCCCAGATAGAACTTGCACAAGACGGTACGAGAGATAACATACTGGTGGCCTTTCCAACCAGGGCTCCAACACCGGAGCGAGGGCGTCGAGGGTCCAGCGTCCAAATACGGCCGTAGCTAGGTCTTCTTTCCAGAATCTAAGAAGGACCTCCCACGCCTCGCGCCGGATTGCCCCTCGCTCTGTTGGTGCCGGACGTAAACCTAGTCTCTTCTGCTCCGCCATCCAGCTGTACACCCTGGACTGGACCTGAGCATCGAGTTCCCAAGGTGGAGTACCCGCCAAGGCGCATGCCGATGCGAAACTTATGGTGCGATAAGCTCGCGCTACCCTCTGAGCGATGGCTCTTTGGGGCTTCCTTAGCTGAGCAACGTTTCCTCGCCTGCTAAGTGAGTCCGCCCAAATTGGGGCCCCATAGAGAGCCATACTGCGCAACACACCGGCGTAAAGTAGCCGACATCTAGCCCTTGGCCCTCCTAGATTGGGAAGTAGCCAGTTAAAAGCACTAGCCGCCTTGAGAAGACGCGATGACAGCGCACTAAAATGAGGCCCAAACTGCCACCGCGCATCCAGAATGAGGCCTAAGTACTTAATTTGAGGTTTTACCTCTACCCTTACGCCACCAACAACAACATGGGCGTCTATCAGGCGGGTCTGCCGGGGTCCATGGAAGTAAATGGCCTCGGTCTTTTCCAACGCCACGCGGAGACCTAGCCTTCGAATCCGATCGGCCACTAAAGACCCACCAGCTGACGCCAAACTGGCCGCATCTCTATAATTCTTGCCCCGGGCCGTGATGAGAGTATCGTCTGCATAGCAGATGATATCCATACCTGGGAGAAGTACTCCTCGTAAAAGCCAATTGAACCCAATATTCCATAGTAGGGGACCTAGTACGGACCCTTGAGGGACACCGGATTCTACAGTATAACGCTTGAGTTGACAATCCTTGGCAACAAATACAACTTCACGGTTGGCTAGATAATTGGCTATTAGCACCTGCAAATAGGGAGGCACTCTATGGTAACGCAGTGCCTCCAAGATGGTAGGGTGTGGGATTGTGTTAAAAGCATTTGCTATGTCAAACGACACAGCTAACACTCCGTCCCCATTCTCCGTCGCATCATGTACTATTGCCTTTAGTCTAGACAGGGCGTCGATGGTGGATCGCCCTGACCGAAAGCCAAACTGGGCATCCGAAAGATCTGGTCCTTTCTCCCTAAGATGTTTGTTGATCCGAGCGGCAACAATCCGCTCGAACAGTTTGCCAACCTCATCAAGTAAAATTATGGGCCGGTACGCTGAGGGAGAGTCGACTGGGCGGCCTTCTTTACGAAGAAGGCAAAGTTGCCCTTCTTTCCATAATTTCGGGAACCTTCCAGCAGAGAGACAAGAGTCGAAGAGACTCTTAAATCTTTCACTCATCTGAGTAACTGCTAGCGCGACTACTCGTGCTGGAATGCCGTCGGGACCTGGGGCTGTCTTTTTGGCTCGAAGGCAATAAGTCGCCGTTTTGAACTCGTCTAGTGTGACCCTCGGGATGTCATCATGTAGGCTCGACCTATGAGGCGGCTCCATGGTTGGAGGGATAAATACAGTGCGTTGGGGGAAGAGCGCCTGCACTACTCTGTCCAACAAAGCCGGCTCAAGCGTTTCCGTAAGTGGAGGGCCAATGGGGCGAAGCTGGTTACGGGCAGCACGGTATGGTCTCCCCCATGGATCGTTGTTAAGTCCATCTAGCATTTCCTGCCTCCCTCGGTCCTTTGCTGTTCTAATGGCAGCTTTTAGAACCCGCTTTGCCTCAACATACAGGGAGTAGAGGTGTGCCTCGTTCTTAAGATCTCGTAGGCGGCGTCGTCGGCTCCTAGTATAAGACCTCCGGGCTGCTACACAATCTGCTCGCAGATTCGCAATTTCCTCTGACCACCAAAATACGGCACGTCGAGGAGGTGGCCGACGTGAACGAGGCATAGATGAGTCACACACTTCAGTCAAAGATTCCCTCAATTGATAGGCACTAACATCGACATCAGAGCCATCAACCGGAGGCGAGAACCAACTTGAACGAAAGCTACTTCCTTTGCCAGATTCCGATCCAGTCTAGATAGAGCCCACCTAGGGAAATGTGTTTGCCCCGAGCTACGCCGATCACAATCCTGAGTGGAGACCTCCCATCTTATATAGCGATGGTCTGAGAGAGTCTCACCTAGTTCTACACGCCAATTCCTCACACGTGCAGCGAGAGCAGGGGTGGCGAATGAGAGATCCACCACTGACCCACCCTGCTGGCGCACACACGTTTGAGTATCGCCTATATTGAGAAGTAGCAATCCGCTAGTGGCAGCCCAAAGCTCTACTAGCTCACCACGTCTGTTACACTTGGTGGCTGGATTTCCCCAGGCCACTGATTTAGCATTCAGATCCCCAGCAACAAAGACCTGGCGAGGTGCCAGGCGACTTAAAACCGCTGTTAGGATTCCGAGGAAGTCTTCGAACTCTTGAAGAGGGCGATTAGGTGAAAAATAGACGGCCAAAACTGCCATTTCGCCCCATCCTGCAGCTACATAACCTGACCCCCTCTCAATGAGTGAAAGAGGTGGTGAATTAGTGGAAGGTCGTGACACAACGGCCGCTAAACCATCCTGGTCACCCACCCAATGACTAGGAATCCAGTAAGGCTCGGTGACAACCACCATATTTACATTCCACTCGGCCATACCCTGGGCTAGCATATCCTGGGCTGCCCGGCAGTGGTTTATGTTCGCCTGTAAAATGTTGAATATTCCAGCTTGGGGCATTATTCGGACATTTCAGCATCTCCTATCGCAGCTGAACGATTTTCTTCAGGTGCGATTGTGGCGGTTGGCTGGGTCGGAGCCTTCACCTTTCCCTTCTTCGAAGGAGGGAGACATTTGGGTCCTCCCATCACATGTCCTCCAGGTCGCCCGCTATCGATGCAGACCGCGCATTGCGGCTTGGCTGTGCAAGAGACAGCCCTGTGATCACTTTTCCCACAGCGTCTGCACAAATCTGCCCTCTCAACAGAAGATGGGCAGAGTGCCCGGGTGTGACCAATGCCAAAGCACTTATAACAGCGTAACGGCTGATCCTCCAGAACCTTTACTGGAGCAGAACTGAACCCGACACGCAGTCTCCCACCATCCAGAACTACTTTGGCTGCAGTGACAGGACACTGCAGGCGAATAGTGCCCATACCACCGCGACCAGGACGGATCTCTCCGGCTCGTACGAACTCAACTGGGCAGCTTCCAATACACGCTACCTTTTCCACTATCTCTGCCTTTGTGACGGAGTCGTCCAATTCGGATACAACAATGCCTACGCATTTCTGTGGTCGTGTTACTTTTGCCACATCTGCCACTACCTCTTTTAGTTTAGAAGCAAACAAGTCGGCGTGAGTTGTTCCCTCTGCACCCGCAAATTCGAATTTCCGAGCCCCAGTTATAGCCTGCCGGCAGCGAGTTTGCCCTATCCCCAATTGGGAGGCGTCTCCAATAACCTCACGGGCCCGCCTGAGGACGGACTCATAAGTCTCCCCCTTTTTAACAGCTTCATCCGTCAAAGTGACGACTACGGCTGCTGACTTAGGTGGCACTAGCTTCTTCTTTTTGGTCTCTGATACTGTTTTACTTTCAGGGATAAAAGAGGCGGCTTTGCCTGTCTTTCCCTTTCCACCTCTTGAACTACCGGTATCTGGAGGAGGAGCAGATGCGGGCGTAGAATTAGAGGTCTTCTTCGACTTCTTCCCCCTCTTTACAATCGTTGACCATCCCTCATTTGCAGGAGTGGTAGCCGGTAGCAGCAAGCTGACTGACTGCGAGGCAGAGATATCCTTTGAAGTTACCGCTCCTTTAGAGGGACCCGCCACTTGAGAAGAATGTGCCTCAGAAGACGCCATTGACTTCTTGGTGGCTTTCTTTGCTCTCTTAGTGTTGGGTGCCTCAGATGCCGTGGAAGCACTAGTTGATGCCACATTGACCTCTATTCGATCTCCTGCAAGAGCTGGCCGTACCCGTTTCTCTGGCAAGAGGCGATCCTCAATACCGGCAAAGCATGCTCTGGTAAAAGCTCGTTCTTCCATCACGACTTTGCGAATTATAGTCTCCAGGTCCGGAGTTCCGCAATCTTTAAGCACAGAAGCTTGTGCAGGCGCTGGTAGCGCACCACATTCGGAAGTCACCTTCTCCGTCAGCATGGTCGATTTGCCTTTGGACTTGCTATCTAGAACAGTCTTTAATTCCCCTACCTGTTTCTTGTGTTCATTGAGTTCAGATTGCAGGCGATCAATTGTTGCCTGTAGTCTCAAGGTTTCCTCCGATGCAGATCTTTTGATCAGTTCGGAAACTACCGCTTTCAGACTAAGAGCCCTGTTCTTTAGACCTTTTTGCAGGGTACCTTTTATCTGTGAGCACTTGACAGCAATTTCCATTATTCCCTCAACGTCCTCGTCGGAGAGCTTAAGCAACTCCGGGACCATCATCTCTTCATAATTTGTTAGAGAAACACCATAGCCTGCTTTAGCTCTAGCCGCACGGGCCTGTCGTTCTCGAACAGCTACCTTTTCCTCGAGCTCAGCTTCAGCCTGTTCCTTCCTAGCTGCATTGAGCATTCGTTTCGCTTCTGTCAATCCCACTGCATGTTGAGTCGCAGCACTCTCAGCAGCAGGGCGACCGCGCCCCCTTCCCCTTTTGGCCTTTCCGCGACCAGAAGATGTGAGGGATTCTGGGGCAGAATCGCCAGCATCCTCTGCTAAGGCGCTCTTGCGCTTTCGGTATTTAGAGGCCATACCACCGTCTGACACGGCAGAAATAACAGATTCATTATCCGAATCGCCCATGTCCTCCGGACGGAAAAACATGCTTCCGCTTCTTGTTGAACCAGCACCAATCGCGTCCGTAGGCGCCACAACACCCTTTACTGGCATATTGCCATCGGGAACCAAAAAACCCTCCATGAGAGCTGGTTTGTCTGATTCGCCTTGAAAAAGGCGCCTAGTATACTCGGTGTAATCAGAACAGAACCAGACACTCGAACGCAATTGAGATCGCTGAATCACAGTATTCGCAGTATTCGCAGTGCGCGCAGTCGCTGAGAAGTGTTCTGTTACCGGCCTGCCACTCCGTTACGGTGGTCAGAACGCGGTATCCAGGGACGACGACGTGGACGTAACTTCTCTCCCGCCCCCACAACAACTAATCCTGGCGCAAACCCTCAATCTGGCCACCATCACTCCTCCCGCGATAATGAGTCCACTTTTATTCACGCGGCGCGCCTTCCCCGAAGCACACACGACAGTGACGCGAATCCTGATTAACAACGACGTGACGCCTCCGATTTCCTTACCATATTTCAATAACTTAGACAACATGATGTGAAGTCACGGCACATTATGAAAAGGATTGCATGAGAAATCACACTTGAGACAACAATAGTTTTGGTTAATCAATTGGATTGGAAATTATAAAAGGAACTTGAGCAATGTGAATTGTGGCGGACTAGCTCTTAACGACATTCTGTACCTGTCAGCCGCTTGAAAAATCTTCTGTACCTAACTACCTACCTCGTAACTACCTACTGCTTAGTGACGAGAACATAGAGCAATGATCAAAGTAATACATCAAAGTAACCTTGAAGAAAGTATTTTATAATTTCAAAATTATACTTCAAAGACTATCGATTCCGTGAAAGGAAATCAAGTGCGATCGATTATGAAAAAAGATATACGATGACCCGATTTCAGCGGCTCAGCTAAAAATATCCCCCGAAAAGTTGGGGAAGCAATAAATCTGCTTAATTAGTCAATTTAGCTTTCTACTGAGAAGTTTGATTGGAAATTCCTGTGGGTGCGATTAAGATTCTATGAGCGGGGCTTTCGAGGAATTTGTGACACCGGTCACTGAATCCGCGAGTAGGCGTGACTTACATGATTTCATGTCACGGTTGGGTTGGCATGACTTCTCAGATCCATTTGTTACGCGACGATTTGACAACGTATCAACTTTTATCATCATAAAGTTACGAACTCAACTCTAGTCGGTGGAGTTATTTCCATCTTTCTATGCTTTTTGACCTTCTTTTTCCATCCTTATGCAACAAATGTTTAACTTCCCTTATCTACTGGTGCATGTAGCTTTATTTTAGGTCTTAATTGTTTTTTTTTTGTGCCTATTACTTATAGATTATTATTTACTTTTTACTTTACTATACTTTTTATTTACAATTACATGCTTTTGTATTTAAAAAAATACTCGTATTGAATTGTGTAGCAACAAAGTATAGGACACTTACAATTTCTTTTCTCTTGGTTGTGTGTAGCAAGTACAAATATTATTTTAACACTTACCTTTTCACACACATTCCGACAGGTCCCTTCGGCTTTTGTGCAGCACATCGAAATATCTGAAATGATAAATTAGTAAAACTCAGTAAAACTTTGAAAAATAAAAATATTCGTTGCTTTAACGTGACTATAAACAGTGACATCAAAGGGTTATTATATAACTACTTCAAAATAGGTTGAGCTCGGAGCATATGTCCCTCCCTAAACCTAAATCATTTTATGATGGAATAAAGCTAGATAATTTGTAATAAGTTGATGTCCGTTCTGTTATAGTCAATGTTACATGGCAGCTTCATTGCCACCATCAATTCCTATACCCAATTTTTTTATAACTACTGAAATTGAAAAACAATTTGAATCTCCATCCACGAAATCCCATAACAAAAATCCCTAGACAAACAGCTGCTGCCAACCACGATAAAATGGCTGTGACAGTAACAGACGACCGTATCGCATACCATATGAGCTTTTGATCTATCCGTATAACGACCGACTTTATTCGCTCTGTCAACGTCTTTATAGATGTGGAATTAGTCTTTATTACATTACATTACTTTACAGCGTGTCTACAGAGAGGACATAAATCATAGTCCAGACAGTATAAGCGTACTGTCTGCGAGGCGACCAAACAAGGCATACAAGAGGTCTCAAGAGCCTGAAATGACAAGTGCAGGATCAAATTTGTGTAACGAATGGTCTTTAAAATTAAAAGTAAATAGCACTTGCAAAGTTCAACAGGCTTGCCAGTGTGTCGGTGGCCGAGTGGTATTTGCAAGACACAGGTTTCGATCCCTTGTTTGAAACAGATGCTTTTTACAAGTACAATTTATATTTTTAAGTTTGTTTAGAAAAAATATATATTAAAAACCTGTTAAAAAATCGTATAAATGCTAATTGTGAATGAAGTGGTCATAAGCATCACCAGTAGATTTCAACTTCAGAAGGGATTAGGTACATCACTTCTACTAACTAACAAACTCTAATGCTGGTTAAAGTACCTATAGTGCAGTTAGATATTCAAATGAACAATTTGCAACTTTTCAGTACTTGCTGATATACTTACAAGTCTTGAAACTTCCCGAGATGCCATTAGGTTGCGATTATTATAATTAAAATTGGCTCACCAAAGGTAACGCCTTTGATATCTAAATGGCTTAAGGGCTTAAATCAGCAACCATTTCCCTATAGCCTCAGGTTCGATACCCACCCGATACATAACTCCAATATTAGGATTAAAGAGAAAGCCGATTGGATAATTGCGAGTAGCCCCAGACCTGTTTAATAGGCCTAGAGCCAGATTTCGATGAAACCAAATTATAGGCAAAAGCTAGATGACAGCTATAGCACTCATAGCCGGATAATAGCATAATATTCTATAAAGACACAGACTTTACTTTAACCCATTTCGCTAATCACTGCCCTCGTGTACGCAGCTCGAATTAGATATGCAAAATATAGTCGTAAGGTGGTTGTATTAATAATTTTCTTGCTCCAGAACTCTACGATAAGGATATTTACTGATCGGATTCTAGGACGAGAGAGTGCTTCCCGCTATCATAGCTATAACTTTATAAACACAGATTTTATGATAAAAACTTTTCATAAAACTGCTAGAAATTTATATTTAAGTAAATAATATTACCTAGTAAGTAGGTACTAGGTACATACTGAGTAGTACTATTAGGTAGGTACTAGTATTTACTTAACGTTGACGAACTTGAAATCCAACATAGGGTATCTATCTGATCACTTTCCACGATTGGGTATCGATCTGAGGTTTCCATTTCATATCAGATTGGAATCTCCAAACATATTTTTTTTCTGAAACACCTACTGCCAATCCATAATGCCTCACGGACGTGTTTATCAACATTATTTAGCCATTCTTTGTTTGCGCGACCGCCGGCGGCCTGTCATTCTCTGAGCGTAATGCCGAAAATTCATCAAAATTTTTTATCTAATAAGATTTTTTTTAAATCTATTTACACTTAATAAAGAGATTTAAATATTTACCTTGAGTATTAACATAGGTGATGGCAGCTGCCACGACTAGAAACTTGCACTTCCACCAACTGGTCTCCATTATGGTGTACCTTCGACTAGCTCCCATGGCTTGATGCTCCCACCGCTTCTTTACATCGCCTGTTTAGCGGTATCATCTGTAAATGAAATCATTTAAAATCAGTAATTCATCATGAGGCTAAAAGACTATTAATTATTAAATCATATACCCGGAGTAGTATCTAATCATAGACAGAAATCTTTAAATAAGGCTGCTAGCTAACGTAGAAGTAACATCTCAACAAAAGCATAGGGAAGAAAGTCATTTTACTATACAAATCTCAAACATTTTACACTTATTTTTCTACTATTTATGCGTTAGTTACCATAAAAACTAAACTCGCACACATTGTAACAATTAAATTAGGAATAAAGTTAACAAATACAATAACTTGAACGGCGCGACAGATCGTAACAATAATTTATTAGTCGTTAGCACTAACAGATGCTGATTTAATATTTCTGTTTATGGTTCATTGCGTTTGTAATAAAATATTTTTTGACCCTAATTAGGTACTTTTCTCACGGATTTTAGTTAATTACTTGGTACTCTTACAATGACTGACATTTTAAACTCGCATTATTAGTGAAACGTTTCTAACTTGGCAGTGCAGACACCTGCGCTACAGTATATGTAGAGCTTTATTACAGACTTTTTTACTGAACTGTTTTGCAACAGTTTTATCATTTAATGATTTCATTTTATGAATATTTGCCAAACTTTAACAGTTAAAGTCTCTTATATTTTACAAGCTACCTCCAAGCGACGGTCGTGAAAGTTGCCAGCAACAATTTCAGTGCACGGGATGACGGTAGACTCTACATTGTTGGTGCTGCTAAAATTTTATCTCCTCTCATAACTCCACCTGTGAGACTGCTAGACAAAGCTCTCGACGCGAGCTGTGCAGTGCCCACCAAAGTAGGTACATTTTGTAATTTATTTACCAATCCAGTAAGTTGTTATCACTACGTCTAAAGAAGCTAATGCCAAGCAAATAATGTGTCGCAAATACGACGACAAGAAACCGTTTGTATGAGTTGATGACAAGTGGCGCCAATTCATGTGGCACGGGATTTGTTTGTGCTTGTTCAAAGTTATTTACGCACCCACCTACGTACATAATACTTTTTCTCGTATAACGTTAGCAAAAACAGTGTTATGTAGAGTCCGTAGATAGAGACTAAAGCACTTTGATAAGTAAGGAGGTTGGTTGTATTAAAGATAGAATTTATAAAACATGACGCAATATTGTATTGTATAATTATGTACCCAGTTATAATCCTGAAATAACTTTCCCACAGCTACAGATTTGCCATTTGAGATAACTGGTAACAAATAGCAAGTAACAAAGTTTTCAGCACAAAATAGGGCAACTGAATATTATGTGCTTGTTTACATACATACAAATAGTCTAATTTCGATAAGAAACTATGCTTACAACAACAACGTGAAAACTTTCTAGGTAAATAAAGTAATAAAGTGAAGAATCCTATGTACAAGACGTATCTTATCCCATGGGGTTAAATAGTAGATTGTTATACAAGGGGAGAAAGCGACCCATTTCACTCGAGATGTTTCTGGCGCTCGAACGAAGTGAGAGCGCCAATAATTCGAGAGTGAAATGGGTGCTTTCACCCGAGTTAAACATACTATTTTTCATTTCGACTGTGAGGAAAACATTAAATTTACAAAAGTGGTTGTAGATGTCTTGGTGAGGTATTATGTAGTTCAGCGAGAATTAAAAACTGAAGTTTTGAACAAAATATGACGGTTCATTTACAGTACTAACAACATCTAACACGATTAGAAAGAATAACGGCATGAATACATGAAAACAGAGTACAAAAAAACAGAAAATATCAAATAATAAAATCTTTGTAAATAATATCGATCGATTTTTTACCACAGATAATAACAGAATCCAAAAATAATTTCTTTTTTTTATAAAAGTTTTAACGGCTTTGGACGAATCCTTCCTGAAATGACACTGACAATATAAAATTAAAAAAAAAACATCTTGAAATTATGGCGGGCAGCCAAATATTTTAATTATTAATTGAATTAAAATTAGAAATTTTATATTTCTTTACCAACGATTATAACATAATACCTACACATATGATTTTCAATTTATAGCTAAGCAAAAATATTTGTTATTTTAATAACATGATGTGACTCAGTTATCTTTGGTCCAAGCTTTGACTGCAGGCCTTGACTCTATGCCATGTCAGTGCCATGCCATGCAATTAAAACTAAATTACTTTCCACCCTAGGGATGGATGAGCTATTTTCCACCCGGCTATCTACACAGGAAAGTTCTATTTTCCGAACAGGAGAGATGAAAAAGCTTTTCCTGCGTAGATCTTACATGTAACAAACAATGATGATAATATTGAAGTGGGTAATGAATACTTACAAATACAACGACGTGTTAGTTTTTTTTTAACTCTACACAGGATAGTTTTAGAAAAGTTTTGTCTTTCGGAAACATTCCCAACCAAAACCGTTTCAGAATGTATCTATAGGTACTGTAACAAGGGCTCAAGCCTAATAAAAACTTTTCACGTAAACAACTTTGTAGCTCGAAGTAGGGAGTGCGAATTTCCCATTATTTCTTTTGAGTATTATTTTGTATGAATAATTCAAAGCGGACACAAAAGTTTTTCCTATTGATGATGAACGAGCATCTCATAAAAAAGTTAATTTGGTGAAATGTTTATTTCATCAAATTACGGAAACTTTTTTTATACTTATATAAATAGTATCTTCGTAAATTTTTCGTAATATGTATTGTAAGACGGATAATCGATTATGACAGATAGATCGTTTTGACGAGAAGATATTGATTGAATTGTGTTATCCCGCGCACACTCTATTGAATATTATTTAATTATTATTTATCGAAAAAGATTATTTACCAACACATCCAGTTTAACCTTAAAAGTATGTAAGCTGTAAAAACGCTAATACTTATACAACGTTGTTTACGCAAAAAAATACCACTAGCAATTTCTTTAATTAATCAAGTAAAATGCAAGTAACCGAACAGTAACTTACACAGTCTCTTAAAGCTCGACGTAGCTAGGAATTTATGCACTACCTGCGCTCTAGTAAACGGCCGTTAAAGCTACTAATGAATCATTTGAAGTGCGTCAAGAATTTAAATGGTTACTCTTTCTTATCTCACAGAGACATAGCTAGCTAATGCTTTTTGTCTGGTACCTACTTCGTGGGGTAGATATAGTAGTAAGAGATTTCATACTTGCCCATCAGCACAGAGAGAGTCATCAATCACAATCACAACAATCAATACTGATTAAAATCTTATTTTATTATATGCATTGTTTCTTTTCATGAGCAACGGGCTGTTGAACATTATTTCCTACATCTAGCTAGAGTGTTTATTTTTAAATTGTTTTTGTAATGTTTTGAATTGAATTTTACGCTACGATTTCTACGAATAGTCAAATATAATAGCCGGGAAAAATATGTTGCGTAGCACCGTAACGCAAAATATTGAGAAACTCGACTCAGTTAAATAAGAGCTAGGGCAGAATAGAAGATACAACATAATAGTTATGTGCTTTGAGTTTATTTTTTGCTTTAAATTGTTTAATCAGTTATATATAGAGAGATCCAATCACATTAATTCGGTAGTTCGTTAGTTTCGTAGCACCGTAGCCTCGTTTTTAATGTAGAGACGAATAAATTGGTCCTCAGATTATGATTATCAGAAATAATTAGCATACAAATAAACAATGTATTGGCTAGTATGCAGGATTATCTAAAATATTTAAACTTTAATTTAGATACATCAATTAAACTTTTGACCAACTATCGTAATGGTAAAAATACTTTTATCGTCTCTTGACTATCAAAAGAACAAATCCTTACTGATTTTTGACAACAAAAGAATAACAACACGAGTAAAAACAAGACACAAATGATCAGTTCACACTTACCTAAAACATTCAGAAGATACTCGTTATCTGCGACATGCCGGTCTCTTGTTTATTATTAGCACGTTACATCTAATTTTAGTTTATTATTTTTATCACCGCTCATCTCATTTATCACTTCAAAGTGCTCCCGTTCACCTCTTATCTGTAAAAACTCTAATCTTCCCTCAATTTCGTTTAGTATTAAACAAACAGAGCTGTTAACACTGCACAAGTATCAAACACGATCCAAGATCACTCTATACGACTCTACTTATCAAAACTATTTGCGACTTTAAAAAAAAGTTTTTTCTAAGTTTGACAGATCACGTTATTTTCCCGCGCTTTTCCTTGCAGGCCGAGAGACAACCTCCACCACCACCTCGCGCGCGCCAAATTGACGCGTTACTAAATAGACCGACATAAATTCATTCAACTCCAGCCTCTACGCTCTGCGTCCTTGTCGCTCCAGTGGCTTCATGTGGTCCCCTATCTCTGTCACTCGCTTCCGCTTGATGAACCCTATTGAGCTCGTTAGTCATTAATTAATTCTGCATAAGAAAATTACTTTTAATTTAAACGGTGCACAGATGGAACCGATTCTGGGCTGCTACAATATTGTATCAAATTCTTGAACTCATAACTGAACTGTTTAGTGGTAGCCTATTTTTTTCAGGAGATTTAAAAAATTACACGGTAGCTAAAGAAGCTTTGCCGAGCAAAAAATGTGTCGCAAATCTGCGCAAATACGACGACAAGATTGTGACGTTTTCTTTGAAATTTAAAATCGCATTATGTATTTGTTTGTACTATGAGTTGATGACCGTGTCATATATTCATGGAGCAAAAAATTTGTTTGTGATGTCAGTTCCATACGCTAGTAATAGTAGTTCAATGCGGCCGGTTCGCTTCGTTTTAATGCTTTGACAAATTTTTACTTCTATTTTGCTGTAACTTTTCTTAAAAATAGAGTGAAAATCGGGCAAAATAAATTAAGCTTATTTTAATAAGCATCTGAGTACATTTAAAAAAAATACAAGTGTTTGCAACAAAATAATGCCATAAACTTCTAGCACAATGATGATGTTCAAATCTCATAAGGTCTGCCTTAGGATTATATTATGTGCTTAAGGTAAGTTGCGAAGTAGAAAGGCATATTTTTTTTTATTATACGTATCTATAAGTTTAAGCTAACCTTTAGATAACCATAGAGTACCAGGAGCTCTATTTTTGAGTCACTTGCTTCAAAATGGCGAGTGATTTTCGTTCGAAGATGAATTAAAAGTCAACGAAAATAACTCGTTTTCGAACGGAAAAATAAAAGTGATTCAAAAATAAAGCACCAAGAGTCAAGCGCGTTACTTAATTCCTTAATTCAAACGTACGAGTATAAGTATCTCGTAAGTAGAAATAAAATGCCGAAGTTAAAACCAAAACTTTTCCTGCGCGAATTGAAATTTTGTGTTCCTGCCGTAGCAGCTTTTAAGCTGGTCGCGACTTTGTCCTCACCTTCATTTTTATCCCTTTTAGATTAGATTTTTTATAGCATCAAATTGTATTTACTAACCTCTAATTTTTAAGCTATTTGTACTAACCCATGGACCCATGTAGTCTGCAATAAATAAATTTGATTGATTGATTTAGTTTCCAGCTCTACCTAATTAAATCCAAGTTTCCTAGAATATATTGTATGCTCAATTCTTTTATTCCAATTGTGGCTTATTACTTCTGCAACTTCGACTTCGTCTCTCTGTAATTAAATTGCAGTCGCCTATTAATCAAGGCGCACGAAGACGATAAAACTATCGAATCCCATTGCATTGTTGGTAACTAAACGAATGAAATTTAAAAGCCATGTTCAGTGTATCTAATGAGTTGGAGAAGCCAAGTATGCCAAGCAAAAAATGTGTCGCAAATAAGACGACAAAATTGTGACGTAATTCTTGAATGGCGAATATGAAACCGTTTGTATGCATTGATGACAAGTGGCGTCAATTTATGTAGCTCGAAATTTGTGTCAGTTCCATACGCTAGTAATAGTAGTTCAATGATTGTATCATACTGTGTTGTTACGTACATAGAAGTTACGTCGCGTAGGTTTGTTTTCCCGACTTTCAGTAATTTGACAACTCGCTGGCCTGACGTTGTGCAAACGCTCAATGATTTATGGCCCCCTGGTACTGGGTATCAAGAACGGGCGTTCTTCAAGCGTATTTAAGACTCCCTTTACGTTAATTTTGTCCTCGGCCTCCTAGGGTCTTCGGTATTCCCTTTTGTTTACTCCCATTCTTACGCGAGGTAGAAATGATTTCCTTGGAGATACAAGTTTAAAGTATTTATTTACCTACATATTAAAATATTTAAGGTTATTTTAATTATCTGCTGGTAATATTCATGTCTTAATTATATCACAACCTTAATTATACACCACTCACTCATCAACATCAAATCAATCAATATTTTAACCATCCATATTATTACGAATTTATATGAATGATTGATAAAAGAAGTTATCATCATCCATGTAGAGAATGAGGCATCCACATCACATACATGTGACGCAGATATCTGAAAATACATATTTCAGCATAATGGTCGGAATCGTCTTTTAGGGTTCCATACCAAAAGGGTACAACGGGACGCTATTGACAGTACTTCGCATGTCCGTCCGTCTGATTGTCACCAGGCTGTATCTCAAGAACCGCGATAGCTAGACAGTTGTTTTTTATACTACAAAAGCGTTTTTACCCTTTTCTGCTCGGTATCGTCAATGCCTACATGAATGCACTTGAAATATTCACCTATATTGTTTACCAAGTCAGTGGTATGGAATCCTTCGTACGCGAGTCCGACTTGCACTTGGCCATTTTTTTTACATAAGCAAATACATGGCCTATTGGTCCACACTCCTCAGCATCTTAAAGTTGAACATTTTTCGTATGTTTTGTTATGACCAGATGACATTACCCGGTCGTTCAATGCACCACATGGCATTAGTTCGGATTGTTTAACTAGCTACCTGCTGGTCGAGTGGCCGTGGGACCGCCTGCCACTTGAACGAGTCAAGTGGAGATTATCTGACGCTCACAAGGCGCTGAAAGAGGGATGCAAATGACGAAGACTGTCTAGCAAGCTTAAATATTAATTAACTATCAGATAAGTAGTCACTCTGTGGTTCTGAAAACTGTATGCCATACATAATGATAGAAAAAAAGGTAAGTAAAGAATTTTAAGTATTCGAATGTATATTTTTTATGTGTGTACTTGTAAGCTTGGTACTTGTACATAAATATTTAAAAGTAAGGACTTAACTTACTATTAGATTTGACTTCCATCATCAAACTAATTTTCAGTGAAACGAAACACTAGTCCGTGCTTTTTTGACCAGTCAAACGTTACGTCGATATCCGAAACGATTTAAAATGATATGAGAGCACCTAGTTTAGTTTCCCGCCAGTGCGGATCGCCCATATATATATCAATGCATAGCAATACATTTTCATGAATAAATTTACATGCCACAAGCAGAGTTATAAATGAAGGTGGATCCTGTTTTACGATTGAAATAGTTTCGATACACTGTAGTAAGTCTGCGAGGATTGAGTGTAGATACCTAGCTGTGATCCTCATAAAGTTTGCGGTGACGAACGGATATTTAATACATCTCATACAAATAAAATAAAATAAATCTCTTTCAGGGAAAAGTTAAATCACACAAAGACATAGGTACTGTAGAGACCGAGCGTCGCTGCAATCCTTATGTATCTACATATTCTTACCTTATATTTGGTACACGTATTTACGAAATAATTATACGTCCTAACTCCCAATAAACATGCTTAGAACATAACTAAACATTATTTACGTAGCAAAGTTTCAGCAGCAAAAATAAGTACTAAAACGAGAGTTTTATTTTCCTTGTAACAATCTAAACTTTGTTTAAACGGTTTAAACGGTGTCTTTTATCCGATATCCATAATTTTCTGTTAAAACGTCCGTACGTGACCACGCAAAAACAGTTTTTCTTTACAGGTTCGGGACAGTAAAAAAGTTGTCGCATATTTACATAAAGTTGTTGTATCCAATGTTGCATCAGTTGTATGTGATAGCAAACACTGATTTAAGTTAGGTAGAACATACTTTGAATTTTGAAACACTTGATGCTACGATGACACGCTACGAAAAACCGTAGCAGGTAATCTACAAAATACACCCGATGTTGAAGAGTTCATATTTTCGAAACAGATTACGTAAATAAATGTACGATTTACTTATTTATACTTTAATTACTACGTACAATCCTATCCGATAGAAACATTGATATCAAAAGCGAGCAGCATACCCCATACATCATCGTGTCCCACCCATTAAGTAACTTCGTACAATCATGTAAAGCATTTCCTTTCCGTAGTTTAATATTTTCCGCCGCATTTTCCACTTATTTTTATGCAAAAATATACAGCAAACAAAGCTGCGGCGCGACATTGATAGATGGACCACACAAGCGCTCGCCGTGTTCTGTTTGCAGAGAGACAAATTGCCCCGTAATTTGCTAGTGTGTGTGATATCCGAGTGTTATTAAAAGATTGGAGTTCGATGAAATCAATAGCGACGTTACGTAATCGTTAGAATCCAATGTGGTATTGCGTGTAGCTGAATGACTGCGTCGTAGCACGGGTATAGTGCTACGAAAAGTGTCTATGGAGACAATAAGTAGGGATCTGTGGTTTACGGATGAACTTGTTGTGATAATTTAGCATTACCTTAATTTAGTATCATCAGCTTAAACACATAAGAAACTATGCGGTCGAGATTACAAAGGTAACTTTATGCAAGTATATTTCTTCATGAACCTTACAAGGTGAAAGCTTAACTTATGCAACAGACGAATATTGAGCTGTCGAGGAGTAAGGAATATTTCATGCAACTGGCGACGACGAAATATATACCTAAATCTGGAACGACCCACGTCCAGCCTCGCCCAATTTCCACCCGCTCCGAGCGTTCCACCTTAATTGGTGCATTTCCTCCGAAATAACGTCCACTAACTGACAGACCCGCGGTAATAAACGGATACGACACTTGGAAGGACGCATTAGTTCCTCCTAGGACTCGAGATTAAAGGAAATCTACGCTAAAAAAGCTAATAGCAGAAGTAAGGTACTTAGGGATATTTGAAAACTGCAACTGTATTTAGTTTTGATAAGACTTGCGGAAACTAGAAAGTTTTATGAAAACTTAATAAGTTAGAAAAACTTACTAACAAAAAATTGTGATGAATATAGTTTCAGATATTCATTAAAGCTGGTCATCATCATCGTACCACGAAGAGAAAAGTACATTGTACTTGTTGACAAACAAAATAACCCTTGTCAATAAAAATCTAGACGTCAAAGTCGTGCATGGCTCCGTAGATTTTCCTAGACATTTTGCAATATCATTACAATTTTTACAAAAAAGAAATGAGAAGAAAATCTTACATTGTTCTACACAAAAACGAATGGGACAGACTGCGCCGTAGGAAAGACGATGACAGAGACCAACAATTTGATAAGCGAGAAGCATATTTTAAAAGGCTGAATGAAATTTCAGAAGGCTGGGTAAAGACATGGCCTGACACGGTACAGGTAAGTAAAACTATCTAATATATTCTGGTGATTTGAGTAATAACTTTCTGTATTTGATGAACACGACGTGATAATCGCATTAAATAAAATAAATATTGGAGATAATCACCTAAACCCCTTTGAATGACACATTACTTATCTAATTTAATTTTAAACTGTGTACTTATTGAGGGCCATGTAGAAAAAGTTAAGAAACAAAAACAGAAGCACCACCAAGAAGAAATAGAACTAGTCAAAGCTTTTTTAAAGAATAGAAAAGAAGATGGCACTAAGGAGGCAATTAAAAAAGCAAAACAGCAAATTTTCGAAAACAGCTGCCACGGAAAACAATTGATAAGGTAAGTGAGACGTAATTAAATTAAAATAAAAACTAAACGCTATTTCTGGACTTGACATTTTGTCCTGCAGTGCTTTCCTAGAGTCCAAAACATTAGAGGAAAGAGATGCTCAAATCAAGTTTCAAAAGAAACTCAAGAAAATGTCTGAAGATGAAGAAAAAGAAGCGTGTTCAAAACTAAATCTTAATCGATGCAGTTTCGAGCTGGATAAAAATGAAGAAGATGAGAAACGAAAGAAAAGAGAAATGAAAATAGAGCTAGCCAATATAAATCAATCAATGTTAGTATGATGTTACTCACACGCAGTATAACAGTTTTTTAAAGATGTCACCAAAACTTAGCATAGTATTCATATGGTTTAGAATGTTTTTTAACACTCAGTGTCATATTATTATCTCATCTTTTAAGAATAGTATACCTACTCACTCTATTCCGGTTCTATACGTACAGAGGAGTACAAAACTTACAGCACCCAAAGCATATACAAACGTTTTATTGCAGTTATGAAATGGAATTGTGCAAGAAAAATAAAGAAAAGAATGAGCAAGAAAGACTTGATCTTGATAACGCAGTTTTGATGCAAGAATTGTTGGAGAGCGAAGCGAGACAAGAGGTAAACGCTAAACACGAGAACACACTATAAAAATGTGCAATTAACTCATCTTTGTAACAATGAATATTGCTTTCAGAAAGAATATTCGAAATTTTTACGAAAAGATATCGCATTGTATGAAAAGGAACACAATCTCGCTAAAGAACGAAGGGTCCAAAGGGAAAAACTAGAGGAAGAAATAGCAAACGCAAACCGCAAAGAGCTTGACGAGAGATATTGCAAAATTCGCCGAGTTTTGAAAGCGGTGAGTAATTTCACTATCCTAGAGATTTAGTATTAATTAAGCTAAAACTAAATCAGGCTTATTGTTTATTCATATGTAAAGATGCACCACGATAACCATAATACTGAAAGATACAAGCAAACTTACAACTTGGTCAAAGAAATTCAAGAGCAGGAAGAACAACGCTACAACGAATTTATACAAAAAGGGATCAAGAAATTAGATGACAGGTATATTTCACCCATCAACTTGTCATTTACTAAGGAATACATTATTTGTACACCCATATTTCTTGAACAGGACTAAAATAAACGATCAAGAAGAAGCACAGAAGCAGAAATCAGAACGAGAGAAGAACAAAATTATTTCGAAATTCAACAAAACGGAGGCGGATCGAGCGGAGACATGTCGGCTTGCCTGGAAAACGTTGAAATGCACGATCACACAGAGGCAGTGCTTCATGCCAAAGTCGTGTTATAGCAAGAAGAATGCTTGCAGCGCTTTGGAAGGTCAGTAATTCACCATCTTCAATTCTGATCTTACTTTTTAGAGTCACAAAGTAATGCCTTGCAATCACATAATCTCTGCCTTAGGACAAATTAAACACATAACTGTATTTACAAATAACAGCCCGTTTTTTTAATGAAGGCAGAGGCATTTAAAAATTCCAGAAAAGTTAAATAAGTCGATTTTGAAGTGCATTAAAAAGAGAGTGTTTTCACCGCCTATCTACACAGTTTAACGATAGTTGATAGCTACGCACTTTGTACAGATAGTGCCATCCACGAAGGCACACTTCTTTTTGATTGAAAAAGCGCGGGATACGGGGGTGACAAATATTAAATAGTCAAATTCTATTTATCATATTATCAAATATTGGCAAAAGCTTGCAGCTATGAAGTATAAACGGTTAGAACGAATGGTGGGGCGCGCTTTCGTGGATGACTCCATCTATAACAAGTGAAAAGAGAGTTGAGTAAAGCTGCAGTAACCCAGAAACTGACAAATCGACGACGTCTACAAGAAATGATTACCCAAATAATCCATATCCACAGAAAAGCAGCCCACAAACTTCCTAGTCCCCGCTCAAAAGCTCAAAGAGCAGTTGGAGGCGCGTAGGAAGGCGCCGTCTCCGTGGACCGGCGTGGGAGCGGCGCACGCGCAGTTCGCGGAGCAAGCGAGCAGCGTGCTGCGCGACGTTCGGTACAAGCACTTCGCTAGGAAGGTCGTCGATGTAAGTTGAAAATTATATATTGTTTTTAGTATAAAAAGGTTTTCTTAGATGACGTAAAATATGCACAGATGATGTAATTGTTTCTTGGGTTATTTTTACAAATAAGCAAGATCGTTCGAAAAGTCACGCCCTATAGATATTTGCTGTCAAGCAAGTACTCGGGAGAATGTTTAAAAACAATCCACAATAGAAAATGCATAATATTATAATGGAAATCTATACGTGCAGTAAATAAACGAATTTAAAAAACACCATTTGTAAATTGCCGCCTTAGTTATTGAATTCCTTGATCTTTTCTTCTGAATTCATTTGTTTTTTGAATTACACTCTCGTGGTCCTGATACACATTCGACTTATTATATTCTACTTACTTTTGACTTACAGAACTACAGGAGGACGAATTGTTTGGATGCCACTACTCTACCAGTTCCAAATTACGATTGACTGCAATTAAGTCTCAAGATGGCACATTTTTACTGAATACCAAAATAAAACAAGTATATCGACAATCATTATACTACATTTATTTGTATTCTAACAACGTTTACTATATACAAAACTTTGTCCTTACAACCAAAATTAGTTTCACTTACAATGCTGCGTTCCATTTCTACAGTATCATGATTTCAATAATATATCGGAAAGTTTGAAATTACGCTTAGTAATTAAATAACATAATAAATACTTGGACTACAATGTACATGTGAAGTCATATAAAATAAGACCCTACAAAGTGCAATTCTGTAGTATTTTCTTCGTAAAAATGATTGCAGAAAGGCGTAATAGAATTTTCATAATTAATTATCTAGCAAAAAGACTGCGACTGCTTGAGTGTTACAAAAGTCTTAGATAACGAATAAATACATATCTCTGAAAGTTTTAGCAAACAAATAGCTTCTATGACACTCAATCAAACATAGTCAGGAATATTACTTGGCTACGTTTTCACAGAAGCGAAGCTAAACAGAGACGTGATAAATTGTTTATCGTTCCGAAGCTCAGTTTCTATGGAAACAATACCCAAGTTCAATCTTTGTATAATTCAATACACGAATAGCGTAACATTAAAATTTCCGCTTAGTACTTAACGATGGTGTTGGTAAGAGTACCGTGCAACATTCATAAAAATAATAACGGGTAACCTGGCATGCTACATTATTCGTATATCAAACTCTATAGTCCCAAGTGTCATTCTGGTGATGCTGGTAGCGTGCGAAGATGGAACATTGCAATAACCTATCATTTCATTATAACATGTAGTCGATTCGTGCATTCGTTTCATAACTGCCTTATTATATGTAGTCTATTCTGTATTCATTGCGGCGTTTATTTGCAGTTTTACACATTCCACCTCGCTTAAGCCTACACTCATACATTTGTGTGAATTGTTACACGTTACGTATTAGGTCAAATTGACATTTAGTTCGACATCGAAGTTAGACTTAAACCCAACGCACGAAGTATCAAATTACATTGGCAAAACCATACCAGCGATCACCAAGGCACACGGACCCCTACTCCATTCAATACGGCGAGTTTTTCTGCTTGAGCACGGCTTGCACGCACTTCGCCATGGTGGGGGAGGCGCGGCTGATCGCGTCAGTCATGAAGAAGTCTTCCAGCTGCTTCAGTTGCACGTCCAGTTTGCCGGAGACCGGCTTTTGCAGGCTCTGAAGGAAATAATTTTTATTAGCACTAAGGACAGATATTAGAAATTATAGAATGCTATTGGTGATATAGTTTCGGGGTGGTCAAGAGTTGATACCTATAGGTTGAACGCTTCATTGAGCCTTCGCCTGCGGGGCAAAGGAGAGCAGGGGGAGGCCGAGAGCGGGTTGCGTGAATGCGGATGCATTCACCCTTTGTCACACAAGGAATAGTCTGGCGCATATTTATTTACTAGCGGTTCCCCGCGGCTTCACCTGTGTAAATGTTGGATCTCCAAAAAAACAATGAATTATAATAGACTATGCGCTATTCCAATGCACGAGCGATATTATTTTCAAGTTTTATCAAAATCCATTTAGTAGTTTTCACGTAAAGGAGTAACAAACATATATCCATACATCCATCCTTACAAACCATTCCGACCATATAAGTGACGTACATCACGAGCATCTCCGTGCTTCGGAAGGCACGTTAAGCCGTTGGTCCCGGCTTATATCGATTGTTATTAGTCGTAAAGCTTAGTCAGAGGCCCTATGGGCGGCTTGATAAAAATCTGACAGCAAGATTGGTCGCTTGCCTTGCAAACACCCCTTCGCCAATCCGCACTGAGCCCGCGTGGTGGAGTATGGCTCATACTACCTCACATTTGAGGTAAGGCCTTTGCCCAGCAGTGGGATGCTTACAGGCTAACTTTACTTTACTTTTAATATAAGTAGAAAGTAGGATTTTTATACCTCAGGCGGTGTTAAGCTTATTCGCGAGTAATATCTACGTGTAGTGTAAGATCTCATTAGTATATCAATAACGTCACCTGTGCCAGCGCGCGCGCCTGCGCGAAGTAGTTGTTGTCCTGCACGCCGCCGTACGCCACGAGCGCGGGGCTGACCTGCCCGAGCCGCTCGCGCACCTCGTCCAGCGTGTCGTACGGGAGGCCCGCGCCCACCACCTCCGATAGCGCTCTGTGGACAATCACTACTTATAGTGTCGCAATCAAAAACATTTATTTATTTATTGCACTGACAAAATAAAGCACAAATGGCGGACTTAATTCTTGAAGCATTCTTTACCAGTCAACCATTGGGTGAAGCAGAAACGATTGAGGCAGCGTAGAAGAACACAAAAAAGCAACCAATTATTTTTTAATGAGAATTATTTTAACGCTGATCTTTTAAGCCTGATTTACACAGATTACCACTTTTGACAGCGCTCTGTGGAGAATTAGAAGTTATAATCAATCAATAAAGCTGATTTTTGAACGGCAATTAGTTCTCAAGCGTATGTATTGCAGTTTGTCAAATGACAAGAAAGCGAAATCATACCATCGACCATCGTTAATAGTTGGCGTGTTATTAACTAAACTAGAAATAAATAAAGTCGGAAAAAGTTTAAAATCGGCGTACTGTATATTCTTAATTCTAATGATATATGCCTTACGACTCAGTTTCAAACGCGCCAGTTATAGATAGTTCCATCCACGAAGGCGCGCCCCTCCACTCGTCCAAATCGTTTATAGTGCATGTGTGCAAGCTTTTTCCAACATTTGAATTGAATTTGGAACATCAAAATGACTTATGAATGACAAGCACACTACAAAAAATACACTCATAGGGAAAGATGCTCTACTTTTAAGTAGGTATGGTTAGCTACTAGACGAGTAATATTTTGTTCTAAATTGCACCAGTAACATATTTACTATTGACGTAAACGAAATACGTAGGAACGTTTTATAACATTTAAAAAACCGGTTTAAAAGTTTCTCAATAAGAGAACTATCGGTCCACCGGGACTACATACGCGTGAATTGTTTTTTCTTCGTACACATAGATCCTAACGTGATGTTTAACGTGATGATATATTTGATAGCCTTCCCCGATAAACTACATCCCGGTAATATTATAAGTACCACATGTTTTTTTTATTTAAAATTGTTTATGGTGTTTAAGTTACCATTATAATTCTTTAAGTAAATTTAATAATGCCATTTTTAGTACAACACACTGGGTTTTCCTTGACATTTTAAAAATAATTAAGTAGAGCTACTTTCGTGACGAGTCCGAATTTTTGAATGACGGCCGGCTCGCAATTGACGCGCGTGTCACCCCCCGCACCCCACGCCTTCCTCAATCAAAAAAAGAGTGGGGCGCGCCTTCGTGGATGGCACTATCTATATAGGAGGGTTGCGTTCCACTTGACACTCGCAACGATCGCGAGGCCTATTTGCCATTCCACTTGGCGACACTATCTTTCATTCGACGCATTCGCGCGAAAATGTCATTGAAGACGTCATGACTAAAGGTCACGTCTACAAATCTCCGACCGACCTTTCACCGGTGGGTCGTGGTTAAAGTTCCACTTGATATAACGGTCGCAACGCTCGGGACCAAGTGAAACGTAAAAACGTATGCTCGTGTGCGCTGTTGCAAGCGTCTAATGATCCGGATTCTATTTAAAATATCAGCGGCTCTACTCGTGCGTGACTGTAAATGTCTTATTCTTAATTGCTAGTATGTAACCATATTCTGGGGTTTTTTTTATATAGAAATAAAAACAAGTGGAATACGCGATGTATGTAAAACTTTTGGTTGGTTCCAATGGATTTATCTAATTCATACAAGCGGAGCTCTCAGTTTTGAATGGTATAAATTACCTAATGATCTTCCAGTCCTCGCGCGCCTTGCCGGGCGGCGTGACAGCGACCAGCGTTTGTTGAGCCCTGCCCTCCGCGTTCACGTACGTAGCGCGCTTCTCCGTGTACGCCGCGCCTGGGAGGATGATGTCCGCCACCGCCGCGCCCGCGTCTCCGTGGTGGCCTGACGAATATCAAATCAAATACCTTAATTTACTCACACATACAAGAAAGTGGTTTAGTAGTTCCTGAGATAAGAGTTTTCAAATAAACAAACTCTTCAGTTTTATAACATTATAAGTATAAGTATAGACACGGAATAGGTTTTTAACATTACTAGGGTTTTTGTTACGCAGTCATCAGAGCAGGAAATCGCTTTTTAACCAGTAGTTTGGAGTTGGTGATCCTCTACGTCGGCCCGGCAAAGGTACCGCTTTTGATTTCGGACGACAACGTATGAAACGCTATACTTTTAGAACTCGAGCGACGATGCAGCACCAGCTTTAGTGCCGTATAAAAAATGCTGAAGCGGACGAGTTTTATCCGAACCGTGGCCGGCGCTTTGAAATCATAACAAAACGGATCGTCTTTTAAAACATGGTATAAGTGTTGTACCCTGGTAGATGATGGTGACGTCCTCGGGCAGCCCCTCGCGCGTGACGAGCCCGCTGTCGGCGCCGAGCAGGTACACGACCCGGGGCCCGGCGGCCAGCGCGCGCCCGGCGCCGGGCTGGTAGCCGATGTCCAGCGCCGCCGCCTGCGACGCCGTGCGCTGGAGCACGTTCAGGACCTACGACATAATGATATAAATTTCACTTGTAAAAAGCAACTGTGACTCTGTGACAGACGCGGAATTGAACCCCGAGTCTAATGCGATCCGGACGTATGCCTATAACCACTACAACCTACCTAAAACATAAATTATTCTTTTTAAAAAGTTGCAAAGGAGATTTTTACAAATATGCCAAGACCGTGTACTTTTGCTCTAAAAAATAGCTAAAAATTCAGGTGATTAGAACTATATGAAATCTTAATTTAATTCTAAATTTTTGGGTTATTTAAATAATAAACTTTTAAAAACCCTGGCCACTCCTTCTGTCTATACTTACTCCAAAAACATGTCGAAACGTGTTAATGTCAAGTGTCATTTTGCTTAATCTGTCGATTTCATGACATTTTACTTTCCGCTTTAATCTGTTCAAACAGTAAATTGACTGACAGGTATTGAACAGATTTATTAGACATCATGATATATTACTAGATTTTATTAGTTTATGTTACATATTACCGAAAAATTTAATATTTTACGGACAAAAATCATTCTAAAAATTATTAAGCTTTACGTAAGCTATTTTTAGAGTCATTTACAAGGTGTTGGCATTTTCACCATACAAACGAAAACATCTCCTTTAATTTAATGCTTCGTCACTTTGGGTGCGTTCCGCAGTCAGGTCGAAGTAAACACAACATGCATCGAGTTCGAACATCATTGACATTTATCCTGCATAGCAGTCGCAATGCCGGTTATGCGGTGGTGATAAAAAACAAAAGATCCTTGGTTAACACCAATAGCACCTCACCTTCCAGCTCTTATCCTCCAGTTTATCCTGCAACCGCAGCGCTAACTCCTGGGTATAAGCTAATAGAGCGGGTCCGTCTTCTCCCTTGAGCTGGTCCGCGCCGAGGATGACGACGGGCCGCTTGGCCTGCTCCAGCCGCTTTGCAACCTCGTGGGAGGAGGTGCCGCTTGCCAATTCTTTTACTATGGATGCTGAGTCACCGACGTGCTGTAAAAGAAAGAATTAAAAATTTGACTATCTAACTTGACTATCGTATGCACTATCGAGATTTTGGAAAATATCGATAGTGCATACGATAGTCAAGTTTCGTTAACATGGCTAGAACTGCTGTGAGATAATAGTATTGTACCGAGCTGAGGTATCTAAATTATGGACATTATAGCTGATTTTCGAGGTCAACTATCGATAGACAAACTATAGATATTTCGGCAACCCTAGTCAGCGTAGGCTCCTATCTGAGTAAAGTAGACCAAAATGTGGATATTTTTTTTTATTTGTACTGAGTTCGCTCTTGTGTCCAGGCTAGACCAGTGGCATAGACAGAGACGACGATGGAGCAAGCTCACCCAGAAAAAGCCTTTTCACTTTGAAAATTTGAGGGTTATAATCCATTGGTAATATATCGTACCGTGTAGTCATAGGTGAGGTCGACCTGCGGTCCAACCATCGCGACGTCAGTCTCCTTGTGTATGAACGCCTTGCGGATGCGCGCGTTCAGCAGCGGCGCCTCGAAGCGAACGTTCGTTCCGATCAGCAGCACGTAGTCCGCGTCTTCTACGTCTGAGGAAAGTAATGATAAAAAATGGTAACATATACGTGTATTAGTTGCCTGAATATTTGCATGCTGTTTTATATGGATAAGTAGATCATTGCACTGTTTCTCTGACATAAGACCGCATATTCATGTATTGTACCCTACTTAATAGCAAACAAATATATTTTGTATTTGTATTTGTGGGCACTGGCAATATCGGTGAAGGCAAGTCCGACTCCTCGTTTTCAGCCATAGTGAAACTTCATTGTGGGCACTCGATGAGTAATGTGTAGGCAAAATTATAACACTTTACAATTGTTAAATCACACTGTATTTTAAATAGTAAGTACACAGCAATTAACCGACGTAGATTAGATAAGTACGAACACGAGTGTTTCTACACGTCTTAACTGTTTGACCGATTAACTTCGAATGAGCTCGTCCCGGCCGGCCGCGACGTCATAGACTCTGTCAAGCGGCGCTGGCGTCGACTGTAGATGGTGCTAGCATCGATTGCAGATGGCGCTAGCTGTGTCTGGTCACGTGGTTTCCGACAGTCACGAGATTTACGACATATACTTTACTCACCGCAACGATCGCAGTCGTCAAGTGAAACGGCAAAAGGGGCGTTTCGGTCGTTGCAAGCGTCTAATGAAACAGACGCTTGGCACTCAAGTGGAACGGCGAAGAGACGTTTTGGTCATTACGAGCGTCTAGTCTAGTGGAATGGACTCTTGGTACTCAAGTGAAACGGCAGAAGGGGCGTTTCGGTGCTTGCGAGCGTCTAGTAGAACGAACTCTGTACTTAAGTGGAACGAACAAAGAAGCGTTTTGGTTATTGCAAGCGTCTAGTGGAACGGACTCTAGAGTTCTAGGTACTCACTGGCGATCTTAGTGTTGAGCAAGTATGACGAGCGCAGGTCGGTGCCGGAGCCCTCCATAGGGAAGTACTGCTCGGTGCAGGTGTTCTCCGAGCCCAGCCGGTTCAGAAGGTCCTTCAAAGCTACGAGGGACTCCGCGTCGGCTAAGTCGCCGGCTACTGCTAGCAACTGTTGGAGAGAAATAAACAAGTTATTCATTTGTTAGGTATCACAAGACTGAATTTACTGACTGAATCCGCCTCATTGCGGGTCTAACATCTCTATGAACCACATCGTATATAGCTAGTACAGTTTGTTTTTGTGCGTGTCACAATACAATATCATATTATGTGCGACAGATGATTGAACGAAGAATTAATATTTCTTTTTCTGTTTATTATTTTCGCTGCACCCATAGCCAACTCATTGCATGACCTAAATGTTTGAATGGCAGGGAATGCTTTCAGCATTGAGTCCACCTTTGTACACCATGATTTGTGCAATAAAGTCTTTAAATAAATAAATAAATAAAACGATGAATAGAAGCCCCACGTCTCCGTAAATGACGCCTTAGCGCGTGGAGCGTTGTTTTTTTTGTTAACGGCGAAGCGGCGCGTTAAGTTGGCGATGCGCGCAGCTCATACGCGCTGACACAAACGTATACCAATGTACTGTTTTAGGAGTTGCGTAGCGTGGAGCGGCTCATCTCTACTATAGCTTTGGAAAGTCTTTCTGGGGAAAATTTTCTTGCAGCTATCAATAAGCATTTTCTTGCAATATTGGCTTGGCCCTAAGATCATATCAAGAAAGCTTAGCTAATCGCTGGACATGATACCGAGGTATTTAATGGCCACACTAACCTTATCAGGGGGGCAGTCCCTCAGAGCGCGCGCGGCGGCCACCACGGCGTCCTCCCACTCCACGGGCGCGAGGTTGCCGCGGCTGTCCTTCAGCATGGGCGTGACCAGCCGCTGCCGCTTGAGCCCGTCGCACGCGAACCGAGACTTGTCTGAGAGCCATTCCTCGTTGATCTCCTGAAAATATTAGCAAATTGATATTATATGTCGCAGTCATTTGGTTAAGCCAAATAATTGAATGCCTAGGCAGTTCATATAACTTGTTAGTTTACTGTTATCATTTAGTGGTGCTTTTTTTGCATTGTTGTGTAACAAGTAATCGTTTTACATCATTATGAACTCAAAGTTTCGAGGGCCTTAAAAAATCTTTGCTTTACTTAATACAAAAAGGCGCAACAATCAAAAACATGACAATGTATAAACACTTTATAAAATTGGAATAAGGTCTCAGTTGAGGTTCGATTGTTAGAAACCAATGGCAAATGTACTTAGGCCATCAAGTTTAATGTATTCAATGTTACTTAGCTCTATTGAATAATCAGCTATTACTTTCAAATCATTATATTTTATGGTGTAAAAACAGTAAGACAAAGTTGTGAAATCGACCGTATGCTACGCTACACAAAACATATTTTTTATTCAATTGATTTAATTATTAAAGCCATTGTGCACAAAACTTATTAACATTTTAAAATTTCTTATTTATCCCAAGTTGCATGCTAGCCTTTTGTTTTACTACCAGACAGCACAATTATTCTTTCAATTTTTCAAATCTTTCAAAGATTAAACTAAACAAGTGATTATTATTTATTCTCTTACCTCATTGGTCCTGGGGAGAATACGTAGCACTTCATTGGTGCGCGTGGCGACGACGATGTTGCTGCCCAGCGGGTCTAACACATCTACCGAATCGATCTGCAATGGAATAAATCTACAGCCATTGTATGCCATCAAGTATTTAGTTAGCTTTCACTTGCTGAGCTGTGTTTTATAGCTACACAAAGTTGCAGTGATGTGGGACAAATCCCGCAGTCACTTGGAAAGTATAGGCTCGATAATTAATACACTTAGCTACGATTTTGTGATTAACTTATTTGATGTGCAATATAGAGTTATCTATCTACTCATATCTACCTACTTTTGCAAATGAAGGTCATCCTCGAATTCCAGTTAAATATTAAAAATTCTAAATATGTTGTACATACATTCATTATATGACTCCTCATAATTTTTTACCACTACATATTTTAATAACAGAAGCTTTTCGAACAGGATTAAAAATATATGTTAACACGTTCCGGAACAGTGAACGCCTACAGGCGAAAACAATAAAACATCTATTGTGTCTGGAATAGTGTCCCGGAACGTGTAAAGCAAAAAGATAATAACGGTATCTCTATTTTGTTATTAAAATCCTCTTACCCTCCTGGTCTCCCAGGGCCTCGCAGCGAAGCTGTACGGCTTCGAAGTGAGCGCGCCGACGGGGCACAGGTCGATCACGTTGCCGGACAGCTCCGAGAGGAACATTTTCTCCACGTAGGTGCCGACCTGGGGAATGATATGTGATTGCAGTCAGAACTAAGTTAAAAATTATCGATAATATATGAGATATAAAATAGTTTACTGAGTCATTGAAAAATATTGATCTTACTGTTGAAACTTTCATACAAATGACTTCAAAAAATAGGAGATTATCAATTTAACATAAGTATGTGATGCTTACTCCATATTTTTATGTGCCATATTATTTTATGTGGAAAGAGATAAAAACTTATCTGGCTTATTCGTGGGCCATCATAACTAGATATGTTTAAGGCATAGTATCTGAGTAACTTAACATAAAACATTGGTAGAATACATTGGAATAACCCAAGTTATATAATATTTTATTTAAAAGCCTACGCAGATTGTTAGGAAAGAGCGTCTGATTGCTATTCAAAGCCAGTTTTTATTTATTTTCATTGCAAACTTTATAAACAAATGTAAATGAACATAAGGCGAACTTAATACTTAAAGCATTCTCTCCGAAACCTACAGCTTATGCAGAAAAATGATTTCGCCAACCTACGTAAAGATATATATTTTTTCTATAAATAATTGAAAGAGACAGTTTAGTTGTTTAGCGGTTGGGTTTAAATTAAAATATCATAATCACGTTTGTACCTGCATTTCAGTGCCTCTGCCAGTGGTGCCAAAATCGTCGACGCCAGCCACCTCGGACGCAAAGCGGATGCACCGAGTGCAGTGGATGCAGCGCGTCATGATCGTCTTGATGAGCGGGCCCACGTCTTTGTCTTCCACTGCCCTGAGGAGTAACAACGAAAAATGATTAAAATAAATATTATTGATATTGGTTTGGGCTAAAAATGGAATGTAAGATAAACTGCTCACTCCCCGGACTAGTAAATTGTTAATTATTGTAATTAAAAGTAAAGTTAGCCTGTAAACATCCCACTGCAGGGAAAAGGCTTTACCTCAAGAATTTACAAGGGCTCAGTTCAGATTGGCTGAGGGGTGTTTGCATTGCAAGCAACCAATTGTTCTGGCTGATTTTATCAAGCCGTCGTCATATAACGCCGAATTTTGACCAGGCTTAATGACTAATATATGCCGGGACCAACTGCCTAAATAAAGGTACATGTATCTTAACCAGTTTAAGGATATAAATTGCACTTGTAAAAAGCAACCGTGACTCTGTGACCGACGAAGAATCGAAGCCCCTGGTCCTTTAACTGCAGTGTAGAAGGCAAGAGCAAAATCACCACACTATCTTCCCTTTATTTGGAGTTATGGAAAAAACTCCACCAACAAGAGCCTAATTATTTTTATGATGATTTATATAAGCCACATAATCACTCCTTTAGGGACATAAATACTAAAATTTAAGTTACATAAATACTACACATAGATACTAAAAACAAAGTAATTGTTTGTTTTTTTTATTATTTCAACAGTGTATTTCTAAAAAACAATTAACAATTTTAAAAAAATTAACCACTATTGATATCATCCTATTATGTGTAGAATTTACAAAAGTATTTCTTTGTGGTTGTCTGTCTACTATATTATTATTGCAAAATGCCAGTGTCTAAGATAAGCAATTTACCTCTTTCCAGAGAAATGTATGTCCGTGAATCTGCTTCTGTCTGAACCAAACGCCATGGACTGATCTTGGAGGTCACATTCACCACCCTGGTCACAAATTGGACAATCTAACGGGTGGTTCACTAGCAGGAACTCCATGACACCTTCCCTAGCTTTTCTGGTCAAATCAGAGTTGGTCTTGACCCTCATGCCTTTCATGACAGGCATGGCACAGGCTGCAACAGGTTTGGGCGACTTCTCAACCTCCACAAGACACATGCGGCAGTTACCAGCAACTGCCAATCGCTCATGGTAGCAGAACCTTGGTATTTCCACACCAACCTGGGCGGCTGCCTGTCAATACATAGATACGAAAATAAATAAGTACTAAAGATTATTACTTGGTGTTTTTTTTTACAGCCTACTTTATAATAGGTTTACATTTTGTCATTTTATCAGTGTTCAAAAGTCTGAACTTTATTCTTAACTTCAAAAATCAATGTTGTTTTATGTTTAATAATACATCACTGTAATCAATTATCGTTATGAACCGTTTTTATTGAGCAAATAAACCCACTGAAAGAGACTAACCTGCAAAACAGTTGTTCCTGGGAGGACATGTACAGGTTGGTCGTCAATGAAGACTTCTACTTTCTCTGGCTGGGCAGCTACCACATCAGCGTATCGGCGGGCCGCCAGCGGGGCCAAGCGGGCCGGCGAGCTCAGCGCAAGCGCCCGAGACAGCGGCTGGCGCAGCATTTTCTGCAGCAAATATGCACCAGTTACAAAATACGCAATAACACCAAACTAATACATTTTATACGAAAAGTAACGATTAAACACTATAAAGAAAAGTCAAAGGAGAATCTCCAGACAAATTTTGTCCAGTAAAGGTCACAAATCACGACGAAATACGGTCCAATATTATGTTGTTGTTACATAAGTATAGCCATCTAACCTATGTAAATATTGATATATTTATAAAACCATTATAATAGCGATTAATAAAAGAAAATAAAGGGATATCTGAAACTTGTTTGCAATTTAATTTATGCTGTAATTTTGTAAAATTCGTACCAAATAATTTGACTAAAATTTTCAGAAAAAGGTGACAGATACAAGAACCGTCAATGTCAAACTGAAACAATAAACAAGATAGACAGTCTACGTCAACGGTCCAAAAAAATATAGCTAAGGTATAAAACATACGATTTACCGGTTTTCTCTATGGATGGTGCATATCAAAGTCTGGCTCAATTCAGCATGGTCCAATAGACTGTGATCGTCAAAAAAACAAAAAACAACTTCTTTCTCTCTCGCTCTTCTTATTTTTTCTCTTTCTCTCGTCTAACGTAGCCGTGTGGTAAAATTTAGCAAAAAAAACACAAAATTCAGCAAAAATGACTGTCGGAGACGTAAAAACCGCCCAGGGACTCAATGAACTGAACACATATTTGGCTGAGAAAAGCTACGTGTCTGGGTAAGCTACTTAACATTTCACATAGGTTGTAAGATAACCACGTCGACTCCCTTTGTAACCATCCGTTTTTCGCTTGAAAGCCGTACTATCGTTCTGTTTTGTGCGTTAAGCTTGGTTATTAAAGATGGTTATAATTTCAGCTACACGCCCTCTCAAGCCGATGTTCAGGTGTTTGAGCAAGTCGGCAAAGCCCCGGCTGCCAGCTTACCACATGCCCTCCGCTGGTACAACCAAATCGCCTCATACACACCTGCCGAGCGTAAATCCTGGGCCGCTGGTGTGAGCCCGCTGACCGCTGGCGGTAAAACCACCACCGCCCCAGCGCCCGCCGCTAAAGACGACGACGACGATGACGTAGATCTATTCGGATCGGGCGATGAGGAAGAGGTATGTTTAATATAATTATTACACTTGTAAAACTAGTCATTCTCCAAATTTTTCACACATTAGTATCCATGCTTTTGAGAATGAATTGAGAATTTTGGTTGGCCTGTTCACTAAATTAATTACTGGTGCTGTTATCCTGCCTAACTTTAAATATTTTCGTTTTCTAGGATGCAGAGGCAGCGAGAGTGCGTGAGGAGCGTCTGAAGGCCTATGCTGATAAGAAATCTAAGAAACCTGCACTAATTGCCAAGTCCTCAATCCTCCTTGATGTCAAGCCATGGGATGATGAAACAGACATGAAAGAGATGGAAAAGCAGGTCCGCACCATTGTAATGGATGGTCTCTTGTGGGGTGCCTCCAAACTTGTCCCTGTGGGCTATGGTATCAACAAGCTGCAGATTATGTGTGTGATTGAGGATGACAAAGTTTCTGTGGACCTCCTCACAGAAAAGATCCAGGAGTTTGAAGACTTCGTCCAATCTGTTGATATTGCTGCTTTCAACAAAATCTAAATGAAGCCATAATTTATTATCTTTTCAATAAAACCAGTTACATTTACACTTATTTGTTTAATTTCTCTTACACAAAAAATATTTACAATGGTCTTTATGTCAAGTCAGTCAGATTACTGTATAAGCCTTTATTTAAAATGTAACATACTGAGGCCAAGGAGAATTCCAGTCCAGCATAACAAATATGCTAAAGTAAATAAATATCACAATAATTGTTATCCAATCTCTAATCTGGATATTTACAGAGGGACTTGCCTCTTGCACACCTCACAGGGTACACACTCTTCACTCACTATTCAATGACTAGCTGAAGTCTTGACAGAGTAATTTCTACTCATTCAACCTGAACACTTTTAGGGCCACTGTCACCAACACTGGCTTGAACAAACATGTTAGGAATGTCACTACCAAAGTAGATCTTGTTATTCTGAGAGAGAGCTTCATACTTTTTGAGTTCCAAATACTCCTTTGTCAGCAAAAGCTTATGCGCCTCTGCTTGTTTTTTAAGATGGTAAAAATCTGCCTCAGCCTTGGTTTGCTGTTTAGCCTTATGAATGCTGTCTTCAATTAGTTCAATTTTCTGCAGAGATTCTTTCTCCATGATCTTTTGTTCATATTGAATTTTTGCAACATGAGCTTCTTTCTCAGCTTCAATGACTGCTTTGCGCCGAGCTGTCTCTGCTTCTTTTTCAACCACCTGTAAATAAGATGTTTGTTATTTACATATTCAGCTACCATATCAATGTCATCTCATCTGACATGAAAAAGATGGACTTATAATAAATTATTCTTAAAATACCTTTTGATGTTGAGCAGCGATCAAAAGCTTTGACTTCTCAGCCTCCATGAGTTCATAGTTCTTACGTATTGTTTCTGGGATCTTTGGTTTTGTTACTCTGACTGCCTGCACTCTTAGACCTGGAGCCATTTCATCAAGGTCCCTCTGCAGTGCCTGAAATAATAAAGAAAGTAAGAAAAGGTATTACATTTTAAAAATCTACAATTGAGGTGAGGCCTTTGTCCAACAGTGGGATGGCTACTACTGGCTTTTTTAAATAATATAGCATTAGGAAATGTTAGTTAATATTACTACTACTTACAGTCTTTAAGTTCTCATCAATCTGATCAAATAAATCAATGTACACCTCATGAAGAGTATGGGCACTGCAGAACTGATTTAGCTCATGATGCACTTTATTGAATATAAGTGTTCTGTCATACTCAGCTGTGAAGTTACGCACCATATCCAGAACTGAAAAAAGCACAGTGAAAAGAACACTTTCATAAGAATATTTTAAAAATTATTATTTAAAACTTATTGTATCAAAACTAATAAAACATACCACTGTACTTTATTAATAACAAACAAGTAAAAAATAAAACTAAGACATACCACTTGATGGTTCCAATTTGTTTACGACTTCTATTCTTTCAAAATAAATCATGACTCCACCACTAGTACCACAAGGTACATTTTTAACTTCATCAGTTTGAAGTGTAGTCTAAAACAATGTCAACATATCCATTTTAGTTTCATTTTAATGATGAAAGTTTCATAGAAGAAACTTAACTTAAAGATTAATATAACATACCTGAATGGCTTTGTATGATGTCAATAGAGGAATCATCATGTGAAAACCAGGCTGACTGGTTACTGGGAGTAAAGCGCCACCCTAAAATATATATAAAAAGTCAGTAACAATATTATTGGAGCGTAAATAGCAGTAGTACATATTAAAAATGGTTATAATTACGCGGTAATAGACTCCGACATGTCCTTCCTCCACTTTGTGCAAAGAGAAGTGGACCGTGACTCCTACCGCCAGGATCATTAGCGCCAACACGGACGACTGGTCCGCCATGGCTGGCCTGCACAGACACAACCTCGGAATATTAATATCCTTATTCTCGCTGAGAATAAGGATATTAATATTCCCCAGGAATCGAAGGTAATCACCTCCACAAATCGAAGTGTACACTCACTAATAGCGGTATGTTGAATAAATGAAAAAATACCCAAACTGCTGCAGATTAGAGCAATTTATGTAATGAGAATTGATTTTGAATGGTATTTGTATCTAAATTACCGTAATTAGAACGCAGTTTCATAAAAACCTGGAATTAAGAAAAGCTGGTAATTTGATCAATTAAAATGACGGCAAACGTCAAAACTGACGGCCACCAGCAGATAATGACATTTTTTTTTTTTAAGCTAGCGAAGTTTTAATCATGCAGCCAGCAAACGTCTGAATAAAGCAAGCAAAGTTACAACAATCATGCAGCCAACAAACGTTTATTCTACTACCCACCCACCTATCTATGTATATTTATATAGATATTTTTGTAACCGACAACCTTTGAGTATATAGCCTATACCCAAAGCCGACAACAGTTGAGTGATATGGTCGAATCGTCGGTGGGAATGGCTTGGCGGGGGGTGATGGTGTGGTAAGGGCAAGGGTAAGTAGGGCTTTAGGGTAATAGTACAAATATCACATCATCTTTGAGTATTACGAGATTACCAGAAGGTACACCTAACTCTAAGTGGTACCTTTCAGAGTGAGTGAAATGCATGACTTTACATGTAATATTTCAATAATTTTGTGTTACATAATCACTACCTAATCGTTAATTACTGTTTCAGTTGTTATGAAAACTAGCGAGCGGCACCCAGGCCAAAAACCAAAACTTAGTTCTTCAATATGCCGCGGAACTCGCTTCGCTTTGCTGCGGCATTAAGTAACCAGCAGAACTATTGTAAATAAAATGTTGCGGCATTTTATAGAATGTCATGGTATTATGCCTACATTTTGCCTTCGGCATTTTGCAGAACTGCCTGCTTTTTAAAACTCTATAGGTAATCGGCAGGATTTGCCTGCCTGTGACACATAAACAGACAAACAAAAATGCCATTTCATATGGTCAGCATTGGGTATAGCAGTAAGAATCAGAAATAATATTTTGCATCTCTCTCCATGATCATCTTCTTTTCGGTAGAAAACATATTAGATTCATATTGAGTGGCTGTAGGAATCCAGTTAAGTTCCTCTCATCACAAAATATAGATAGTTGGTACTCTCACTATCACACACGCACAACTGCTGAAATATAGCGGTGAGGAGTTACACAGCCAAGTCTGGGACCTCTTTGTTCGAATGTGGGAGGAAGAGCGAGTCCCGGATGACTTCAAAGTGTCTCGCATTAGCGCTCTTTATAAGAACAAAGGTGATCGTTCTGACTGCAACTCATACCGTGGCATTTCCCTTCTGTCGACCCCTGGAAAGGCTTTCGCCCGAGTTTTATTAAACCGCCTGTTAAAATTGTCGGAAACGATTCTGCCTGAAACCCAGTTTGGCTTCCGACCTGAACGCGGCACCTGTGATGCTATCTTCTCTGTGCGTCAACTGCAGGAAAAAAGCAGAGAACAAGGTCGCCAGTTGTACCTCTGCTTTGTTGACCTGGAGAAAGCATTTGACAGCGTGTCTCGTGAAGCCCTATGGATTGTGCTGAAAAAGTTAGGATGCACAGACAAATTCGTGAGGCTCATACGACTCTTGCATGACGACATGCAATGCTGCGTCATTGTAGACGGCGAACAATCCAATTTCTTCCCCGTTACCTGTGGGGTGAAGCAAGGCTGTGTTATCGCACCCACATTGTTTGCCTTATACTTCGCGGTAGTCGTGAAGAATGTCTTGCAGTCTGTCTCTGAAGGTGTACGCATCCGATTTCGCACTGATGGCGGCCTCTTTAACTTATCCAGACTTAAGGCACGCACTAAATTGTCGCATGCAGTGATCACTGAGATCATGTATGGTGACGATCTGTGCTTCTTAACAGAATCCCCAGACGGCTTGCAAAGACTCATGTCAGCATTTCACCAAGCGTGTTGCAAGTTTGGCTTAAAAATCAGTGTCAAAAAGACGGAGGTGATGTGTCTGGACGGTCATGGTCATGAGACACTGGATATCAAACTTGGTGAAGACACTTTGAAGCAACTGAAAAGTTTCCGATACCTGGGGAGCACTTTAACATCCAAGTGTGACCTTGACGCCGAAATAAACAGCAGAGTCGCTGCTGCAGCAGCAGCGTTTGGCAAGCTATGTTCCAAGGTTTTCTGTTCCCACGATATAAAGCTGGCAACCAAAATATCTGTTTATATGGCAATTGTTCTGCCAAATCTTCTTTATACCTCTGAGACGTGGTGTTTGTATCGTCACCAGATACGCACACTAGACCGCTTCCACCTTAAATGCTTGCGTAAAATCATGAACATCAAGTGGTCTGATCGTGTGCGTAACACCGTAGTTCTGCGACGTGCCAATGTTGGTGGCATTGAGGCTTACGTTATGCGTCGGCAGCTTCGGTGGAGCGGTCATGTATCGCGTATGGCGGAGAAGAGAGTGGCGAAGCGCATCTTTTATTCTGAACTCGAGGAGGGCAAGCGGAAACGCGGCGGACAACTCCTCCGATATAAAGATGTTCAGAAACGCCACATGAAAAGGTGCAACATTGAGCCTTCTGAATGGGAGGATTTGGCAGCACAGCGGCCTGAGTGGCGCAGACGTGTGTTCCTGCAAGTGCGCGATTTCGAGGAGCAGCGTCAAGCTGATCTCGACACTAAGCGCGACCAGTTGAAAGTCCGCACGCCTGCTGCCATCTCATATAATTATGTCAATGGAAAACTCACGTGCCCGTTCTGTGCACGAGAGTTTGTAGCAAAGATAGGCTTCGTAAGTCATCTTCGTGCGCATCAGCGCAGAGCCGATTAGGAGTCGAAGTGGTCGCCATGGCCGAAACCGGTCGGAAGCATATATATCACACACGACGCTCAATTTGCAGTATTCTCACATACTCACACGCTACATTAAAATAAAAATAAATCAATAATTAATAAAAGTCATTTATTCAACTTGATTCATAGGGTCTTCTCTCTCCGCCTTACTGACGTAGGCCTTCCCCTCCGCGTGTATGCCGTCGAGCACCGTATTCATGGTGGCTTTGAGCGCGCGGTACTCCTCCAGCGCCTTCGCACAGAGCTCGCCCTCGGGAGAGTTCCCAGGCTCGATGAATAGCATCTCTAATGACTGCTTCAAATACTTCTCGGCGTCTAGGAGCTCGTCCTGAAAGGGTAGATCTTGTTACACTGAGAACAGTTAGAAAGGTTGCTTTCTTTTTTAAAGGGGGTCTGATAAAATCTTGTATACCTACTCGGAATAGTTACAGTAGTATTAAGCAATCGCTTCCTCTACAGCCATAAATCATTCATCATGACCTTGGGAGAGAGCCGTGCGTGCTTATCGATAACTGTGCAATGTGCAGTGCAGCATTACTCCTCCCCATAAGGCCTGTGAGTGTAATAGAAAGATAAGAATGCGCTGTCGCAGGCAGACCCACGTTTTACGAGTATTGCCGCAAAGGAAAAAAGTGCTTAATAGTACTATAGTAACCATGCTTTATTTTCTAGGCGGGTTTTCTGTATAATACTTGTATGTAAAGAACAAGCGTTGATAATTTACGTTTCTACATGAATGCAGCCTAGCGGCAGGTACTCTAAGCAATTCGTGTTGAAATTAAGCAAAAACCAATTATTATTTGGTAGTGCTTTATTATGAAAATACTGGTATCATTACAACACGGAAATACCAGCTGGCAACACTCGTCACTATGGAGATCCCGCCATCTTTACTGTGTCTATCATCTCCTGTTTGCATCGTGTGTGTTCACTGTATTGTAATTAAGCCAGAGGCAGATTTCCCCCATTACTTATTATATTGAGTAGATAAATCCATGTGATAGGATCCAGACATTCTGCCTTCCAAGACTAAGTATTTAAGGAATATACGTTCCGATATATTTCACTAAATCTCTGCATTTTTTTCTTTTCGCCCAGAATCCTAAAACCGACAGGTTATGGGCCCAGCCATGCTATCTTTATGCATTGTGCTGTATTTTTCCTAAATACTTATTAGTATTTCAATTCACTTCTCCCCTAAAGTAAAGTTCTCAAGTTGTGAATCTTTTCCAATCGGAAACTTTCATCATGACCTTCAAAATGGAAAATGGAAATACATATCCAATTCCATCACTTTATGAAGAGAAGTATTGTGCGTAGAAATATCAAATTCGCACCATATATCGAATAACCTGTGAAACGAATCCAATATTGCAAGAATCGGCGAAACAAAACATTGTCACAACCACGAGCATGGACGCGAATTTCACGTCCAACATACGCATGTAAAAAGGTTTGAGAGCCAGAGAGCTGTTGTTGATGTCAGCATTGAGTAAGTAATCTAAAGCAGTTATGTACAGATTAATTCAAGTTTCAATGGGAAACTGTGTGTGAGAAAACTGAAACATTCTATGTGAAACCCAACGAGATGACAAGCAGTGCCGACAAAACATTCCTGGACTGAAGCTTGTCGCTGAGATCTGTCACCCAGAGCACGGTAAAGCAGTGTTTGTTGCTCCTGACAAAGCATACTTTCAACCAAATGTTTCTCAGAAAGCGGAAATGGAAAACATTAAGTTCGGACACCATAAATCTATGATGGTGGGGACGGAGAACAAGAAACTTTCATGTGTATGAAAAGTGCAATCCAGTAAGCCAAAATGACCTGGTACTGTGAACGCTGTAAATAGAATTGTTGCAATGATATTACTAAAAACAGTGGTACTGATATTACAATAAACACACATGAAAGAATCAACAAGATTCAATGAAAGCTAAGTCAGCATAATAACCTATGGATGAGACTGTAGGAAATCCCTGAACGGTAGAAGTGACTAACCGAGGGGGCGACTATGTGAAATGGCTTCACTATACCGAGGAGACATTTGTGTTTGACAATCAGGCTGCCAAGTACAGCTTCGCAAACAAAGTACAAATTACATACTTGCAGAATTCCAGCACATCGGACATACAACAGGGAAGTATATTTTTAGTAGTTCCTTGAAATGCAATTTATAACAAACAGCTGTTTATACAAGTTGTATTCATTTCAGATACTAAATGTGGAAAATGCAACTGGTCACTGACTTGAGCACCTATGGTAACCTAGTGTGGTTTTACTACAAGGCACCCTACAACCTACTTAACTCGTCAAGTATGTGTGAACGAGACACAATAGAAATTCCATTATTATGCAACTCCCGGCAGTCGTTTGATACCTGACTGATTAAAATACAAAGTATGGATTTGACCATCACCTTATTATATAAAAATGAAACAAATCAGTAAGGATAACAATACTGATACAAGGTAAAACAATTCACCAATTAATCTACATTGATTGTATAACTATACTCATTAAATATTATGATGATTATCATAAAGTGACTATAAATTTAAATTATTGTATCAAAGATGAAGTCACATTATAATGTATTCACATTTTTTTTTATAAACTGTTCATCATGGTTCATTATTTGAATCCATAGATGCATATGAGTAAGCTTTAACTCAAAGTTAAATATGTTTTTGACACTACATGTTACTTAAATAAAATTGGGAGAAAGATTTACTATTTGATGTGATTTATGTAAGCCATGTCACATGAAAGATTTAACTATATGTGTTATTTGATGGTGATCAAATTTTACTCACTACTGTATGCAATACAGTTCTACCTGATAATCTATAAATCAGATGTGTTATTTACTATTAAAGTTGTATTGCAAAAAGTGAGGCTTACAAATCGGAAGAATTGAAAAATGAAAGCAACTATTGAAATGTGTTTTGCCCTAATATTTTTTAATTTTCAGCATTGCAGTTTATAGTATTAACTGCTACCTATAAAACCTATGGTTTTTTTATTATTATTACAAAATGACACATAATATGTACAGGTTAATATTGAAAGTTTTCAATGATACTGTACTGCATAAATTTATGTGTTAAAAGTGAGTGGTGAATATCATAAAATATAGGGTAAACATACTAGTAGGCCATGTTGTGTACTGAAGGCTATTATAAATAAGGTATGACACCCTGAATATGATACTTATATGTGAAACAGTGAGTGATTTCACAGAACACAAACTCAAAGTTTAAATGTTAATGGTGTAAATGTTACATCTAACTAATAATAAAGAATTGTATTATTCAATGTGTTGTTGTTATTAAAATCACACTCTGAAAGGAATGAAAGTAAACATTTCAAAAATTATGAGATGTGATGAACTGACCTCCAAGTCAGGCTGCTGAATGAAACCTTCGGGTTGTGCTGTGATTATTTAAAAATCTGATGAGTCTACTTCTGAAAACTTAAAAACAGATAGCTCGAAAATCAGATGAGTACAGGTGTCAAAGCCTAGTATGGTTTTTATACTTGACTTGTACTCAGTGTTGTGATTATTAAAAATCTGATGAGTCTTCTTCTGAAAACTTGAAAACAGATAGCTCAAAATCAGATAAGTACAGGCATCATAGCCTAGTATGGTTTCCATACTTTATTCATACTCAATTTGCAATATATTTACCTTATTGCACTGTGTCTTGTACAATTTATAAGTTGTAAAGTTTTATATTTTATGTAAATCTAATGATTTGAAATCAGATAATTTAAAATTTAATATAAATCTGATAATTAAGATTTAATAGAAATTATGATAACATAAAATCTGATAGTTCCGCAAGGGAAGGGACTTTAAATCAAATGAGATGAGTAAGTAAAATGAATATGACAAGGTTTTTAAATGACGATGGTAAGTAAATGAATATGACAAGGTTTCTAAATGATGATGGTAAGTAAATGAATATGACAAGGTTTTTTCTTATCCATTACACTTTAATTCAAAGGTAAACCTTAGCAAAAGTTATTTGTATGGAAAGTAAAGTTGTTTGCATCTTTTTAGGTTTGCACATTTTATAAAGATGAATATTATTATTACAGATAAATGATGTAATGTATGTAGTGAAAGCACTGAAACACACTTTACGTTTAATCTATTAATTAAATAACAAAAACAGAGCTACACGATATTTCCATGTCATATTGACAGCTCGCGTAGGCAGGGGCACCATCATTCGCTTGTCTAGTGCCGTTCAATGCTCCTCGATTTTCTATTCGCTAACATTAGCTAGAAATATTAGCAAAATATTGTGGTTATAAATTACACTTTGTAAAAAGCAACTATGTTATGTGCCAACTGGTTCTAGCTTGTGCAGACCAGCAAGCACTAGATCATTGTAAAATGTTATTTCAAATGTTTAATTCAAATAATTTATTTAAAAACATGGTCAAATGATATAATAATCATTTGCTTGAATTAACTTGACACTGCCTATTTAAAACTATGTCACATGTCACTTTAAATCAAAGTTCATACATGCATAGAAACTATTGATAGAGAAGTATGGTAAACTGTAATCAAACTAATACAGATATAGATATAGAATCATACCATGAAACTCTCAGTAAGGTCTGAGAAATATACACCTAACCTAATTGTTTCTTTTAGTTATTGTATGTTATAGTATGAACACACCAAAAATTTGTGTGTGTAGTGTGTTTAATATTTTTGAGTAGACTAAACAAAAATATAATAAATTGTGTCAGTCTGAAAATGCACATAAATATTTTAAATTACATATTACATATACTAACAAAAGGTGTAATGAATAAAGTGTGAATATTTTAAGTTACCTAACCACACAAAATAAATAATGTAGCCTTAATCTTTTATATCCAGAATCGGCTAGGCCGATTGTGACACAAACAATTGAAAAGGTTGTACCTACTGTTGTTATTTTTTTTTGAAAATAAAAAAAGATGTAATCTACATGATAATCTTGATACATTTACTGTATAATGATTTCTTTGCCTTGAGCAAAGTGTATGGAATTATAAATTAAGTTCAAGAATTGAATCTGTAAAAGAGATATTGTTTTTTGTCTCAAACAGTATACTAATTGAACTCTTAATTTCTATTAATATTCAAGGAAAATGAATGGTGTTAGTTCAAAAACTGAATCTGAGAAGGAAGAGACATTCTGATGTGAGTCTAAAAAGGTATAAACTAAATTTATTGTTTCTGTTTATTTATAAGGAAAATTGATGGGTCAGTATGTATAATCAATATTACTATTATAAAACATTGATATTTAATATTTTATGACAGCAATGTGAAATCGATGTATTGTATTAGTTGAACCTTTACTGCTAAGTAAAGAAAAGAGATAAAAGTAATTTATGTTTGTAATACTAAACTTGTATTATTGTTATAAAGATACTTTGCCTAGATCAAAGTTATTTTAAGATATGGTCTGATTAGGTTTTACTGGGTTTCCCTAATCCTTGCAATAAATGTTGGACCATGCATGATTGAATGTAATTTTCCCAGGAGAAGACTTGGAAGGTTTTAATGTTCTGGTTAGTCAGGAAACTATGATTGTAAATTAAATAATAATTACTTTTTGAGGGGGCGTGTTGAAATTAAGCAAAAACCAATTATTATTTGGTAGTGCTTTATTATGAAAATACTGGTATCATTACAACACGGAAATACCAGCTGGCAACACTCGTCACTATGGAGATCCCGCCATCTTTACTGTGTCTATCATCTCCTGTTTGCATCGTGTGTGTTCACTGTATTGTAATTAAGCCAGAGGCAGATTTCCCCCATTACTTATTATATTGAGTAGATAAATCCATGTGATAGGATCCAGACATTCTGCCTTCCAAGACTAAGTATTTAAGGAATATACGTTCCGATATATTTCACTAAATCTCTGCATTTTTTCTTTTCGCCCAGAATCCTAAAACCGACAATTCGCACAGAACTTACATGAATGAGGGGCCTTTTACATTGCGACTGTATGCAGCGATACAATAACGCGTGTTTGACAGCTGCGCAAATGGATTGCGTTTGTATCGCTCACTTTTTAGCAAACACGTGTCGAGTATATTGATACTGAATCGCGTTTGTATACCTGAAAACAGCCGCAATGCGTATGTACTCATATACCACTTATGTCTTACCATGTAACCAGTGCCAGTTATTTCTCGACTGTCGAACAATTTCTTCGCTAACTGTACCGTTGTGGCGTGAAGTTCATAGAGAGTGATGGCTGTAACAGAAAATATTATGTATAAGTATCTTTACCGGGAAATGTCTTTTCCATCTTGCGCAAAAAAAACTGTGAGCTTACTTGAGATATAAGGAAAAGTAATCCATGCACACTAGTATCATCGCACTTTCGACAAGTAACTGCAAAAGGCTAATTCGTAAATGTAAAGGTTATAAGTCGTTTATTTTGGCATATAGACCCACTGGGGGCACTTATACACGTCCCAACATAGGTACTTCCACAGCTTCGGGACAATTGTGGGCTAGCTAGCTATCATCGTACACCGCCAACAACACGGACTTTCAGTGGCATTTGGGAAAGAGCTTTATTTAGTTAGTTTTCATTTTTTTTTAATTCTTAATTGCGCTGACAAAAATAAAGTACAAATGGCGGACTTAATGCTTATAACATTCTCTACCAGTCAACCGTTGTTAGTTCGGACGTTTTTCTGACAAAAACCCTCACCTTTCGTCCTCGAGATTCCCGGGCACAGCTTATCGAGCACTGGCAGCATTTCCTGGCAAAGCTGTATCTTGCGGCGCATGAGTTTCTTGGTGGGATGCGGCTCGCGGTTGATGGTGTCTCTGAGAACGCCGGCGAGGCGCTGCGTGGCGTCCAACAGGAGGTAGTGGTTCGGAGCTAGGACCTTTGACACGTGCCTAATGTACTCTTCTAGCTCTTTCTCGTCTTTCTTGTCTGTGGAGAAAGGTACAGATTAAAGTTTAGCAAAGAATTAAGACGTTATCGACAAAAAATTGTACCTAATAGGTTTAGGTTTAAACAAAGACTAATTCGAATCACCTGTCCAAATGTAAAAGTATACGTCTATTGTTGAATACTGTAGTTAATAATACTCAGACATTTTGGATTGGCTTGATTCTGGATTGGATCGTCGTTATGTCTCTGTCTTCTGTTCTGTTTCTTTCGTACTTATGTGATCCATACAAAATTAATAGAAAAGCTGTCTGACCACTAAAAACTAGACAAACAAAAATCAATATTTACTCACTAATAACTTCCAGCTTATCCGAGCAGCATTGCACCTTATGCCCAATATTTGCCTGCTCAAACTGTTTTTTGCAGTCTTGGCAACTCCACTGCGCGTCGGAACTTCGTGTCACGTACCCCGTCTTACAATCCGGACACAACGCCGAGCTCATGTGCGTGCCGAGCTCGGTCGCGTCGGTGCAGCGGTTGCAGCTGCATTTGAAGTACTTGCCGATTAGCAGGTGTTGTTGACGGAGAGCTGTGCCCTGGAAAAAGTGAGGAAAAGAGAAATTGTCAATAGTGATTGAGTTTGTTGCGCTGCTTCTTCAGTCCCGAAGCAGTGGTAGGGTTTATATTCGGAAATGTATTTATAAGTGCCCCGTGGGTCTAATGCAGAAATAATTCCTAATTTTAGAAACTAGTGCGGACAAGTTTACGCCTAATAAAATGTACCTACTACTTTATGTTTTCGTACTTTTTACTATGCGGATTATGTTGATTTCGCCAATTAAGATAGCTTAGCATGATCCATGGCACATTACAATGCATGAGAGTAATAAGTACATTACATACAGCTTTAAAAGTATCAAAAATGATTTTTTAATGGAAAAGGTAATGGAAGTAGGCAATATTTCTATCCACCACAATCTGTATTCTCAAATACAGCAGTCTTCCAAAAAAATACTATAATTTACCTTCAAAGGATCAGTATAATTGTAGTAAATGGTCTCCCCTTTCTTTATATCAGTGCTGGCATGACACACCAGCACGTTATTATCATTTATCGACATGTGCGTGTTGCTGACGCAATCGTGGGCCAAAAGTGCTGCCTTGAGGTACACCCCGCGTAGCACCTCAGAGCAACCAATAGCAGGTATAGGCGGGCCTCGGACTTCGAAACTGTTTACGTCGATAGCAGCGCACACCTTCTGGACTAAATCATCGTCAGTCACGTTGTCTAGGAGACCTAGTGATTTGATGAACTGAAAATAAAGAGATTGTTACAGACAAATTAAATTACTGTCGCAAAATACAGGACGAATCCTTATCATGTTTACAAGGGTCGAAAAGCTTTATTTAGCATATTCATTATTACTACTACTGAATTACCAGTTACTACGCTTACGCTATTAGTCACTTTGAGTTGTATGTATTGACGACACGTTTGGAGTAGTGGTTATTAGCGCTCCCAATATTATGTCGGCGGTCACGGGTTAAAATTCCGTCCGCAATGGGCATACTTATTTTAAGTAGGTACGTTGAATCATGCGCTCGTATTCGGACAGATGATTGACATTGAATTCCAGATTGCGTTATAATAGGTAACCCGTACGTAGTATTATATTATCTGTGCCCGTACCTTGGCAGTGCCCTCATTATATTCCCAAACACTAGAACCCTTCCTCTTATCGAGATGCGTCTCCAGGCTCATGAACTCCTCCCAGCCTTTCGGATCGGTCTCCTTCTTTAAGAACGCTCGCAGTACCAGCAGTGAGCCGACGTTCTGCACCATCGTCATCGGACCGATGCTTTTAGTGAGTTTCAAGTTGCGAAAGAAATCGCACTCTGAGTTGCTGTGCCATTCTGAAAAGTATACCTACGTTATGATGGTTACATGTATTCAATAAAGGTCCAATTTCCTCATCGAAGAAAGTTATGGTTAAATGTCGTTACCAGCGGTTATTGTTTTGCGATTGTGTGTTTTGAAGTAAAAATACCTCAATCAATGGTCATTATAATAACAAAATTACATTGGATTAAGATATTATTTCTCCAATAAATCGTTAATATTCAACCGCTGCAGCGCTGGTAACGAGATCAATCCCACAACTAGGCCTTAATAAAAATCTTACGTAGATATGAAAACTTTTCCTTACACCAATATCATTAAGTACCGTGAATAAAGAGCGTTGATGACGAGCTCTAGCAACAAATAAATCTGCTTTACTCAGAGGTGCTCTAACGGCGATGTGTCGTTCATGGCTAACAAATAAGGATGGTACTGTAGAATAGTATCCAGCGCTGGTTGACCACTTACTTTTAGTGAGCTCGCCCGGACACCCGTCACCCGGACAGATAGGGGCCACTGCGCAGTTCTTGCACACCAGGAACTTGCTGATTAACGGCAGGTAGCAGTTGAAGCACAACAGCGAAGTATCGCTGTTCGGACCTAGCGCGAACGGCTCATCCGTTAGGATGCTCTCGCCTGCCTTCAAGTCTTTAGCTGCTACTAGGTATCTACGAAGTTATTCGACATCGATGAGAAATGTTTACTGGCTATGTATTTCAGATACATACTTTACACGTCTTTTTATTATTCGTAAGGATTTTCTTACAAAATAATGGAAGAATTACTTATAATTATTGCAGACTGAGAAAACTAATGGAAGAGAAAATTTAAAAAGTTTGTTTGGCACTGTAAATTAATGTTATCAAACTATGAAGACTTGCTTATCCGGTTAATAATTATTTAAAGATGCACGAGAAAAAATGTAGAGGAACCAATAACTGACTGTTGCATGAAAACCAACCTTCCAAGTTGTTCCGATTTCTGAATTTCATAACGCGCGGTCATTTTACTTAATTTGTTATTTACCACTTTTTAAAAACAATGATAACTGTTAGCAGTACAGTACACCGAATTAAAATCGGCGTGCGACTGCACGACGGCGTATGTATTACTAGAGTATTTTTAGAAGTCCGTACCGTAGTGTGGTATTTTTAGCGCCATTTCTTATTCGTCCGAGAGCTGACCTGCTAACATATGCAACACGGTAGCTTTTTATCAAGAATTTCTTCCGGGGAGAACAACAGCTTTGTTGACATAGTCCGAGTACATAGGTCACTAAATAGTCTTGTAATTTAGAAATCCTTTATTCTCTAGTTTTGTAAACTGATAGTGGTCACCTAATAACAGTAAGGGAAAGTGGGACAGCCCTCGCTGCCTGTGGCTGTGTGTAATAAAATAAATTATAATACAGTGTGGCCTGTAATAGGAGCAAAATTTCAATTTCTAAATATCTACAGGGTATACCTACCAGGGGTTACCTTGACTCAATTATTGTGCTCTCAAATGATTTAACTCATAGAATAGTAATCCAAAGTTATAATCCCTAATCAATGTAAAATCGCTAACTCGTTGTAGTAAATGACAATGTCAAGTTTATGGCAGTTTTGACACTATATTGTTTTAAACTTTCATGGTCACTAACATTAGAATATTTAGATACGGGATTGCTACCATGTACCTTATTATTTATGCATGGTAGCAATCCCGTATCTAAATATTCTAGTTTTGACACTATTGTTTGCAATACATTGCTAGCTCCACAGTCTTGTAGTTAGCTCCATTTAATCTGTTAGAAAAAAATCTTTATTTTATTAAAATAAAATATAATTATTTATAATTGATTACTAGTTACTTAAATGGCCTATATTTTAAATATTTGCTACTTTTACAGGCCACACCCTATATAAATAAATACTAAACAATAAAAGTCAATATTCTAGAAATAATAATTGCATTTAATATGGCTTTTATTTACAGTTTTACCTTGTTCTAAAGGTATGCTTATGACTAGTTAATTTTAGTTTACACAAATATTTACAAGATAATAGAATGTATTCATAATAAGCGTGTAGTATTAAAAAACAAATCATAAACATCTGACTTATCTAACAGTTATTTACAATCCAGTTTAAAAAATGGATAAAAAACAGACATTTCATTATGGAAATCAGAGTCAATTTGTAATCATAAGAGTCCCAGATATTGCTCTAGTTTTAATATCGTACTATAACAATGTAATGCAGCGCTTGTAATTGAGTTCTGATATCGACCTTGTGAATCGCCATTAAAATTTATTCAACTTTTAAGTTACGAGTAAAAGGCATTTAATCTTCTTCGTTGGATGATCAGTCAATCCCACATGCATTATTGAGCAATCAGTGTATTATGCTTCTAAAACAGCCAATTCAGTCACTTTTTTGTATAATCGGCGATCACGCGTGGTTTGTGTGTAAGAATGAGGGCTACCGTTTTCGTGCTCACTAGTTGGCGCCACTGTCGCGTGGGGTCCAGAATAAAGCTTTTATGGTGTGTAATTGTCATGATGGAGAGACAAAAAATCAAGTTTGCCATTAAATCTTAATATTACAATACAACGGGCATGCCGCAGTCCAGCTTTGTTAGGAAAAGAGGAGTAAGTTCACAAAGTATTAAAGATTAAACATTTATTTTCTTAGTCCCCCTTTTAAAACACTCTCATTCATTGATCCGTAACTAGTATTTGCCATAATTAATGGAAATTATCGCTAAATATTCGAAAAAATAATCTAAATAGAAATAAACCCGCACATCTAACCCACAAATAGTGACATATGACATTTCGGAGACCTCACGCTACACAAGCCCCCCTAGCGGCGAATTCATACGCGATTATTGAATAGGCAGTGAAGAGTGAAAGGCCCATATTTTTTTTTACAATGTAATTATATATTTTTTTCATTAAAATGATCGCTTTCTTTCAGGTTTTCACATGACAACACCGCTCTGTTGTCGACAAACGTAATACGTCGATTGCTTAGGGTCAACGAACCCGTCCAGTTGCGTATTTTTATAATATACTCAATAGATCCCCACCCAGATATTTAGCTCAAAGATAACGTCTATATTAAATTCTAGCACTTGCAGCACTAAAAACAAAATGGACTAATTGAGTACGATTGCAAATATATTATTTTACCTATATTGATTTTGATATCGCTAGTCTAAAAGTTTATGATATTGTCAACGCGACACGTACATTTTAAAATACACTCCTAAATTCATTTCAAAGTCTATGAATGGATAAATGGAATATTGTTGTAAGTAGTAACTGTTTTTTGGTTTCCTGATGTTATTCCACCACCCATTTCCACGAATATCACGAGGGCCCCTGAAACGAGAAATATAACATTGGAATATAATTTTTTTTGAGACGTTAAAAGCGTCTCGTTACTAACATCAGCAGGGCGTTAATATTGCAGCCTTAACTTAATAAAAGTTAGTTTTATTTAGCTGAAGATGCTAAGACGAAGAGATATGGGTGTTAATTTTGTGGTCTAAGAGCTCCTTGACATTAGGTTGCGATCAGAGCGGCAGTCGTCGTGACCGGTTAATTTCGAGCCAGCAGCGAAACAGTAGCATAATGTAAAAAAGCTCTTGTAAATTGAACTAACGTGTATTGTTTGTCTCTTAGTATGTAAAGTAGTACACAACACTCCCATTACCAGTCTGGTATCATTTTGGTCCATCAGTCTAACTAGTCAGAATGGTAGGAGAATGATCGAGTAACGTACAGTGTGACAAGGATCTTCTGGCCAACAGATGACATTACCAGGGGGCGCTAGCATTCAAAAGGGTAGCCAGAGTCAGAAAATCTACTGTCTGTTTCAGGAACTTTAGGAAGCTGTTTAACGAATATTTTTTATCCAAATATGGCAGTCAAAGAAAAGATTTCTTGGATGGAAATGTCGTTGAAGCAAGTTTCTACCATAAGAGGCATATCATGTATGTTCCACCGTTTTAGACGCGAAAAAATTGTATTAACAATAAAAAATATTGATAGTTAAAACTTTATTTAAGGAGTTTAGCTCTACGGTATTTAAAAACAATAATATCATTAGTTTACACAGAACACGTACGATAATAAAACAAAAGGGAAAATCGAAAAATCTCTTGTAAGATTGGGGAGATTTCGCTACGGTCTGGCAACCACATTTTTTAATTTGACAGCGTTAGTTCTGACTGTCACCGTTGGCCACAAGATTCGTGTCGCACTGTACACAGATTTACAGACTGATGCAATTAAACCGTGAAAATCATCCAACATTCTGGTGTTAGTCCAGACTTGATCTGGTTAAAAGTGAGGGACCGCTTCTAATTCAACATCTGTTTGTGTACCACTTTTTATGCGAAATAAAGGAATTTGAATTTTGAATTTGAATTTTGATGAACCAGACTGGACTGATGGGTGTGCCCGTGACAATTGTGACCGAGTTTGTTGCGCAGTTTCTTCTAAGCACTAGCCCACAACTGTCGCGAAGCTGTGGTAGGGTTTATATTGGGACGTGACCAGTGGGGCTATTTGCGAAAATAAATGAGTTTAACTTTCACAACAACAACCCAGCACGTACCTCGTGCGGCGCGGCGTGGTGCGAGGCGCTGATGATGTCCTGCAGGCAGCGCGCGAACTCGTCGAGCACGAGCCGCGCGGGCTCCGCGTCCGGCGCCGCGCCCTCCACCGACGCGGCCAGCAGGCACTGGCACACGGCTTCGATCACCTCCGTCGTCATGAAGTTGCACGGTTGCCTGTTGAGTGAAAAAGTTTACACTAAAGATACCATGACCTTGCTTGGAACAAAAAAAATAAACCTTGCCTATTAAACCGTTTTGTCACCGACCAATACCGTCGCGTGTCAGCACAGCACCGGTAAATTACGCCCTCGCTCTCGCTCCATACAACAGTGAGACAACGTATCGTGTTGATTTTGTTGCCTAACACGTTCCTTTGGGGATTCACTCATTACTGTTCACACACCGTACCGCGCATAACGGTGTGGAACGGGAAAATCAAGCAGATTTGCAGCGGCAGCCGAGGCACTTGCGCATCGCCGTGCACGCTACTCGCCTGCGGAGCGCCGCTCGTGTGTGTGCGTGCGCGTGCGTACGTACTTGAGGTCTGCGAGCGGCGGCGGGCGGTAGAGCGGGTGCGGCAGCCGAGGCACTTGCGCATCGCCGTGCACGCTACTCGCCTGCGGAGCGCCGCTCGTGTGTGTGCGTGCGCGTGCGTACGTACTTGAGGTCTGCGAGCGGCGGCGGGCGGTAGAGCGGGTGCGGCAGCCGAGGCACTTGCACATCGCCGTGCACGCTACTCGCCTGCGGAGCGCCGCTCGTGTGTGTGCGTGCGCGTGCGTACGTACTCGAGGTCTGCGAGCGGCGGCGGGCGGTAGAGCGGGTGCGGCAGCCGAGGCACTTGCACATCGCCGTGCACGCTACTCGCCTGCGGAGCGCCGCTCGTGTGTGTGCGTGCGCGTGCGTACGTACTTGAGGTCTGCGAGCGGCGGCGGGCGGTAGAGCGGGTGCGGCAGCCGAGGCACTTGCACATCGCCGTGCACGCTACTCGCCTGCGGAGCGCCGCTCGTGTGTGTGCGTGCGCGTGCGTACGTACTTGAGGTCTGCGAGCGGCGGCGGGCGGTAGAGCGGGTGCGGCAGCCGAGGCACTTGCACATCGCCGTGCACGCTACTCGCCTGCGGAGCGCCGCTCGTGTGTGTGCGTGCGCGTGCGTACGTACTTGAGGTCTGCGAGCGGCGGCGGGCGGTAGAGCGGGTGCGGCAGCCGAGGCACTTGCACATCGCCGTGCACGCTACTCGCCTGCGGAGCGCCGCTCGTGTGTGTGCGTGCGCGTGCGTACGTACTTGAGGTCTGCGAGCGGCGGCGGGCGGTAGAGCGGGTGCGGCAGCCGAGGCACTTGCACATCGCCGTGCACGCTACTCGCCTGCGGAGCGCCGCTCGTGTGTGTGCGTGCGCGTGCGTACGTACTCGAGGTCTGCGAGCGGCGGCGGGCGGTAGAGCGGGTGCGGCAGCCGAGGCACTTGCACATCGCCGTGCACGCTACTCGCCTGCGGAGCGCCGCTCGTGTGTGTGCGTGCGCGTGCGTACGTACTCGAGGTCTGCGAGCGGCGGCGGGCGGTAGAGCGGGTGCGGCAGCCGAGGCACTTGCACATCGCCGTGCACGCTACTCGCCTGCGGAGCGCCGCTCGTGTGTGTGCGTGCGCGTGCGTACGTACTCGAGGTCTGCGAGCGGCGGCGGGCGGTAGAGCGGGTGCGGCAGCCGAGGCACTTGCACATCGCCGTGCACGCTACTCGCCTGCGGAGCGCCGCTCGTGTGTGTGCGTGCGCGTGCGTACGTACTCGAGGTCTGCGAGCGGCGGCGGGCGGTAGAGCGGGTGCGGCAGCCGAGGCACTTGCACATCGCCGTGCACGCTACTCGCCTGCGGAGCGCCGCTCGTGTGTGTGCGTGCGCGTGCGTACGTACTTGAGGTCTGCGAGCGGCGGCGGGCGGTAGAGCGGGTGCGGCAGCCGAGGCACTTGCACATCGCCGTGCACGCTACTCGCCTGCGGAGCGCCGCTCGTGTGTGTGCGTGCGCGTGCGTACGTACTCGAGGTCTGCGAGCGGCGGCGGGCGGTAGAGCGGGTGCGGCAGCCGAGGCACTTGCACATCGCCGTGCACGCTACTCGCCTGCGGAGCGCCGCTCGTGTGTGTGCGTGCGCGTGCGTACGTACTCGAGGTCTGCGAGCGGCGGCGGGCGGTAGAGCGGGTGCGGCAGCCGAGGCACTTGCACATCGCCGTGCACGCTACTCGCCTGCGGAGCGCCGCTCGTGTGTGTGCGTGCGCGTGCGTACGTACTTGAGGTCTGCGAGCGGCGGCGGGCGGTAGAGCGGGTGCGGCAGCCGAGGCACTTGCACATCGCCGTGCACGCTACTCGCCTGCGGAGCGCCGCTCGTGTGTGTGCGTGCGTGTGCGTACGTACTTGAGGTCTGCGAGCGGCGGCGGGCGGTAGAGCGGGTGCGGCAGGTCGCGGCGGCGGCGGTGCAGCGTCTCCTCCACGTTGCGGCAGCCGAAGCACTTGCACATCGCCGTGCACGCTATCTTCGCCTGCGGAGTGTCGCTTATGTAAGTCTAGTATATTAGGTACTTTAAATATTACCAAGTTGCTGTGACATTTTGTGTACTTAGTGTGTGTAAAATATCTTGGGCCAAGGACTAATGCTAACTAAAACTCGGGATATATCAGTCACGAAAGATACTCATCAAAGAAATTTTTAGACACATAAAAGTACAAGGTAACCGAGTAGGCGAGTACGGAATACGTGTAACTTACCTCATAGCATTCACAATAATTCTTGAGACATCCGCTTCTTTTACAGTTGCAGCCTTTGTTGTGCCTTCTTATAATCTCTGGACCGCCGGCTTTAGTTTTACCGATCTTGGGCCTACAACAAAATTAAATTTTTAGTCTATTCCACAGAGCCAAATATTAGTTGCAGCGGTTGCAGAGCTCACCGTTCGCGAAGCAGTCTCAGTACAGCTTGAGGCACTGGGACTTGGTTTTACATATCATATAACATACCTGAAGGCATTAGGGTTCCTCTCCAGGCAGGCGCGTATGGCCTTCTGCCTCAGCTCTTCGTAGTTCAGGTTGTTGTAGCAGTTGTTGCAGTTGCAGCGGTTGCAGAACTCGCCGTTCGCGAAGCAGTCGCAGTACAGCTTGAGGCATTGCGACTTGGTGCAGTTGCACGCCCGACGAGGCCTCAGGCCGAAGTCGCCTTTGATCACGACGTCTGAAATAAATATTGTTACGAACTTAGGTTGATATATATAGATAGATACAGACAAATTAGTAAAGCAGAAGGTATATTTTAGTCTTATTCCCCATAGTTGCAGTTTAAAAACAAAACAAAAATTTTTAAACCCATTTATTAAGGTGTTTTTTGCCCAGCAGTGGGATATTTACAAACTTTACTTTGAACCCGAATTTGCCAAATATTCACTGTGTATGGTGTCCAAAACTCCAAAAGTTTAAACTCATCTAAATTTGGAAACTCACCCGTACGTACACTAAAACCCATGGATCTTATTTTGGTCTGAAATAAAAGTTTTTTATTATTGTAACAATATAAATCTCTTACCGCCTTCGGAGGGGGGCGGCGGGGTGTCGGGCGGCTGGTACGAGCTGACGACCACACCCTCCTCACTCGGCTCCGACTCGCCCTGCGCACGGATATATACATAATAATATAAAATGCACTCGTGAATAAATTGTTTACAATATTCGACTAGTGAAGAATAAGGGACTACAGTTAAAGGTCTCACTTGTCTGCTGTATTCGTGTGCGCCGGGGTCCTGCTTGATGTAGTTGGACGGGATCACTATGAGCGGGTGCTCATCCTGCGCCGCGCCCGAAGCGTCCATGCTGTCCTGGCTCTCGCTCTCGGCCGGACTCTGGAACGAAAC
>OY757269.1:3956042-4015650 GCA_963584085.1 Pyrausta aurata | reverse complement strand
ATTTTGCGGACTTATTAGATGGGGTGGAGAACTGAGACCAGTTTATTTAAGTTTGGACCTGTCATTTTGCAGTCACGCTATAGGAAAGGTGTGCAAATATGAACTGTATTGACACGAAACGAGCAAACGCGAGTGGGTGTGCGGGGAAGCGGTAGGGGCATGACATGAGTGACAGATCCATTCGTTTCTGATATCCGCGTATTCAAATAATGTAAAAAAAAAACAAAATTTGATTGCAATAAAGACACCAGTTTTATCTTAAGCAACTCAGTTGCAACGTTTAATTTAGCCCTTGTTTTCACTCGTAAATATTATGTTCAATTCAAGAAAGTTATATCCAAGACACTAAACACTATGAATGACAGATCGGAGTAACTTACCGTGACTGTAGTGGTTTTCGGCGCGGTCGGCGCCGAGGCGATCCTCACAAACTTTTGTTGGCCTTCGAATAAAATAACGATTTATTTATTAGAACGCTCCTCACGCATCAACGAAGCTCGCTCTTTGACAATCTGTCTTGTTACTTTCAAACATTTCCAGTTCCAAAGTTATAATTTTTCAAATAGAGAAAACGTAAATCTAAATAATTTGTGTCATTTCCATTATTTAAAAATTCAAAATTGTGTTTCCATTTTATGAGTTGCTTGCGTCAATCACCATGAACCGAGAACGTATAAAGTTTTACATAGAGTTAGTTATAAAATTAATGATTAAATTACCAAAATGAGAGGCAGCCATAAAATTAATATTCCTTCCAAAAGGGATAATATTTCTATGGTGGCAACAGAACAATGAGTAAAAACTAACAAATTATGACCACATAAGTATTTGAGATGTCAATTTTCTTCCCGGGGTTGAACCTGAGCCATGTAATGGTTATTAGGTTAATGTGACCTGGTAACAAAACCAGCGGGACCTACATTTGGAAGGCGAGTTGCCTTTAGCACTGTTGCCAGAGACAACACGTGGCTGCGGCGCACTGCCCGCGGTCCCTGGCGGCATCTGCATTAAGGTACCTACAAGTTCAACATGACAATCACTGTTATAGTGGAAATAACAGTCACTTGGCACTTGCTATTTATTTTTTAACCAAGTAAACGAATAGTAAAAAGAATGAACGCTTTGAAAAGATAAACAAACCCTGGGATTTCTGTTACAAATATTGTTATTTCCATTTTTCTACTCAGCTTTAGGAAAATGTATAACACTATTTCGAAAATACAACTCGAAAATTGTGTATTTTCAAAAGAACAACTACATTAAACAATCTATAACATAGAGAAAAAAAAACACTACTCTACTTAGGTAAGAACTGAATTAATATTTAACCGCGCAGGGATCGATAGGCCGCCGGCGATCGCGTAATAACAAAATAATGTTTATAAATAAACACATCCGTGAGGTTTAATGTGTTAACGAACTAAGTGTCCCATCTTTTTGCAAAGATATAGTGTGTCTTACCTTTACTGTCGGTGAGAACGAAGGATTTCGGCTGGCCCGGCAGGGACTGCACTGACGCCCTGCCTGCCGTCTTTGTGGTGGTGGACGTGGGATTCGTTATCAATCTTATGTACTGAACCTGAGGGACAAATATAGGTGCGTTTGTACACACAATTTATGTAAATCGACTGCGCCGTTGGTGTAATGGTCAGTTCGTTGGTTGCTAGCCACGAATTTCCGGGTACGAATCTCGGTTCAGGTCTAAATTTGTTTCTGAGATATTCAGTCTCGGTCTCTAAAAATACTTGGAAACAGCTCGGAGTCAGGAAGTTGGTCTTGATGACGGGCTTGGTGCGCTCGCTAAGCCGTTGGTCCTGCGCCTGATCTCTCATGGATCATGTCGGACTGCCGGCTCACCGGATAAAGCGAGTGAAGGAACAGAGAGTGCACTTGTGTATTGCGCACACATGAGCATTATAAACAATGTCCAGCTCCTATAGCCAATCTCAATTGAGATTGACCGCCGTGGTCGGATACGACCAAGAGGACGTTATGTAAGTATTATGCCCTAACAAGTGTAGTATACTCACGCCTTTCCCGGGGACATTTATCTGATGAATTTGCGATCTTTGTCCTTGCACCACAACTTTGCCGTCCTTGGTCACCTAAAAGTAATTCATTTTTTATTAAAATTAAATATGATATTAGAAATGATTTGAAAGAAAATGAGACCATTTTGTTAATGATGAAGTAATTAAGCTACTGCCTGTTTTATAATGTCTTAATAAGTTCTGGTTAGTGCTATCTGCCGGATACTTCACACAAAATGACGTCTTATATTTTAATTATTTGTTATTTAGTGCTTATTTGTCGATGGTGAAACAGATCCTTATTGTAATGTAAAGTTCTTGTAAGCTTACTTGTGCCGTTTTTTGTGGAGCTGTCGTCTTCAGTATTACATTCTGTGGCGGGTTGGCAGTTATCACTACCTTTTTTGTTGTACCTGAAAAAATATTTATTTATTTATTTTAAACTTCTCGCACAAAAAATATTATTGTACATTTGGCGGGCTTAATACCAAAAGCATTCTCCACCATATGTCTGAACAGAGAAAATACAGGTGGTACAAATAAAGTTATAGAGGCAAGAAAGATTATATGATACATCAGCTTTTAAAAACACATACTGGACTCAATTCTCGTATGCAACGGAATAAAACTAATGTTACGTCTCTCTTTTTCTCCTAAAAATGAAGAGATAGACTGAAATGACTTGAAAAGTCAACTAAACAGCTTTCAATTGCACAGAAAATAAAATAAAAATGCGCCGTTTATGTCTGAATGTCCTTGCTAAGTTGTCTTTGGATCCCTGAATTTTCTTAAGCATTATTTATTATTTAAAAAAAAACATCCAATTGTACACTTTTATTTCTCCAACAAAGTATGTTTGTATGCAAATAAATAAAAAAGTTGGCGAGACACATGCATAAAAAAAACATGTGTGTGTGTGTATGTGTGTGTGAGTGTGTAAGCATACCTGCAGCAGGCGCGGGCATCAGCTTGGGCGTCGGCGACTTGAGCGATATGACCTGCTGCTTCTTGGCAAACTTCATTCCTTGTTTCGTGGGCGACGCCAGCAACACCTGTAAATTTACATTTTACTTACACATAATATTCCCGTGGATATTAAAAGAACTGATTCAAAGTTGTCTTTCAAGAATAAAGTTCGTACATTTCTGAAAGAGTCAATACTATATATATATATATATATATATATATATATATATATTATATATATTATATTTATATATGTATTTTTGCTTTAAGTGTGTTTATGTGCGTATACATAAATAATTTTATAGTTTATTTATTTAAGTTTATATGTATTACTATAATATATATGTATACTAAGTATATATGTATTACTACTTTCATTAGTTGTTTTTTCACTGCACCCGTTGCCGACTTTCTGCATGACCTAAAGGTTTGACTGGCAGAGAATGCTTTTAGCATTAAGTCCACCTTTGTACACAAAATTTGTGCAATAAAGTCTTTAAATAAATAAATAAATAAATAATGTTGAGGTTGTCAGTTCGACCTGTATGTATGTGATATCGTTGGAATTTGACAATATTTGAGTATAATGAACTATTTAGGCTTTTAAGCATGTGTGCACGATTTTATAGGGGTTATGTATGTTTGTATGTTTATGTTTGTCTACAGATTTCTAAAAAACCTGAAGTCATGTCATGTGTGTGAAGAACAGCGTACAGAACAGACGTGTCGTTAAATTAAATTAAATTTTACAAAATAGTAGGCATTCAATTTGTAACACTAAACTCAAGAAATGAAGTGACTTTTTCGTGTAACATTAAATGGTGACTTATGACAAATCCGTACTGAGTGATAAGCGTCGCGCGTAGTCATCGTTGCCGTAACCGCTCCTCCTCACTTCGGGTAAACGAGACAGGCTCTTTAATTTATAGCTGCTCGCACCTAACTCCGTACGAACGAGTCATCCACAACAAGGATATACAATGAGTGTGCAACGGTCGCCGACTGGATGTGGCAGTAGCGTCAGACTAAGTGGATCTCAGCCAAATTTGACGGAAATAAATTCTCATGTAACCCATCGTACTAAACGTAAAGAAACCGATGATGATGCCTGGATAAAATCTGAGTTTTCCGAAATCAAGAAGCAAATGTCCGAAATGATGGCTGTCCTAAAATTAAATACAAGCTCGCAAGCAGAAAGTATAAGTAAGCTAAGCGAAGACATAACTACCATAAAAAATGAAGTAAGTGGCATCGGAAACACAATTGAAAACATTATATTAGATCAAAACAACGTGAAGGTCAAACTCAATAACCTAGATAATCTGTCTGTGAGTATCGGAAAGAAAATTGAAACACTAGAATCAGACATCAACAAAATCAAAAACTTATCTACGAGTACAATACAATGCGCTGATAAATCAGCTCCAAATTATGAAGAGTTAGTGAATGAAGTTAACGAGCGACATATACGATCTAAAAAAATTGTCATTATTGGTATACCGGAACCAGAGGCAACATCGGATCGGCAAGCTTACAACAAAAATGAGGTCTTAAGAATTATCAAAAGCATACACAATGAGTGTCCAGATCCTATAAAAATTTTCCGCCTTGGAAAGTACAAAACCAGTGGCACCCGACCTTTAAAGGTGTGCTTCACCTCTGAAGAACCAGTGAAAGTTATACTGCGTAATAAGATCAATGTAAAGTTTGATAAAATCAAGATTTTTTCCGATCAAACCCCCCAACAAAGAAACTACATGAGGAACCTAAAAGAAGAACTTGAAAAGCGTACCAGTAACGGAGAGACTAATCTGACAATCAGATACATAAAGGGAATTCCTAAAATAATCCAAACATCTGAAGACAGTCAAGCAGCAAGCACATCAGCGAAGCCAAAAAACTAATAACCCCACCGAGAACAGGAAAGATAACGCACAAAATCGTCAATAACTACCATGACATCTCATACAAGAAAAAAGCTGTAAAATGCTTTTACCTAAATGCTTGTAGTTTAATAAAACCAGGCAAATTTGATGAACTTAAGTGTATAATTTCTTTGGTTCAACCCCACATTGTTGCAGTGTCAGAAACGTGAATAAAAAATGACAATGATGCCCAAAACCTCCAAATTTCATCTTACACACATTACAATAACTACAGACAAAATCGAAAGGGTGGAGGGGTCTCACTGTTTGTGCATAATAACTTAAAGCACACCGTCATTGAGGAAAGCTGCATTGATAATAGTATCCACTACCTTTGGATACATTTAGAAAAACAGTCTCTGGATATTGGTGTCGTATACAATCCCAACAGAAAGAAAGTAGATACTTTTCTTGAGGCATACTCAGCACAACTCCATAAAAAGAAAAGAGCAGTAGTCTTTGGAGACTTTAACTTTGACTTGCTTAAAGAAGACCCAGACATACGTAAATACAAGAATATGCTAAAGGAAAACAACTTCAAAATCTTATATAAAATTAATAAAAAATATTGTACTCGTGAAACCGACTCCACAAAAACCATCATAGACCATGTTTGTACTAACCTAAAAGATAATAATTTTAATTTTGTCATCATCGAAACCGCCATGTCTGACCATAAACACATTTGTTTGGAGATTGAAAATTACCAGCCTATCCCAGTAAAGAAAACAAGCTACACATGTATAAATTACACCACGCTTTATAATAATGCAGAAGATTTAATTACCCAGGACGAAATATCTTACGAAATACTTGAAGAAAAATTAACAAATTGCTTATCCAAAAGTAAAATCGTCAAGACAAAACTTTTAAACCCACCACGCCAAGATTGGATTAATAAAGACATCATACAAGATATCAATAAAATGAACATGATTTGGCTCAACTACAAAAGAAACAAAACAAATGTTACATTAGAAGAAGAATTCAAGGAAGCCAGAGAAAGAGTACGTAAATCCATACAAAAAACGAAGAAAAGTTACTACTTCAAGTATTTTAAGAACTACACCAACAAACCAAAAAAGATGTGGACCGCTATTAACGATTTAGCTGCAAACAAAATAAGAAATGCAGATGTTCCAAGCAAGCTTATCATCAACACAAACGCCATCACGGACGAAATTGAGATCTGCGAATGTTTCAACGAATACTTTTCCAATATTGGTGCAGTGCTGGCAAGCGAAATACCCACCAAGTATTTAAAAGATTCAAGTTCGAATCGAACACCTAAAACAACAGATCTTACCTGTCTTTCACCAGCAACCACGAGCGAAATTATTAAAATCATTGACAGTTTAGACCCAAACACGACTTCTGGAATAGATGGTATTAGTTCAAAATCAATCAAATCCATTAAAAAAATTATTGCCGCTCCACTTACCAAATGCATAAATGATTGTTTGGAGAGAGGAGTCTTTCCAAATAGTCTGAAAATCGCAAAAGTTTCGCCAATCCACAAATCGGGTACTAAAACTGACCCATGTAACTTTCGGCCAATTTCAGTTTTACCGGTAATTTCAAAAATATTCGAGAAGGTTATTTACGTTCGTTTAGATAAATATCTTAATTCCAAAGACTTCTTTTCTAGAAGACAGTATGGATTCAGGCAAAAATCAAACACGCTCTCGGCTACTATTGACCTCGTAACCAAAATTAAAAACAAAATTGATGAAAAACAGGTTGTACTCGGCATTTTTATAGACCTCAAAAAGGCCTTTGATACCATAAGTCACACAATGCTTTTTAAAAAACTCGCTGATGCTGGTATAACTGGCAAGGCTAACGAAATTATAAAATCGTATTTTCAAAATCGTATACAAATTGTAAGTATAGGACAATATCAAAGTTCTCCAAGTCCAATTACTTACGGAGTCCCGCAAGGCTCCATTCTGGGGCCTCTGCTGTTTTTAATATATATAAATAGTATACAGGATCTTGGATTAAATGCTGAAATATATTTATATGCGGATGACACAAGCTTGTTTTACTACGGGACCTCGATAAAATACTTAGCATCAAAAGCACAAAGCGATCTAAATGCACTTAATGACTGGTTCTTGACAAATATACTTACGATCAATATAACTAAATCTAATTACGTCATTTTCGCAGCAAAAAACAAAAAAATCGATTCCCAGCTAGAACTAAAAATCAACGACGAAAAGCTTTCTAGAAAATCGAGCGAGAAGTATCTTGGTCTTACGTTGGACCACAATCTCAGCTGGAAACCACATATTCAAAAAATTAAAACTAAATTAACTTCATTAACTGGGACTGTACGTAACATAGCAAATTGTCTACCTCGGAGGATCAAATACTTAATTTATAACTCATTAATCAAACCACATATAGACTACTTAATTGAAATATGGGGAACAGCCAATAATACTAATTTAAACATAATACAAACAGCCCAAAATAAACTTATAAAATCATTATTTAATTTCGATTTTCTAACACCGACCCCAAAAATATACGAAGACACTAAAATAATGTCAATTAAAAAAACCTATATATATTACCCATGTATATTAATTCATAAAATCTTAAATAAACAGATTCACACTCAGCTATCATTCCACAATAAAGGTCACTTTCAAAAAATGAAATTACGTAATGCGTCTCATCTAGTATCACGCTCTCCAAGGACAAATTACGGAAGAAAGAACATTGAATATGAAGGCGTGAGATTGTATAACAAACTGCCAGTAGAATTAAAAAACACGGAGTCGACAAAAATTTTCAAGAAAAAATTAAAAATATATATTTTGAACGAGATTCCAGAAGTCCAATTTAAATACAATTAAATTAAACTATGATAGATAATTTAAAGAATAAATAAATATAAAACTAACTTTTAAAATAAAATAAACTATATTTTTTTATAATAAAATTAACTTGTCGAAATTAAAACAAAAAAAATAAAAAATAAGCCATATCCAGTAGCGCAAGTACGCTCTAATTCTTCGTACTCGTGATTGCTCGGTGTAGTAAACAACAACAGGCGAGGCGTTCCATTGAATGTTATCGGCTCGTAATGTATAACTACCTACCTTTATCTTTAAGATTTTGTTTGCACTTTATGTCAAGTGCGCTTGTTCTTTTAATTTATTATTAAGTATTATGTGTTTTCTCAGTAAGTGAATTAAATATTGTAATTCTTAATGAGAAAATAAAGTTCTAAAACCCGATGTCGAGATATTTCTATTTTATTTCAGTCAGGTATATTCTGACTTAGGGAACAGTGCAAGTTTAATAAAAGGCGGTTCAGTAGTATTTTTTTACAGTTGATTTGTCATTTTGGTCTGCCCTGATTTTGTATATTATTTTAAGTCTTTTTTACTCCTTTCATATGTACAGAAAATTGAAGGAGTGCATACGCCCATAACAAACTAACACTAGATTTGTGTTATAAAACACGGAGTTAAGCCCTATTTATGACGGTGAATAGAACCGCAGATATAGATAGTGCCATCCACGAAGGCGCGTCCCACCACACGTCCAAATCGTTTGTTGTACATGTGTGCAAGCACTTTCCAACATTTGAATTGAATTTGGAACATCTTAATGACTAATGAATGACAAGCACACTTCAAAAAATACACTCAAAGGGAAAGATGCTCTACTTGGATATTAAGTAGGTATGGTTAGTTACTAGAAATGTAATATATTATTTTTAAACTGCATAAGCATCATTTTTACTATTGACGTAAACGAAATTCGTAAGAACGTTTTATAACATTTAAAAAAATGTTTAAAAACTTTCTTTTTAAGAAAACCACCGGTCCACCGGGACTTCATACGCGTGAATTGTTTTTTCTTCGTACACGTACTCATAGGTCCTAGCGTAATGTTTTATAGCCTTCCCCGATAAAGTACATTCCGGTAATATTATAAGTTACCACATGGTTTTTAGGGTTCCGTACCTCAAAAGGAAAAAACGGAACCCTTATAGGATCACTTTGTTGTCCGTCTGTCCGTCCGTCCGTCCGTCTGTCAAGACCCTTTTTCTCAGGAACGCGTGGAGGTATGAAGCTGAAATTTATATCAATTACTCAGGTCTACTGTCCCTTGAAGCTGTGAAAAAATCAAACTTCTAAGCCAACGCAATCAAAAGATACAGCCGTTTATGCCGCAAATTTTCGACACTTGCAAGGGAATCAAAACCTACAGGGTGCTTCCCGTGAACTCAGAATCTTGAAATTTGGTACGAAGCAACGTCTTATAGCATAGATAAAGGAAAAATTACGAAAATCATAAATTTTTTGTTACATCACATAATATATATTTTGTAATAATTTTAAACTTACTACCCATTTCCTCATAAACGCGTAGAGGTATTAAATTGAAATTCATACCAAATACTCAGGTCTATAATACCTTTAAGCTGTAACAAAATCAAACTTCTATGTCAACGCAATCAAAAGAAACAGCAATTTAAGCTGCATATTTTGAAACTCGCAAGTACTCGCAAGGGAATCAAAACCTAAAGGGTATTCCAGTCGACCTAGAATCTTGAAATTTGGCATGAAGCAACGTTTTATAGCACACATAAAGGAAAAATTCCGAAAACCTTATATTTTTAGTTACATTACAAAATATATATTTTTTTATAAATATAAACTTACTACTTTTTTCCTCATGAACGCGTAGAGCTATCAAGTTGAAATTCATATCAAATACTTAGATCTAATTGCCTTTAACCCGTGAAAAAAAATTCTAAGTCAACGCAAAAACGCAAAACGCAAAAGTACAACCATTGATACCGCATATTTTGAAACTCGCAACTACACGCAAGGGAATTGAACCTTGCAGGTTTGTACGGAACCCTCGGTGCGCGAGTCCGACTCGCACTTGGCCGGTTTTTTTTATTTAAAATTGTTTATGTGTTTTTAAGTTACTATTATAATTATTTCAGTAAATTTAATAATGACAGTAGATTATATTAGGTTTATTTTTTAGTACAACACACTGGGTTTTTCTTGACATTTTAAAAATAATTAAAGCAGAGCCACTTTCGTGACGAGTCTGAATATTTGAATGACGGCCGGCTCGCAACTGACGCGCGTGTCTCCCCCCGCACCCCGCACCTTCCTCAATCAAAAAAGGAGTGGTACGCGCCTTCGTGGATGGCACTATCTATACTTGTATAGTTTTTTATATTATTTCTGACTTACACTCATCACACTCATCCATCACACACAAATATTTAACTCTTGCACCTAACCCCACCAACTACACCAAAACTTGTCTGAGTAGAATTATACACCAAACATAATAATAGTCCCCCTAGCCGATTCCGACTACGGTGGCCAGTCACAATCAATCAATCAATCAAATCATTTAATTGCTTAGAATACAGTATACAAAAGTTTGATCTTAAAAATTTATGGCTGTGCGTGTATTCCGCCTGCACGCAGGCATGCAAACATTAAAATTAATTATTATTTCAATACCAATGTCAAATACAATGTCATAATATTATTACAATTCTAATTACAGTCAAAGTAATCTTTAAGGCTGCAGAAACAGTATGTCAAAAGCCAATCAACTAACTTTTTTTTAAACAATATTCCGTCAAGTAATTTCAATTCGTCAGGCAATTTATTATAAATTTCGATTGACATATTACATATATTTTTCTTATAATTATCCTTATGTTATGGCTAGGAGCTTGACTACAGTAAGTTCTTAGATTTCTCTTTTTTGACGGCGTATGACATCGCTCCGTTTCCTAAAGTATCTTGGGTAAGTTTTAACAAAAATACATACATCTCTAATGTACATACACGGAAGCGGCAATATTTTTCATTTCCGGTACAGAGGTTTACAGCTATCTAAAAACCAAGCAGCATTTATCACTCTGATGCATCTTTTTTGCATTTTGAACGCCTTATCCGCATCAACAGAGTTTCCCCACAACAACAAACCATAGCCTAACACTGACAACACATGGCCGTGGTACGCCGCTAGGGCCGCGTCATAAGATATAGTTTGACGAATTCTTTTAAGGGCAAAAATGAACCGGATGAGTTTCTGGCACACCAGGCTAACCGACTAACAGACTGCGCGGGCCATATTATAGTGCACAAGTGTGTGCGCAAACACAGGTGCACTCTCTATTCCTTTCACTCTCATAGCCCGAGCTCACACCAAACATATACATTACCTTGTTCCCTATAGATATGGGCACAGTTTTCTGCTGCATCACGTACCGCGCCTGCGGGGCGGGCGTCGTGCTCGCCGGGAGTATCTTCGTTATGATCGTCTGCTGGCTATTGGACTGCTCCAAGTTAGACTGGCCTGGATAAAATAAATAATATAAGTTATATAATCAGATCAATTTTACTGTAAGAATGTTGACAGAAGTCTTCTGGCATGCGGCTGACTGACCGGCCCAATCCCACTTCAGTAGGGCAGCTTTCTGCTAGACATCAGTTATGAGCGTTGTGGAGCGCAGTGTGGTGTTCCGGATGCGATCAGATAGTTTTACGCCAAAATTTGTACCGAGTGGACCCCCTTAATGGAAAACGGCCACGGTAGACCCAGAAGACGATGGCGTGACGAGTTAGACGTGTTCGACAAAGACTGGGAAGTAAATGGCCAAAATCTTGGGGATTGGTGAAAGGGTAGGGAGGCCTTTGCCCTGCAGTGGGACACCACAGGCTCTTAATAATAATAATAATATGTTGACAGGTCATTTACATACCTTGCACTATTACTTTTGCCATTACTGGTTTGCCGCTATGTACACTTGTAACATTTTTTGTGTTTAAAGTTTGCGCCTGTAAAAGAAAGTTTTATGGAATCATTATCATTTAATCCTCTCATTAATCATTACATAGAAGATGGTACATTTGATTATGGCGAGTTGTCACTATACTAGGAAAGATTCTGTGTTATAAGTCGCCAAACTCTCGTTTTGAAATATTAAATTTATCATTCATTATTCAGATATATAATAAAATTGCCGGAAAGATACCCATACAATTAGTACTAGGAAACCAACTTAACTCTGATTTTTAATTAGATAGACCAAAATGACATTTGGTGGAATTGAATTGAATAATTACAAGTAACAACTTTATAAACTATTGCACTACACATTCAACAATCAACATTAAGTAAAATGCTTATTGAAGCTGTCATTCTGGTCTACATAATCAACATTTTAAGTATAAATGGTATAAAGCCACATAAAATAAGATATGACAAAAATTACCTGACTGGTATTGGCCTTAATATACTGAATGTTGCCCACCCCTGAAGTTCCTGATGTGACCAGTTTCAGCTTCGGCATGCTATGAGGCATCATCACCAGCTGCTTTCCTATTTGAGCTGAAATAATAAAAAAAAACTAAACTTGTTACTTACAAAATATGCTGGGTTATTGTGTATAAAAAATAATTAAAATATAAGTAAGCAATTAAATAGGTGATTTAAATTGGATTATTTTTATGATAAACTATGAATTTTGTTTATGCTTGGTAAAATAATTTCTGAGAGAATGCATTCCAAGCATTTATAAAGTACTAGCTTTTGCCCGCGACTTCGTTCGCGTGGACTTCTTTTACGACCTCACATTAGAAACCTCAAAAATTGTAGCCTATATGTTATTCTGATGTATAAGCTATATTGTGGTAAAGTTTCATTCAAATCCATTCAGTAGTTTTTACGTGAAAGAGTAACAAACATCCATACATCCATACTTACAAACTTTCGCCTTTATAATAGTAGTAGGATTAAATGCAACTGTGTAAAGCCAGGATAGATTGCAAGCAGAAAAGGCATCATAACAACATAAGTTTTATCAACAAAGTGAATCATACCCAGTTGCATAGTGTTCCCCTTAGGTCCGGCAGATATGACTCCAGTGAGCGGGACTTTCTTGACGAACGCGACGGGGCGCGGCGCTATGGGCACGGCGCGAGGCTTCGGCGCGATCGCCACCGCGCGAGGGGCCGCCGGCGCCTGGTCGGAGCACAGCTTGAAATACTCCTATGACATTACAGACACCCTACTTGTGACTGTTGGGAGTTAACGGTGGCGCATATTGGGGATTATGTCAGAATGTGTCTCATCTGAGTAGAGTTATGAAGGATATTTAATTTTTGATGAATTATGTAATTTTCATTCTTTTAAAAAACAACAATTATTAATCTGATAATTCCTAGCCCTGACCTGGTTAAGATCTAAATGTGTTAAGAATATTAAACTGCTAAGGTGAACATTATAAGTTAACATGATATGAGTCGAAAGGAATAAATAAATATTTACCTTGAGAGAAATATTTTTAGGTTGGGCTTCAGTTTCCTGTTTGATTGATACCATAGTTTGTGTACCAAACTGCATATCCAGAAAAGTATCGGTAGACTGGGTAGTGAGTACATTTCGCTGCTGAAAAAAATCGAAATCAGGATCAATGTGATCATAAAAAACATACACACCCTTCTGATTTATAATTAAGAAATGATAACATTTATGTAGTGGTATAAAAACTTAACATACATTAGACTCTTCAGTTGTAGTTGCTGATGTGGTTTGGTCATCTTCAACTGAATATTCTTGGAGTGTAAACTGATCACCCATAAAATCTGCAAATATTGATATATTAGTGCATTTATAGCAATTTAGGAAACAAACTAAAGTAAGTCCACCTTCATTACCAATAATTTCTTCACTCCCAGTATCCATAAGTGTAGGCTGTTCTTCTATGTGCTCAAATTCCATGTGCATACCACCATCTTGACTTTCTGTGTCCAAAGTGATGTCACCTTGACTAACCACAACATCTCCAACATTACCAAAGTCCATCTGGATTCAAATAAAGCATAATAAGTTAGAGGTCCCAAGATCATAGTGTTTTGTTGAAAGTTACTAAAAATTTACTGATATTTTATAAAAATATTTTTCGGGACGGACTTTAGTTAAGAATATACCGATAAATGGGTTAATTTGAGGAATGAAATACACATAATAGAGGAAAATATGTGAAATTCTCTAGAAAACACAACTTGTGTACTCACTCCCATAGCACTGTCCAGGTTCAAGGGGTCTTCCAAATTGTGATCCATTGCGATAATCTTATAATATCAACTCAGAAAAACTGTACCGTACACTTGATACCTTAATTATGTTTACAAGCAACAAGAAAAACTCAAAACATTTTTGAGTTCAAAAGACGCCGCCATTTTAGCTTGTCAAAATCCCTCCGAAAGTACATTGTAAAAGTCGCCACGGTTGAAAACAAATTTTGCAAACGTTGAAGCAAAGTTTTTGATAATATAGCACATACAACTAACGCTGAAGCACTTCTATATCATTGATAAATAATGAATCTTCACAACCAAATCTATTTCGACCAAAAAAATGCAATTTCTTTCAACTTTTTTCATGAAAATCGCCTGTAACTCAATGGCGCTTCTTTCAATTTTGATGTCAAATCACATCAAGTTTTGCCAACCTAAGAAAATGAAACTTCAAACATCTGTCATTTGTAATGCCACGGCTATGCTCAAGACTTTTTTACTCTACCATAGACAAAACCGGTAAATTTATGTTTTCTGTTGATGATTGATTTGGGTTTGGGGATAGGTACAGACAGGACGTACGTACATACAGCCAGGAGTCCACCAACCAACCAAAGGCAATAAAAAAAATGTTTTCAGAAAAAAAATGGACATCATTGCATTGATTGACGCGTTTGACAGCAGCATTAGACAGTGACAGGTCTATCTCTATCTATCAAACAAATTGCTTTTTTTTGTGGGCTTTGTTTTTCGACTTTCGAGTGGTTTTCGGTAGAAAATTATTTTTCCGTATCGCATTCGCAAATCTTTATCGGGCACCTTCACCTTACAACAACAACACTCACCGGACAATTTAATTAAATTGGAAGAACACAAAATGCCCTTTAATTTACAAGGTGTTCGACAATACCTAACAGAACTTAGAAATTCTGGGGGGTTGCATAAAGACCAAGCTGAAAAGTGAGTTTTATTTTGAATTTACCTAAAAACTATTTATCAAATGATCTAAGAACTCCTTTTCACTTTGCTCATAAATTACAAGAGTTGTTTATTGAACATTGTTTGCTATAACTATCCCCTTCTTTCCTTACAGATATCGTAATGTTCTGATGGAAATTCTTAAAAATCCTGAAGGCGAATTAGCAGAAACTTTAAAAGCATTCGTTGAAGCTAGTAAGTACTTTAAGCACAAGGTCATGACATGTTGTAGGACAATTATTACCTTTTTATTCATTCCATATTTATCTTTTTTTTCAGTTGTGAATGAAAATGTAAGCTTAGTTATATCCAGGCAACTACTAACTGATGTTAGCACTCACCTAGCTTTGCTACCAGACAATGTATCTCAGGAAGTATCCCACTTCGCTCTAGATGTCATACAACCCAGGGTGATTTCATTTGAAGAACAGGTAAGCTTGTATAATTAAGAAACATTCTCATACAGACTAACTCAGTTAATATTGTTAATACTTCAGCTATCTCTCAGCTGAATCCTTCTGCATTAACAAAAGATTGTTGGTCATATTTGGGGAATTAACTTTACACCAAAAGTTTGTAGTAATTCATATGAATGATATAAAGAAACAGCTAGGCACTGCTTAGTAGGCAGGGCTACATAGTAGTATTCATGTTATTCTTATAATTTGAAAATAACAGCTTAATCATATTAACATCATGTAACACCATGTTTAATGCAAATAAATATTTTTGATTTGATTTGATTTAATAAAACAGAATTAAAATGTGAATAACTTACTGGAACGGAGAATATTTATGTGGCAGTTAGTCCCTCTCATTGTTATTACATTGTTGTTTTTATACTAATAATAAATAATTGTTTTGTTATCATGGCCAGATTTGGCTGACAGTTATCTGAATAATTATGAAAGTTATTACTTGGAACTAGAGTTATAATCAGTATATTATTTTAAGGTTGCAAGCATCAGACAACATCTAGCTGATATTTATGAACGTAACCAAAACTGGAAGGAGGCTGCCAATGTTCTCGTTGGAATACCCCTTGAAACTGGTCAAAAGTTGGTATCATCATTATGTACAATTTATTTAACTATAGTATTTGTGCTATTTAGAGTCATATTTTATTAATACATGTAGAAAGTATGTTCGATATGTGTGATATAAAACAATAAATACCTTACAGACAGTATTCTGTGGACTACAAACTGGAAACATACTTGAAGATAGCTCGCCTGTACCTAGAGGTTGATGACCCGGTGCAGGCCGAAGCATTTGTGAACAGAGCCTCTCTGCTGCAAGCTGAGACCACCAATGAGCAACTGCAGATATACTACAAAGTCTGCTATGCAAGGGTACTGGATTACCGTAGGTATGAAAATCAATTATTTTTTAGTAGTTACAAATTACAAACTAACACTAAAATAAGTATAACTTTTTACATTAATGTCATTGAACTTAATTTTAATGAGATCTAATTTAAAAAAATATACAAAAAAAAGTAGTAAAAAAGTTTGTAGAAGATCTGATATTATTTTACAATTGCACAATATCTATATATATACATATAATAAGACTGTAAAAGATCGATTTCTGTACATTGAAGATTTTTATGAAAAATTGTTACAGGGGGTCTTAATTACCGTAATAGAAGCCAAAACAACAATTTTTAAAATTTTTGTCTGTCTGTCTGTCTGTCTGTTTGTCCGGGCTAATCTCAGAATCTACTGGACCGATTTTGATGGGGCTTTTTTTATTTGACTCAGCATCACTTGGAGAGTAAACTAGGATAGAAATAATCACGCCAATAGACTTAGGGGGTAGGCAGAAAATATATATTATATAAAAGAATAATAAAAGAAAGTCGTGTTTGTTACAACACTTATAACTTGAGAACGGCTGAACCGATTTGGCTGAAAGTTGGTGAGGTGGTAGCTTAGAATCAGGAAAAGCATATAGGATACTTTTTGTCCCGCTAGACGGGGCCGGGGCTGGGGTAGCACGGGACCGGGACGAAACGGTGGGGAGGTAGCTTAGTACCAGGAGAAGGACATAAGATACTGCATATAGGATACTTTTTGTCCCGCTAGACGGGGCCGGGGCTGGGGTAGCACGGGACCGGGACGAAACGGTGGGGAGGTAGCTTAGTACCAGGAGAAGGACATAGGATACTTTTTATCCCGTTCGATGGGGCCGGGGCTAAGGCGGGACGGGGCCGAGGCGAAACAATTTAAAATAAATGTGGGTGGAAATGAATCTGTAAAGTGTTTTAATTCAATGTGTAGTGTTTCCTCCATATTGGTTTGTATAAATTAAATGAATATTTGGTACTTTATGGTACTTGCCAAAGTATAACAAAACAGTGCCATGAAAAAATTTATATTTAGATCCATTTTTTCCACACAACAAAGTAAAATGTTAGTAAAGTAGTAGTTTTTTTTTGTGGCAAAGTAGTAGTTAAAAGTAAAGTAACCATATTATCCTATCAAACAAAGGAATTCCTAATCGAAATACAAATTGTGAACGTCCAAATAATCGGTATGGTCATAATAATTGATCACCTTTGATGTACCTACTACTTGCTTCTTATTGTTGTAATATGGCCAATTTTAATGATAAGTGAGTACTAAAATGTACTATATAAATACTTTATATCTTGCGTACTTATAAGTACTTATACTTAAGTATCTTATTTGTAAAATCATAAGCCTATAAATTAAAAATTCTATCCAAAGTCACTATTCCACGCGGACGAAGTCGCGGGCACAGCTAGTTAAAAATAAAAGTTCTATCAAGTAGCATCTAATACGCACCCTTCTTGCTCTTATTAATTTTGCGCTTAATCCTCTTAGCATACTGTCGCTTAATAATTTAATGTATCAATGCAGTCAACTCATTGCACATTTTTATGTCCAGGAAATTTATTGAAGCTGCCCAGAGGTACAATGAATTATCATACCGAAACATAATACATGAAGATGAAAGGATGACATGTCTCAGGAATGCTCTAATTTGCACAGTTCTGGCATCAGCAGGTAAAAAAAGATGTTTTAATATTATATTTAAATGGTGCACAAGGATTACACCTATATACCATGTATGAAGCTTATTTACTACATCCTCCAACCAAATACATATATTTACGTATTTGCTTTCTTATAAAAAAACGACACAAAAGGTTATCTGTATAGTATCCTTTCATTTCATTATATTTCAGGTCAGCAAAGATCCAGAATGTTAGCAACTCTATTCAAAGATGAAAGATGTCAACAGCTGCCGGCTTACTCGATTTTAGAGAAAATGTATCTCGACCGCATCATCCGCCGGTCTGAACTGCATGAGTTCGAAGCTTTGATGCAGACTCACCAAAAGGTATGTTAGGATTTTAGCATTTTAAACATGTGCAGAGAAAATTTGTTTAAAGTTAAATGTTGCAAGGATTTAGTATACAGGGATGCAATTGCTTTTTGTCCACTATTGGTAAGTAATTATTATTAAAATAGCTAAAATAAATAATTCGAACTAAAAATTTTAACTTCCTTCAAATCAAGGAGTTTATTGTTAAACTGGCACTAGCAAGATACATTACGAAACCGGTCATTTTAAGCCTTTCGCCAAATAACCAAATATTCGTTAAGTTCCTAGTGAAAATTTGCTGGTGTGATTTACAAAACAATTCACAAAAAAAAACTAGACTCATTAATAATAGTCCCCCTAGCCGATTTCGACTTCGGTGGCCAGTCACGACTAACCGACTGCGCGGGACATGTTATAGTGCACAAGTGTGTGCGCAAACACACTCTATTCCTTACACTCTCATAGCCCGATGGGACAGCAGTCTGACACGACCGGAGAGAGATCAGGCGCAGGACCAACGGCCATAGACCCAGTATAACCCCTTTAACGTCCGCAGGCGTGCACATCGGACGGCTCCACGATACTAGACCGGGCGGTGTTCGAGCACAACCTGCTGTCCGCCAGCAAGCTGTACAACAACATCACGTTCGAGGAGCTGGGCGCGCTGCTGGAGACGCCGCCCGCGCGCGCCGAGCGCATCGCCTCGCACATGATCAGCGAGGGCCGCATGAACGGGTACATCGACCAGATCAGCGCTAGGGTGCATTTCGAGAGTGAGTAACTTGGTAAAACTTATATTCCCACCGTCAACGTGCCACTAAAGGGGGTTGTGCGTACCCTACACACATCATTCACTGTCTTAAGGTGCTCCCTCACCGGGAGCATTCGCGTGTAATGTAACGTTACAGATTTGAGCATTATATCAGTGAAGGAGGAGAACCGAGCATTGCAATGCGCACCTTGTATGTAATGATACAATGTGTAATATCTTGATACAACTTGTAACATCAATGCGCTTCACTTCCCCTAGCCTGTCAAATCAATATTTTATTATGGCCCATTTACACGAGGCCAGTAGACGAGCCAGTCCAATAAGCCAGGCCAGTATTGGCTTCGTGAAAATAGAGCCAGACCAGTGCATTGGACTGGCCCAAGCCAGTGGACGAAGCCAGTCCATTAGAATAGAACGGTTTCTAATTTGCTGCCGCCAGTGCTACTGGCCTCGTGTAAATGGGCCATTACACGCGAATGCTTGTCAGTCAGGGAGGTATTATTGTAATATAATGCTCGAAGACGAATCTATAATGTTACATTACACGCGAATGCTCCCGGTGAGGGAGCACCTTTAGTGAATGCATGAGTGGGTATATCAACCAGAACAGCGCGAGAGTTCATTTCGAGAGTGAATACTTGATTGATTTAAGTGGCACTAGGCAGTTTCCACCGTTATGTCGTAGATCTTGTTGCGAACCATACAAAATAATTTGGCACTCCCTTGCAAGGTCATCCTGTATATTGTATTATTTATTTGTGTAATACCTATTTGTTTGTTTATATTAATGCATTCTTTTTTTGTACCAATCTCAGTTATGCCGCCACTGATTGAACTCTCTGCGGTTGACTGGTAGAGAATGCCTTAAAATCTAATTGTAAAACTTACAGTGCAATAAAGTTTAAATAAATAAATAATGATACTCTTTTGTCTATAGCCCGAGAAATTCTTCCTCAATGGGACAAACAGATCCAGAGCCTCTGCTACCAAGTGAACAGCCTGATCGAGAAGATCGCCGCCGCCGAGCCGGAGTGGATGGCCAAGCTGATGGAGGAAGAGATGATACAGTGATCCTATAGTCAGCCATATCTGTTATATACACTCATTAAGCCTATTTGTATGTAATAAAACTTTTTCAATTCTATGTTTGAGTTTTTCTGTAGAAAATTAATTAACGTTTAACAAATTGTATGTGAATATTGTATAATAACAAAAAAAAAATACCTGTAATAATAACAAAAAAACATCTGAAAATACACTGATTCTAGGACAGCCTATATTTTTTGAAAATGGATTTTATTTTTTATAATTTATTTATCTATTTCACTTGAGGAAGTACAAATTGCGGGCTTATATACTCTAAAGCATTTTCTACCAGTCAACCATTTATACATATAGGTAACAAGACTAACAAGGTATCCTATTGTTTCTTATTTTGTATTATTCTACTTCTGTGGATATTTCTTTCTTTCTTTTGATGATACGTACGAGAACATATCTAGTTAGTTACATAGGAAATAAAAGGGAAAAGATACGATGACGACCTTGACGATTGCCGCGGTCCATTTGCTGAAGTGTCTAAATATTCTGGAACCCTTCCAACATCAATGGCGACCCTTCTTTCTCAAATACAAATCCCTTAAATACTTTAGAATAGCATTGTTCTCAATAACAATGTTTGCTACTATTTTTACCCAGAAGTCTTCATAGAGCGCAACCTTAATGTGTCCAGACTGGTAAAAAAAAGCATCCCTTTTGTAAAGATAATAATTATGTAATGCAATGTTAACTAAACTACAGATTGATAAATAAGATAATGTTTAAAAATACTTTTATTAAACATCTTAATGAAATCAAAAATAAAATATTATAAAGGCAACAAATACATAAACAAACGTAAAAATCACTCTTTCCACATACACTGCACGATATGGCGGACGCAAGTTTAGGAAAGGGATTTTTCAGGATGTCTAATAATAAAACAAATAAATGCTGATCGCAACATACTATTCATTTTATTTTATTTCAATATTGTAACGCACCATGGGTGCTTATTTACAAGATGATTATTGTTACGTTTGATGTCAATTAGGAATCAATAACAGTAGCAAATAAGGGTAATCGGTACGCTGCGTGCCGGTAAATAGCGAGTATTTCCGCTAAACTTTTTCAAAAGAAATCGTCCGCCATTTTGAAAACAGCAAAAAATAACGACGGCGCGTGAACTATGTAGTGAAGACGACGCGTTAAACGCTCACAGTAACACTAATTAGAATTACGAAGGTATAGGTTTAATTGATTTTGCTATATACGCTTCTCTGTTATGATTATAACAGTAGATGTGGCATTATGTAATATCTACAGGTGTGAAGCCGGGCGGCGCTTAGGGCTCCAGCTCGAGGGCGACGCCCACTTTGTGTCCGCCGGCGTTGAAGTTCTGCCCGTCGATGGCCGCCGACAGCGTCAGGGTCACGCCTGCAACAACAACACTCGGTAACGTTATGTTACATCACCAAGAACACGCGAGTTGTTTAAATAAAACGATAAGAGATAAGCGAATCCATAGTTAAAAACATAAAATTCCTCTTAGAGTTTTCTTTATTCTAGATAACTCTGTCATGAATGTGAATCGATGATAACTCTTTATTTGCTAGGCCTACAGATTCGCATCTTAAAAGATTGCTATTTCAACGTCAAAAACGACTTTGATTGATTGATCATCCAAAAATGGTACGATAGAATATCGTGCGTGTAAGTAAATTCTACACTAGTCACGATAAGTAATCAGAGTAGAGTTTATTGTGCTTTAATGGACTGCTTCCGTTTAGTGGTGTCAATTTTCTTTATCACCAGTTTAATGGTAAATTTTCGCAACTAGGTCTGCAATCTAATCTGTTAGAATTAGAGCTCAGCTCAATTAGGTAGGTACTACAAACATACACATTAGTCAGATAAAAGGGACTTATCCCACCCACTTTCACACAACTTCAACTCCTGTGTAGCCACGATCTACAGCTTGGCCTAATAAAAAAACCTCAACCATTGCAGGCTAGGAAGTCTCAGGAAAAAATAAGTTTCTAGACAAAGAATCCAATCGCTATCGCAGTCGATATCGGGAAATTATAATACTAAAATGACGCTTTTGAAAGAGAGTGAATAAGCTTGATGAATCAAAGATTGAGATCTCTCAGGGCAATTGGGGTCTGATAGTGGTATTAAACACTCGCTTCCTCTGCGGCAATCAAACATGAAACTGCGACAGCACATTCTGATCTCTTTTTTACACTCACAGGCCTTATGGGGAGGCGTAGTGCTGCACTGCATACTGCACAGTTATCGATTAGCGCGCACGGCTCAATCCCTAGGTCATGAATGATTTATGAAAATTATGACCGTCGAAAAAGCGTGTGTTTAATACTTCTATAGTTACGTAAATACTAAAGCCATAATGTATGCTCGAGACTAGGGTCTATATCTCACCTGGACGCAGCTTCTGCTGGTATCCAAGTCCAATGAGCGACTTGTTGTTAATTTTGGCGTGCAGCGAGGCGTCCTGGTCGAGTGCGAACTTGGCGCCGACGCCGAACAGCGTGTCAGCGGAGCCCGAGGTCCATTTCATGCTGATACCGCAGTCCAGCTTGTCGGAGACCTTCTGGTAGATCGAGCCGCCGAAGTCCTTGCCGTTGTCGCTGTTGTAGGAAAAATATATTTTTTATTATACATCGTCTTCATATCTTGAGGCTGTCACATTGACTAATAAGCATTGTCACTGTCCAGGTTTAAATCCTTCATATCATTTTGAAAATTAGTCAGCCAGTATTGGCCTGCCCAGCCAAATTGAATTCAAAATTGTTGGATTAAGTGAGACAGGGCTTAGTACAAGCACATACAGTCTAAAATAGAAGAAGCCACTTGAGGGTAGTTTATAACAGCTACATATTATGAAATTACATGGGCACTATTATTTGATTGCTAGTGCTGCCCAAACATTATTGTAGGAAAGTATAATAATGTTGTGGAAAAATGCAGTTCTTCTGCAGTAATATTAACTTTCTATCAATCCCACTTAAAACGAACTCTTTTAAATAGATTTAAGGCTTCCAGGTTATTTTATATTTCTTTGAGTGTAATTATAATCAGTCGTAAGATTATGAGGCAATGTATTATGTGATGCTGTTTAGTAATACTAAAATGATATGTAAATTGCTTAGTGAGTGACAATATCACGTTTAAGTAAACTAATCTATTTAACACAAAGATTAGCATTAACATGATTATCAGTAAAGACACTCATTCTGAATAAAGAATGCACAAAAGTCTACTACTACAATGAGTCCAATGTCACAAGACTAGCCTTAACCGGCTTACATTAGAGAGGACAAGTAATCTTGCAAACATCCTTGCAAAACTCAACTGGAGTTATGTAATCCTATAAAATCAATATCACTGGACTGCACTACAACATATTCTTGACTAACTGGTTTTGATATGACATTGTTTAATTTTATGAGGTGCAGACACCAAGACATCCAACAATACACTGCAGTATCAGTTATTATACGGGTTTTATGCCAACAAACATGTGTTCTCCGATGTGCTAGCAAACTGTACTTACACATTGGTGTGGAGGGCGAAGTCCTTAGTCTGGTAGCCAAGAGCAAAGTTGTTCTTGGCAAACTTGGCCTTCTGTGAGTCGAACTGTGAGTGCGCGCCCGCGAGCCAGCCCTGGTATGAGAGCACGGCTGCTACATCCACGATGGGCCCAGCCAAGTCGAGGTCCAAGTTTGTGTTGATGGCTACTGTGTCATTGACAAATGAAGACTTCAGTTTGCCAGTCTTGCTCCTAAAACACAATCAAAATTTTAGATTTTTCAGAAATTTGTAGTTAAGTTAACATTTCACATAACAGAATGTACTTCGCATGCATCAACTTTTACAAGATACATTGCTGAATGTTATGATCACTGAGCAAGTTTACTCACCCGGTCTGTGGTGCGAAGGTTCCTTCCAGGGTAACTTTAAGGCCAGCGGCAATCTTGTCTTGGATGGTGATGTCGGTGGCGAGTGTGTTGTCAGTGTTCCACTTCTCTGTGAATGTTAGGCCGTAGTCTTTCACGGCATACTTGGAGGAAAGGCTGCCAAACACCTGTCATAATAATTGCACATTATTCAAGAGTGCACAGCTGTGGTTAACTTCTGTGACTCATATTACATAGATTGATTACATATACATGTACAGTATTAGGCGCAGAAACTTTGCTTCCAGAACAGAATAAATTGTTATTTCTAAATACGGATATATCTGCTTAATATCATCCTCACAAAAACTTGTACAATAAATGTTTTATTGGTTGATAGAATGCATTACTGTATTAAGGATCAATATTTCATGCGCTGCAGATAAACTTATAGGAGGGCTTAGTTTTTGTAAGCACTTGATACTTAGCTTCAAGTTGACCATAATCTTACCTTTCCGCTCTCCTGGTTGGAGGTAATACTGCTGGTGAACTCAACCCCAGACTCGCTCTTAGTCTTCAGGTCAAGTTTGAACACACCAAAGTGGTAGCCCTTGCCAAACACATCATTGGCCTTCTTTCCGAGATCAGCATAGTATGGAGGAGCCATTTTCTGTGAAAGCCATTAAATTAATATAAATTTCAAGCTGTTTTATCTGGTCATCAATTTGTTTAATTTTTAGTAAACTTCAGTTCAATAGCCTGCATTTTAAAATGTTTAGATTTATTATACTGTATTGCAAGTAGCATATCTGTAAAATGAGTGTTCAGCAGTCAGTGCCAGCTGTGTCAGGGTCGAAATAGACTAGTCGTAGACACTTATTTACAAGCCATTTGCAGTACCTAGAGGTATTACATAACATGCAGATATTATGACTGAACACTGCCTATTTCATTACAGCTAACGTAACATATAACGTTGAGGTGTGGTAACGTACAAGGCGGTGGCCCTAAACTTGACCTTCGTTCGTGGGTGCCGAATCCGATAGCCGTGAAAGAAATCACATGCGTCGACTGACCCAGTGACGTTTCAATCGGATGATCCCCGATCAATCGAAACGGTTAAAAGATGAATATTTTAACTGTCCTTGATTAATTACAGCACCAGGACTATGAATGCGATGAACTAAATACTTGTAAAGGGGTAAACAACAGAAATAAGACGAGATCTTGACATTAAAACCGGCTGAATCGTAGTTAACCTCACTGAACACAAATTTAACAAAAAACTGAAATGCATGCCTATTATCGTATGAGGAATATTACTTACAGCTTATTTAATTATTTCACAGATTGAACCTAATAAACTTGTGATTTTCAGGCAATGAAATTGCCAGCAGACAGACCACCGCACCGTAACACAAGACAATTTTAGGTTACTTTGGCTGCCACCAGAGGGCGCAGCGGTCTACTTTTCGCCGGAAAATGTCATATTGATATACCTCCAAAAAGCTTTCTTGATACACATTTTAGATTATTTCCATAAACAAAAATATTTTTGAGATTTTTAATACATATTTCGTTGATTATAATTAATCATACTTGTTCTAAATCAATAAATAATTCCAAAAGTATATGAATTGACTGCCAATGTTTATGACAGCTTGACGTCATCACGACGGAGAGTAGTACAATCAATATATATATATTTTTATTATTAAAACGAAATAAATCATTTGTTATGCATTGTTTGGTAATAATAATAAAAATAACTTATTTGTGTTGATTCTTCTATAAAATTTATCAATATTTAAGCTGTAATTAAATAATGAAATGTTACTTCCTGTGCGTTTTGCAGCCGCTGTCTAGCGCGGGACCGACAAACACTAAAAGCAAGGAATTAGAAAATCAACAAAGTTTTAATCAAAGCTTGTATGAACTTACATTATCGTCATACGATGATGTAAAATAATTATCCTCGTCATCATCATCATCATCTAGCTGGCTGCACGGGCACTGCACTCTGTTCCCATCCTCATCTTTGCAAACAACTTTTTCTGCCAGTGACCCATCCTTGCGGTATGAAAAGAAAATACTATTTAGATTTGTATTAATTTTAAGCGCTGCAATGCAAAACACAATGAAGAGGGAAATACCCAATTAAAAACCTTTTGCCTGGAACTAGCTATGAAACATAACATTGCTAAAACTTTATCTAAAATAAACTTACCGACCGCACACATGGTACTATTTCTCTAGTTATAGCTGCGTTTACCGTAGGAATTTTAAAAAGCCGCCAAATAGCATTATCGTAACCAAATACACGGTCAAAAATTGACATAATTAGGAAAAAATCATTGATTAATAACAGCAAAATTGAGAAAAATAGACGACAAGCAAATCCATTCCTAATAGATTTTTAAAAATAATCTAAGTTGATCTATACGGCTTTGTATTTGACATACAAATACAATACAATAACATAGTATAACTCAGCAATTATGTAAGTTAGGCGTTAAGTACACCAATTGCACAAATCATAGAGCAAGATATAAATAAATAATTATATGCTGTTTTGTAATAAAGTATATCTCACTTAAGGATACCTATATTACGATTAGGAGTATAACAGATAGGTATACCTAACTTCTGACTCAAGTTGGTCCTGTGACGCAGCAAGTAGGCTTGATTACGTATTGGTTTAGTGTTACAGCGACCAAAACGAATTAAAATTCATTTGAAGTAATTATGCTACTTACACTTGTCTAGCAAATGTTATGCTCTAGCTAGATAATGCCAATATATTTGTGGGGCTGTCTTGATGATTTGACCCGCCTGAATCTTTAAACAGGCAGCCACATACACATAGTACTGCATGTTTAATAGTTTACGGACGACAGCACGTCAAGTTTAACAATGCGGTATCTTAATTCTGTTGGAATAAGGACTATTTTTCTATAAAAATGTGTAGTGTGATGTGCCTGCCACTGTACATACAACTGTATAACGTTAGTTTGCTTAGTACTAGTACTACTATCTATAAGCATCTCCTATCCTCTCACGCTATCTGTCTCAGGATTCCTCTTTTTGACTTTGACCACTTTGATTGACGACACGTTTGGTGCAGTGGTTGGCGCTCCTAGTTATTACTGAACCAGCTGGAACCAGCGGTCGCGGGTTTAAATCCCGCAAGGGACAAATGTTGTGTTTAACATTTATTATATGTCATGTTTTTTTTTTAAATACTTCATGCACAAACAAAAGGTACATATTGCGGACTTAATGTTAAAGCATTCACTACCACTCAACCATAGGTCTATATTCAGATGTTTTAATATGTATTGTATTTATGGGAGACGCCCGCGGGCCCCCCTCATGATCGTTGTCTGGTACTTCGTAACACACGGAACAAAATTCCTTACTTCAAAACCAGACAATTGGTGTGTTGTCTGGCGTATATTTATATTTATTTATTCCTCATCATTCTTCTTTCTTATGCGTCTCCCTGTCGTAGCGGTAGTCACATTAATTAAGTCATTAATTAGTTTATTACTTAGCAATAAAGTAAAAAAACTAGGCTAGAGCCAGCATGACTAAATAATGAGACAGCCAAATTGACAGTATACATAGTTCCTTTTTTCAACTCAACTCAACTCAAAACGTTTATTTGTGGATATTTAGGTAAAAGTACTTTTACATCAGATATTTTAAAATGTAAGGAAAGGTGCTCCAAAATATGCTATGATGTGATGTAGCGTACTTGAAATATTGAAAACATTGAGTAAGTAAATTAAAATTTAGAAGTTCAACTTACTTAGTTTAACTTTTTTATAAACTGTGTTTTAATAACACGTACTTATTTTTAGTAAGACGTCGTCCTCGTCACCTCACCATGGACCGCATTCACAAATCCACCTTAGTAGTCTTGTGTAAGATGTTAATGTAACTGTCTGACAGTTAGATAGTTTTACCTAAAAGCCCTGCATATTATGTATAACATTCTTAACACACTTTTTAATTCATTCGTATTATTTTAAGGTAAATTTAATAATGGAGTCAAAGCCCCGCGGTCACCTTGTCCTTTTCAACGCTACGAATTTTCAAGACTTTTCTCGTAAAATCGCTTGGAGTGATTCCAACTCAGCCAGACGCCTGCTTACATTAATCAATGTTTTCTTCTTTTGTGTGTGTTTGTATTATTATGTACTCGTAGTAAAACTACGTAGCTAATATGCATTTTTAACGCGTAAAATTAATTAATTAGTAACGGTTTTAAAGTACCTACGATTAATAAAAGAACTTGATGGATTTTATATTAATGTTTGTAGCGTTTTTAGGTAATCTTAGAAAATATAAAAATAAGTAAGTATGTATTATGTTTTTTTAGTAGTGTGACCTCATATCTCCGTCATAGGGTTTACCTTCTTCTTGTCGTGAGTGCATGGTCCCATTGTTGCCAAGCCGGGATCTGATGACGGGATCTTAGTATAGGTAATCGATGGAAACCCTCAAATTTTAAAGGCACTTATTATTGTTTTAGCCTACTAGTTTATCATAATGATGATGACTTACGTCTTATAGTCACCATTAAGATACTAGTCACCACTGAGCAAGTAATCACTTTGACTAGATATCACCATTTTGTGGAGCAGAGCTGATGGTGGAAGTCTTTAACAATTAAGAGTTTAGTGATTGCTTATTTAAGGTTCAGAGTCAAAAGGTGCATCGGCCCCTCTTATTTAAAAGACTAAAAATTTGCAAATTAAGTAAATTAAATTTTACAGAAAAAAGTCAATCGCATTGGCCTTATGCATCATCCATCGGGCACCGACGCCAGAAAGAAATTGTTCCCCTAAAATTGAATCCCTTTTTTATAAAGAGTCAAGAATTATTAAGACATTTGGTGCTTTTTGTTTTTGTAGACGGATTTACCTTTTTTTTATTTTGATCTTGTTTTTTTGCTGATTCGGTCTCATCCTACACCTTTATTCTCGACCAAGCGGTAAGTCTATGCAAAATTGATCTAAAGCATTTTTTCTTGACCTCTACAAGGCACTCAACCCTGACGTTCGGGCTAGGAAACACCAATGCATACTAAGTTACCTTTCTTTACATAATGTAATTTGTACATATGAGTGCAATTTCCTGATCTCGTCGTCGGCCCAATTCTCGAATGGTCTGCGTCTTATTATAGCCGCTAATTTTATTCAGTCGGCAGGCGTTTGCCGCGTCAATCCAGTAACACCACAGTCATTTGTTTTCATGAGCCCAAGCTGCCCTAACACGCGAAATTTTTGAGTGATGGCTTCAAACGCACCTTGCCACTACGATGTTCTACAGAATGAAAAATACGGACGATATTTGGTAGCCAATAAGGACTTGGAAAGTGGTGAATTGATATTTACGGATGCACCGTTTGCTGTCGGCCCGAAACCCGGTAAGTTCAACCGACTTGGGAAATTAATTAGGTAGTGGTTAAAATACCTTTCAGCAGTTATTAGAGTAAATGTATTACTGTTCATAAAAACTAATAGATAATAGCTAGTCGTAAACATTTTCCGCATCATGTAATAAAATTAAGCGCAGGCGAGGTTTTAAAACTTTGTAAAAGTTTCGACGGATGTTGATCATAAAATAAATGCTTATTTTAGTGTAATTTGTCAGATCTTTCGTGGGTGAAATATTATTATAAAAGACGCCAGTCATAATATTTTCACACCCATTAGATTTAAGTATACTTATAAATCCTAGAGACGATAGATGACATTATAAATCACACTGGAAGAAAAATAACTTTTTAATACGAAGTTTATTCTAATAAATACTTTGACGTCCAGACACGCCTCCACTATGCCTGGGATGCTACGTACCGGTCGAGAACAACGTCTGCTCCCGTTGCGGATGGCCAGTGTGCAGCGTCGAGTGTGAGGCGGCGCCGGCGCACGCGGCCGAGTGCGCGGTGTTCGCGGAGGCCAAAGTGCGCTTCCAGCCGGTTGATGACTGGACCGCAGCAGCACCACAGTTGGACTGTATCACACCCTTGAGGTAGGCCTCCAATTATTTATGAGACCCGCGTAGCGTAGTCGCGTCTAAAGCGCGGAGTGTAAGGCGGCGCCGGCGCATGCACACAGCCAGTGCGCGGCTCTAGCTAGTAGACGAATGGACTGGCAGTCGCGGCGCAGCTGGACTGCATCAGCCCTTTAAGGCGACTCAACATCTAAGATAGACCTCTAAGTATTGGGAACACTATCCAACGCACCGGCCAGCCCGAGTCCCTTAATTTTAGAGGGTGCGTTACAATAAATAAGAAGTTTCGAGGCAATAGGCTAGGTACTGCAGCTGTACTCAAAGACATCACCATAAAAGGTTTCTTAATAAAACTTTGTTGCACGGATGACATCCCTGAGTGGTGCTGCAGCCAAAACTTACTTTAGCGACTACATCCTAAACTTTTCAAACACTAATTAACTATTTATTATTACCACATTGATAGTCCCCTACAATAAGTTGGAGGTTTTTCTAATTATATTCTTATTTTAATATCATCATCATTTATCAACTTCGCAGAGTACTACTGGCAAAAGAGAAAGACTCTGCCCGATGGGATCGCGACCTTTCGCCGATGGAAGCGCACACGCAGGCGCGACAGCAGCGCCCCACGTGGGCGGCGGACCAAGTCAACATCGCGGACTTCCTGGTGGACCACTGCAAGCTCGGCAGCCGGTTCGACAAGGACATGGTGCAGAGAGTCTGCGGCATTCTTGAGGTTGGTTATTTCACTCATATCTATTAGAGACATGCCATACAAGGCGTATAACTACTTGCCTATACAATTCCATAGCCTTTCCAGGGATGCTCGCTGTGTTTGCATAAATATCGTTTTACCGGTATCGGTTTTCGGTTAAAAGCTTTAAAAAGTTACAAGCAGACGGAGTTCTTCACTTGCAGCAATCAGTCACGAAACAAAGTTGGTTACAAATTGTACTTTATAGTCACTGAATTATCTATTCAGTGTTTATAGTTATGGTCACTGATCAGAATAAAATGGTGGGGTGAGACTGAGCATCTACCATTCAAGTAATAATTGTACTCATGTTCTTCCTTTCATTTCCCTTGCATAGTTTCATTTTTGCTTGAAAGCTTGATCATGATATAAAATTAGTTTCTTGTGATCTATTATTATTGCCTAATCTGTCTAGTTAGTATAGTACGAGTATATGGCCTTGTCCTACACGTTTTTAGATACAATTTAATTTACTAATTATTACTCGTTCGTCAGGTGAACTCCGTAGAAGTTCCGTCAAGAGGTGGATTCAGTGTTCGCGCGCTGTACCCACGGCTGGCGATCACCGCTCACAGCTGCGTGCCCAACATCGTGCACACTATAATGCAGAACGACTATCAGTAAGTAACAATAATATTTTGTTTCAGTATAGATCTAGCGTTCCAAACTGCATTTAATATACAGATGATAGCACTTAAAGAAGTTCAACTGGACTGGAGGCGAAATATACTAATCAGGAGAATGCCTATGCGCCAACCCGCGCAAAACGCTATGTAATACTTACCCTGCCTGCCTCTGTAACTGAGGCACTAAATTTTTGAACTCATTGAACTGAGTTGAACTGTGGCTTAGTAATATTCATGTTGAACTTTTCATCTGCAATTCATACCTATTCCTGTCCATTCCATTATGTCCTTACAATTGGTCACATATTATAAGAAAATAGAAAAATAGGTATACATAGGCTATTACGCAAAGACACCTAGGAACGTAACGTAAGCAGATGCCATAAAACTTAGATAACTTTCCAGAATATGTATGTTAGTAGAAGACCAAAGTTTCAGGAAGGTTGTGTTTCGAACAGGGTCGTAGCAAGAGCAGCAGTGCCCATCAAGTCAGGCGAGACCCTTCTCCTGTGCTACACCCACGCACTATTACCTACGATCGTGCGAAGAGACTATCTGATGGAATCCAAGTTCTTCAGCTGCGACTGCCCTCGCTGCGCCGATCCTACAGAGTTGGGCACGCACCTCAGCACCCTCAAATGTCAGAAGTGCGACAATGGTGTCATCATGGCCAGTAATCCTTTAGGTGAGTGGGGTACTAGGACCCAACGCAACGATCGTGCGGCGAGACTAATGTCATGAAGTCGAAGTTCTTTAGCTGTGACTGCTGTCGCTGTGCTGATACTACGAAGTCAAGCACGCACCTCAGCACCCACACCCACTACGACATTGACGAAAGCTTACCGCCGGTAAATCTGTGTTGCCAGCTAAGGAGATTTTCCACTGAAGTTAGAAGATGTTACTAGTGGAAAAGGATTTAAAACTATAAAACTTGTGCATTACTTGTGCATTTGATTTAAATTAAGAAGAGATTAAATATAGCCTAAGACAATAGTGACTGAGTTCAGCACTATGTATAGTAGAAACTCAAAAACAATTTTATTTACCTACAGTAAAGTCGAAAGTAGTCTATTTAAGTTACCTACATAAAATTGCTGTTTTACCTATTTCAGTAGAATTAGTAGTTATACTTATTACCCTCAGGTTGAGAACCGAGAGACTATATGAAATAAAGCTATAGCGACTAATTCAAATAATCCTCATGTTTCAGATGACGAAGCGCCATGGAAATGCACTGAGAAGAAATGTGAGTTCAAGACGTCAAGCGCTGCGATGCGCAAAATGCTAGCCGTGGTGCAGGCAGAGATAGACCAGCTGGACGCGCTGGAGCCGGGCCCGCAGGCCATCGAGCAGAGAGAAGCTACCCTCAACAAGGTGAGTAGATGTCGAGCCGGGACTGCATGCCACCGTACAGAAAGAGGCTACCCTAAATAAGGTCGGTTCGATTTTATTTCATTAGGTCTAGCACGTCTATTATACGTCACTTTCAGATATTTAAACGACCTTTTTCGTATTTTCCAGTACAAGTCCGTGTTCCACCCGCGCCACTCGCTGCTGCTCTCCATCAAGCACTCTCTAGCGCAGCTGTACGGCCGCGTCGAGGGCTACGGCATCGACGAGTTGCCTGACCTCATCCTCGAGAGGAAGGCGGAGTTCTGTCGCCTGGTGTTGAGCACACTAGACGTCATCACGCCCGGAGACAGTCGGATGAGAGGTGCGGTAGATATAGCCTTCAAGTGTTTTCAAAACTAACTCACTCGTCCATCGAGCACGCTTTAGGCCTGCTGATGGGTGAGTGGAAGCTTACGGCGTCGACCTGATCCTCGAGAGTAAGGTGGAGGTCTGTCGGCTGGTGCGGAGCACGCTCGAAATCATCACGCCCGGAGACAGCCGGATGGGAGGTGCAGTAGACTACTTCTAACTAGCTTAGTTTTACTCCCACCCGTTGCTTGCTGCTGTCTATCAAGCAAGATGCTTGCCAGTGTGTATGGTCACGTCCACAGACAAGATCGTTATTTATCTATTCAGTGGTTGCGTCGATGAGAGATGCGGTAGCTATACCCTTGCAATCGGATTATCTAACAATATCCCTATAATAAGTTTTCATCATCATCTAATTTAAGAGCCAAGCTCTTGTCGGTGGAGTTTTTTCCATTCTTCACGCTCTTCCGCCATTCTCTTGACCTCTTGATACGACGCAACATTCAACTTTTGCTTTATTTGATGCATATAGCTTATTCTTGGTCTTCCTCTCTTCCTTTTTCCTTCTATTCTTCCCTCTATTATCGTTCTGATGAAACTGTCGTGTCGTATCAAGTGTCCCAGCATTCTCCCTCTTCTACTCTCAATTGTTTCTATTCGTTTTCTCTTTTCCTTTACCAAGTTCAAGACTTCTTCATTAGTTTTTTTCTCCGTCCAGCTTATTCTCTCCATCCTCCTCCAGCACCACATCTCAAACGCTTCCAGTCTCTCCCTATCTTTCTTTGTCATGGTCCACGTTTCACACCCATATAGTGCTATACTTCAAATGTACACTTTCACGAGATTTTTGCGAACATTGCTGGATATTCTGGCCTTTATTAAGTTCTTTTTTAAGTTAAAAGCTTGCCTTGCCATCGCAATCCTCGCTTTTATGTCTGGTGTACACCTGGAGTCGTCGGTAATTAGGCTGCCTAGGTATTTAAAGTTTTTAACCTGTTCTACTAGTCTATTGTCAATGGTGATAGGGCTATGTTTTTCTTTTTTTGATGCAATAAGTGTTTTAGTTTTATTTATATTAATTTTAAGTCCAAATTCTTTGAATATGATGTCCATTTCTTTAACCAATTCTGTCTTATCTTCTGCTATGGCTGCGATATCATCAGCGAAGCGAATAAATTTAAATATCTTCCCGTTGATTTTGACACCCCCCTTTTCTGATTCCAACATTTTGCGTATTGCACACTCTATAAATATGTTAAAAATAAGTGGCGAGAGAGGACAACCTTGTCTTACTCCCTGTCTTATCCTTGCCTTTCCCTTTTCATCTCCCACTTCTACTATCATTTCTTGGTTTTTATACAGTTCAAAGATGATCCTTCTGTCTCTATAATCCAGTCCAGCCTCCCTGAGAATTTCCATCATTTTCCTCCAATTAACTTTATCAAACGCCTTTTCCAGATCAATAAAAGCTATATGTGTGTCCATATCAAAATCAAGTCTTCTATCTATTATTAATCTCAGAGCTAAAATAGCTTCTCTAGTTCCTTTCTCCTTCCGGAACCCATACTGATCTGGGCCCAAATAGCATTCTGTCAAGGGTCTTATACGGTTTTGAATTATTTTAATTAAAATTTTGCTTGCCTGTGATATAATACTTAGCGTTCTATGTTCGTCGCATTTAAGTGTGTTTGCTTTCTTTGGTAATGTTACTGTCTTGCTTAAACAAAAATCTAGAGGTATTTGGCCGGTTTCATACATTAACTGAATTAATTTAAAAAGTTCTTCCTTTAATGGACCGCAATCCGCATATTTTATCATTTCGATGTAAATATTGTCAACTCCCGCTGTCTTGCCGTTTTGGATACCCTTCAAAGCTGTTTCAAATTCTTCTTTTAAGATAAGTGGACTAATTTTCAATTTATCTACATCTTCCTCCTTTTCTATATAGCTTTCTAACATACCTTCTCCTGCATACAGTTCTTCCAAGTAATCTCTCCATCGTTCAACGATCTTTTTGGAATCCATCAGTATTTTCCCTTCTTTGTCTAAAACTGCAGTACTCTTTCTTTGGTGTTTTTTGTTCATGTCTCTGATTAAATTATAAGCTTTATCCATTTTACCTCGCTTCATCATAAAATCTATTCTATTGCATTTTTCTTCTGTGTCTTTTTCTTTTGCTTTTCTGCATAGCAGTGTTATTTTATTTGTAAGTTTTTTGTACTCTATTGCACTAACTTCATCTGTTTTGTTCTTTAATTTTCTTCTCTCTATCATTAGATCTGTAATTTCTGACGTGAGCCAGCTTTTTCTTGGAATTAGTTTTTCTTTTTTCAAAGTCTCTTTAGCAGTATTTACTATAATATTTTTCATGTGGTTCCATTTATCTTCAATATTATTATTTATCATATTATTCTTACTACTATCTTTATATTGCTCTAGCTTATGTCCTAAATTATTACTATATTGTACTTTACTATCATTTTTTATGTCCTTAAGCTTACTGAGATCTAAGTTCTTTGGTTTACTTTTCCTTTTTAATTGTTTGATTTCAAAAGTAAGTAGGCTAACAAGAAGGTTGTGATCTGAATTCAAGTCTGCTCCAGGTAGTGTTTTACTAATTTTTATCTGTTTCCTATATTTATTTTTTACAATAATGTAGTCTATTTGGTATCGGCCAATATCTCCTGGCATTTTCCAAGTATAAAGTCTTCTTTTTGGTTGTTTAAAGATTGTATTTGTTACAATGAGATCATTTTCTTCACAAAATTGAATTAACCTTTCCCCTCTTTTGTTTCTGTTTCCCAAACCGAACTTCCCTACTGATTTCCCTTCTTTTCCTTCTCCTACAACAGCATTAAAGTCACCCATTATAATTAGATTATCCGTATCTTTAACTGTGTCTATAATTGAATCAATGTGGTCGTACATGTCTTCTATTTCCTCATCGGGGTGACTGCTCGTAGGCATATAAACTTGTATCAAAGTAATATCTGTGGGCTTAGCTTTTATCTTGACTGCTGTTAATCGATCATTTAAGTGTATTGTATTTTCTACGTTTAGACCCCATTTCTTGTTCAACATTATTGCAGTGCCATTAGATCCTTGCTTATCTCCTGTAAATATAATTCTATAATCTCCACTCCAGAAATCTCCACTTCCCTCCCATCTAACCTCACTCAATCCTAATATATCGATTTCAAGTCTCGACATCTCCATCTTAACTTGCTCTAATTTCCCCGGATCTAACATCGTCCTCACATTCCACGTTCCAAGTTTACAAGGATTTCGCATGATGACGACCGGATCAGCCTTGCTCCTAACCCTGCCGGACTCAGACCGCCACGGTATGTTACATCGTGGAAGCCCGTTGTCAAGAACTGCATTATCTTTATTGTTCATCTTCATAAACTCCAAATTAGGGAATATAGTGTGGTGGTTTCCCTCTTGCCACACCCCGGACACTCGGAAGAAACTTTTCGTTTTGGCCATACATTGACAGACGGCGTGTTGCACAGACGCTGCGTTTGTGTGCGTGCTATAAGGGTTGACAAAGTCTGTTACACCGGTCATAGCTCTTTTCACTTAAATAAACAGATACCTAAACAACGTAATTTACTTGAATTTAGTATACAACGTAACAAGCACTCATTTTCGTAATGTCATATTCACGTGGTATCGTGGAGAAATAAAAAGATAGTATCTACTTTAGCAACGCCTAACTTCACTGATCACATAAATATTACAATTATAATTCCTTAACTACACAGAATTCTAAAGAATGTTACCTTTACCTATCGTTTTTAAAGTTGTTCACTGTAACTGAATAGTTAGAATAGGTTAGTTATGGTTGCATATTTTGTATGAAGTTACTTACTGTCTCTCATCTTTTGGGAAACGAAAAAAGCTTCTATCGGAGTCATTTCTCGAGGACGAAAGACACCCGTACACTGCACAGTACCTAGGCATCTCTCGTACACAAAACTTTGTTCTTCCGTTAACGTCGCAAACATGCGCGTGCCATGCCCGCTAGGCGGTCCCCTAATGAGATCCCTAATTCCGGTGCGATAGTGAGGTAAGTCAGACTAGAGAGGGGAGGTGAGTGGCCGTTCTGTATGTAGTACTATTATATATTCTGTGCTCTTGCCTTCCACACCGCAGTTTAGGAACCGGGGGTTTCCCGCCTCTTAATGTCCAGTCAAAAGCCTTTCCTGATATTATTTATCTTCAGCCTTCTGCCAGTACTGATGTTGCTGCTACCCAACACCAGGGGAACGCTTATTTAATGGCGGCGTTTACTCGCCATGTCACAGGATCGTCAATGGATATTGTAGCTTTTTATAGAGGAGCCCATCCCACAGGACTCCCCACTACATCCTGGTAATCCTGCCGCTGTTTGGTCGGGGACTGCTTATTCAACATATTCGCAGCTAACCACCATATCTGGAGGCCGTTCACTATCCGCCACCTGTGACCCCGCTAGTAGCCTTCAGCTCAGCCTTAACACATAATAAGTTTTACATTACATATTTTATAAATGTTCTGAATTTGGGTTCAGATTGTTTTTATACCATTTGAGACTGTATACATAAAATTTTACTTCCAGGTATGATGCTGTACGAGCTTCACGCGCCCCTCATGTTCCTGGCTCGCAGCGAGTTCAGCGCGGGCCTGATCACGCAGGAGAAACTCAAGGATAAGCTACAGGAGCCCATCAAATGCCTGGCCGAGGCCGCACGCATTCTCACCCGAGAGGACCCGCAGAGCCCCGAGGGAATCACTGGACAGATAGCACAGCAGTCCATGGAACAGCTGAAAGCTAGCCTAGACTCTCTGTAGACACCCTACTCATTTTGCGGTCAATGTTAACAATATAATGTATTCAAAAGACAAATATAATAATGATCTCTTATACTGTATGATCTGCCACAACAATAAGAAATTTTGTTCTGTATATGAAATTCCTTTAATTGTATTTACACTCATTTTAAATAAATGTAAACAAATATGTTGTACAATTCATTCAAATCTAAATAATTTAAAATTTAACTTTCTTAGGTTTTTTAACAACTTCCTTACTTGCCGTTTTCAGTTGCACTCCTCCTATATCTTCAATATTATTGTCTTCCAAAGTTGGTAACTTTATAGAAGTCTCTTCTTTCTGGTCTTTAACCTGTAAAGGAAACATTTATGAAAATGTATTTTATAAAAATATAATTTTAGTGGTTCCATGTTAGATAAAAGTAATTAAACTTACTGTTGGACAGTCTTTCCTTAGATGTGTGACATCACCACACAATTTACAACTACCTCCATTAGGATACAAGCCTTTGGGATTGTCTGGACACTGTCTCGCAATATGACCCTGCAAACAATAATTAATTATGTATTAACCCTCTTGAAAAATCTAGTAATATAATACCTATGAGTTCAAAAACACTTACTGGTTCTCTGCAGATGAAACATGTAGCAAACTTGAATTCTGAATCTCTTTGAACTTTGCATTCAAACTGTTTATGCTCAGTGGAGCCACATTTAAAGCAAACTCCCTCTGGGGCATCCACTCCTGGTATTTTTGATTTCAAATCTGGGCAATCAGATAGATTATGACCTCCCTTACGGCAATTATAGCAAACCTCCCTTTTCATCCTAGCAAGAGCTTTCTCTGCTCTTCTCCTTTCTAACTTCATAGTCCTTTGAACCTCACTTTTAGGTATTCCTTTTTTTATCATATTTTTTTTCAGCTCATGCAAGCGCTCTGCATCTTTCTTCATGACAGGAAAACCATCAAATCGAACCAACTCAACTTCTTTGCCATTGATTATAAGCTGAAAACTGTTGTCATTTATTTCCTTCCTGCGGACTGGTTTACCATCAACAAAGTTTTTGGGCTTCTTCTTTTTTTGTTGTTTCATAATGTTGTTATTTTGATTGTTATTATTGTTACTGTTAGAAACTTTCTGATTTTGTAATGTAGAATCAGTCATTTTATTTTCAGATTGATCAGATTTATTAGTCTGAATTGAATGTTTAGGTTTCTTATTCTTCTTTTTCTTTGATTTATTGACATTAGTTACGCAGGCTTCATTGTCAGCTTCTGGTAGCTCATTACAAGGTTCATCTTCTGGGAAATTGTCTGATTCCCCTAATTTCTTCTTGTTATTATTATTTTTCTTCTGTGAAGGAGCCTTATCTTGCATTGTATTAGTATCTTTTACTTCCACCTCAATAGGTGAATTCTGTAGTACATCCTTTGGTTTATTTTGTTTCTTCTTCTTTTTCTTTGGAGGTTCATCACCAGTTTGTTGACTTTTGGGTGTTTCAGGAAATTCACACCATGATGACTTTTTCTTTTGAACTTTTTGTTCCTTGAGAAAGTTTTGATAGTTTTCAATGCGTTGATTTTCAGCCTGGTAAAGACAGTACATTACTCAAATTAATTCACAGAAATAGCAACTACATCATAACCTGCGAAACATTGAAGGACCGATACAGGCAATAGGAGGGAGATATTAAGTTTTGATAGTTTTCTATGCATTGATTTTCAGCCTGGTAAAGACAGTACATTAATCAGTCAGGTATCAAGCGAATGCCGAGAGTCGCATAACAATGGAATTTTTATTGTGTCTCGTTTACGCATACTTGACGAGTTAATCAAATAAATTCACAGAAATAGCAACTATATCATAACCTGTGAAACACTGAAGGACCAATACAGGCAATAGGAGGGAGACATTATTAAGAATAATAAGTAATATTATGTTAAAACATGTAGTTCCAAGAGTAACTACAAACAAATTTAAAATATAAATAAAGTAATCCTAGTAGTGCTCTTACCTCCAGCCGATTTTTGGATTCTTCATTTTCTTTTTTTGACTGTAATAATTGTTCTTTCATTACCTCCCATGGTGTGCTATCCTCGGGGGCCTTTTCGTTGGATGATTTTGAGCCCTTCGCGCGAGCAAACCTAGTCATGCTTATAGAAAAGTAACCTTTGCAACTGAAAACGTATCGTAATTATCTTATATTACAATTACTATAAAAACGCAAAAATAACCTTGTAACTACAACTTACAACCGAAAAAATAATAAAAACGGAATTGAACTGAATTCTGGCAATATCAATTCGGATCTAATTAAAATTAATTCCACATTTTCCACAATCACAACACAACATAACCTCAAAATTGAAATCTCGTTGTGTCAATGTCAAATAATAAGACAGAAAGAAAATAAATTGTCTATGGTGCGTTATCTTCCAATCCAAACATTCTTCCAATTAATCTATGTGTGATGATGACAGTGAGCTGTTACTACTACGTATAGAGACGCTATGCCAAGCAAAAAATGTGCGCATTTTTTTGACGAGAACTGTCAACAGACTGACATGTTCCATAAATTTTGAATGTTGAATATGAAACCGCAGAACCGCGATTTGAACTCGCGACCTTTGATTAGTATATGAGTCATATACATTTGTGCCTATTTAACTTAATTGTATTTAATGAATATTATTCTATCAAAATGTTTTAATCGTTACTTACTTCGATCAATAGTTATTTAAAAACGCTAAAGAAATAAAAGTTTAAAAAATAAAAATATGTAGGTCAAACACTCGAATGATATTTATAATTTTTTTACTATTTTTTTATCATTTTAATTTTGCATACGTAATAATTCGAGAAAAATACAACTACCAATGTAAAACATCTTATAAGAAATATCAAAACATCGCATTGTCTAACCTCAATTTATATCCTACCTACTTTTCCATTCTGTGCGTGTCACTTTTTATAATCTTTGATTTTCATGTAAAATGGCGGCAATTTCATACCAAAAATGTATAACATTTTGAAAAAATCTTTATCTTTCAAAATCTTTATTTCAATTTAGGTCGGCTTCGAGACAGAACACAGACAATTAGGCAAGTGCTGAGAAGAAACGCCGGAACAAACTCAGTCACCACTAGCTGCCGTAAAATCAAAATCATCAAAGGTAAGTACATCAGTTGGTGCAGGCTGGACGGACCACACATTCGTGTCGTTTAGATAGTCTTGAGCCTTATAATAGCCTTTAGACATTTAAGCGTGTTTTTAACGTGTTTCTTAAATTTATCATTCGGCAATTCGACAAGATTGTGTGGTATATTATTAAAGAATTTTATACAATTTCCCATAAACGAATTACTAGTTTTAACTAATCTGAAGTTAGGAACGACAAGCTTGTGTTTATTTCTTGTGTTATATGGGTGAATGTCGCTTTTCTTCATGAAATTATCTAAATTTTTACGAACGTACATTATATTGTCAAAAATGTATTGAGAAGCCACAGTTAATATGTTGATTTTCTTAAAGACCTCTCTCAGGGAGTCACGAGGACTAAGTTTATAAATAGCACGAATGGCTCTTTTCTGCAAAATAAATATGGTTTCAATGTCTGTAGCAGAACCCCACAAGAGAAGACCGTAAGACATAATACTGTGGAAGTAACTAAAATATACAAGCCTCGCCGTTTCAACATAAGTTAGGTACCTAATTTTTCTAACTGCAAAGGCAGCTGAGCTTAGCCTCCCAGCTAGGGCTTCAATATTTTACGCTGGTTTAAGCCAACATTTAAATTTCTTATCGATGGTAAGTAATGCCGGTATCTTTTTGATTCCTGTTGGTTTTATTTTTACATGTTTTTAAAATGCAAGACGGCATTTTTGTCAAATTAATTGACAAAATGTCACATTAGTTAACGCTACGAGCGGGAGTGACTGTGATGCCGCGCATGCGTTGATGGTCTGTGACCATCAACTTTTTGCGCCCGTAGTTTGTTCGGGATGTCAGTTCCATACGTAGTAATAGTAGTTCAATGGATGATGATGACTGAATAATACAGCCAGTTTCCACCTAATATTTTTGTTTGGATTCCAATTTAAAGGGAGTCCTTCCTTTAGAATGACAAATTAGAAAATGAATTTACACCTCTTTATTTTTTTATTGGCTGATTTAACTAGATCACTCAACATCGAACCATTTTGTTGGTGGCCTTGCACCGACTATCTACCTCACAGATTAGTAAGATCTACCTACACTCGAGCAAGTCTGTATAATGTAAATTATGTGCCTAAAAGCATTTGAAATAAACCAAAAGCCGGAGCTGGGCGTTAACTTTCGCCGCTTACTTATTTTTATAATACACAAATGATACGATACTACAAGCTAGCCATATTATTTATGTCTTGTAGCGTGTAGTTTTTAGGTTTAATACCTACCACTCATAATACTTTATTACCTTAGTTAGACAGCTCGTAGGTCTAGGTATTCTGAAAATGCTTACTTACAGTATAATCATGCTTATATTGAATTATGCGTAAAAGGAACTATTATTGAAGCACTGACATCAGTTCCTACTTATTTATTTTTCTTAGAATGTAAATTAGCTTCTATTAATTTAACCCAATTATCAAATTGCACATTATCTTCTTCAGTCAGTTCATCACAAAACTTATCAATATCTTCATCATTAACTTCTTCTTCTTCTTCGTTAGGTTGATTTTTTTTCTTTAATGTCGACTGCTGTGAGGAGCCAGCTACTACTTGAGGTGCATCATCGATAAATCTTATTTTCGTTGGTCCTTTATTTTTATAAACAATTAGAGCTTTATTGGGATCATCCCCACCAGCGGGATCATTTTTCAGTTTCTTTTTGCGTCTACTATTTTCAAATGCACTATTTGAATTTGGATTTTCTTCAGTTTGTAAAGTTTCTTCAGTACTTTTTGTGGCATTTGAATTTTCATGTATGCTTTTTTTGTTTTTTTTATTAGATTTGGATTTTGTTTGGATGTTTCCATCATCGAATATATTTGAGTCTTCTTTTTTAACCTCGCCATCGTCATCGTCTGCTATGCTGCCGACCTTCCTTTTTCTCCCCATTTATGCTGAAAAGAGAAGAAAATTTTATTAATTTATTAAAACTTATATAAAGTAAGCCTGTAAGCATCCCACACTGGGCAAAGGCCTTACCTCAAATATGAGGTAGTATGAGCCATATTCCACCACGCGGGCTCAGTGCGGATTGGCGGAGGGGTGTTTGCGACCAACCTTGCTGTCAGATTTTATCAAGCCGCCCATAGGGCTTAACGTGCCTTCCGAAGCACGGAGATGCTTGTAATATACGTCACTTAAATGATCGGAATGGTCACCCATCCAAACACCGACCGCGCCGTAAGTTGCTTAACTTCGGTATCACTACCAAAGCGTTGCCTGCCACCACTGCGCTACGAGCACCTCCACCAAAACTTAGCATAAATATTTATTTCGGATGATAACTGGTAAGACAACAATAATACGACAAACTTAAAGCAGTTTTTGAAAATATAGAATTCTCAACTATGAAGCTTTGGAGACCGATATAAGTAGGATAGTTCTGATCTCGGAAATCATCCTCTAAGTAAGAGGGAGAAAAAGTTGACGAAAGTATGTACGGAAAATTCGGCGTCCGTCCTTTCTGTACGGAAAAGACGGACGCCTCGGAGAACCAACGTGCTTATACAACAACGAGGAATGGCAGATTAAAATCAAATCGTAACACCATTATGTCGCTCGATATATACAAATTATACGTCATTATCACTGAATAGATAAATAAGGTATTATAATAACCTTATTTATCTATTCAGTGGTCATTATAAACAGAAATAACGGGCAACTAAACTTTTGAGCAATGATGATTCAACTGAAAGTAACTACTAGACTTTTACTAGACGAAGAACTAAGCGCATTGAGATCGCGTCCAATCCAACTCATAATAATAATCCCTATCTCGTCCCGAAGTTGCTGTGTATACAGTAGATCGGTACGTCGACAATGCATACAAACGAATGCAGATTGAGGTTTGTTAAAGTACGTATGTCCTATCCATTTCTATCTGTAAAACAGGTAGATAGATCGCATTGAGGAATCAACAAATTGTAATTGAATCTGTTGAACAACAACCTCTAATATCATAAGGTTCGTCATAATAAGTAATCATTAAGCAGGTTTTAATAATAGCTCAGATAATAAATTAGACGTTTACATGTACCTAGCATCGTCGTTAAGAATAACGATTGTAAGTAAGACTTGTTTAGGCATGCTTTTCTTTACACTAAAAAATTACACTTTACTGCCGCTGATTACTTATCTCTAACATGTTGATGTATCTACTAACATTTTAATCTCCTCTCTTCTCTTCAGACAAGTGGTAGGTAACTACATCCCTCGTAGGTACGTCCATGGAAATTGAAAAAGTACAGCAGTAAAATCACCACTTTCCGAACGCTATGACTATCATTTCATGGGTAAAAAGTACAAGAATTTGCTAAATAGCTACGTACTAACCATGTTTAAAACTAACAGACTGAAACATTAAATATGTTAATAATATGAATGAAAATAGCTCATCATTGTTAAAAATAAAATTTTGACTATGTTACCTTCGAAAGTGCTTGAACTATTTGACCCTAATATTTATCTACGTCGTTTTTATAGAAATTTTTGGGATGAAAACATGGGCGCAAAAACACATTGCCGGGTAGGAAACTCGAGAAGAATTCATCAGTGTTCTGTAAGTTAAACACAAATTAGATTTGCTAATACCATGGATGTTGTGACGGACCGAAACAGGCAGCCGACATGAACAAGGGCATTTGCTCAATTTTAATTTCACCCGAAGGAAATTGGAATGACATACAATATACCTACGGTTCATTTTAGCAACACACATTCAAGATCATAAAATGGTAGTTTACATACTACAGCATCATTGACGGCTATTTAGTAGCAATATATCAGTAGATTGTTAAAGTATAAGATAAACAAAAGCCAATCAAGTCGATAGAAAAACAAACCTATCTTTACGTAATAATAATCGAGGCCAGTGCGCGCTCTCAGATAGCAGGCGAGAAGCCGCCCACCCACCACTCGACGCTGCCGACCGACAACCGCACTCCGCCCGCAGTCTAATAATTGAAAACACACTGGGTACCTATATTCACCGCGCCAGACTAGCTAGCGGACGTCGCGCGCCGCGTCGTTTATCATTCACCGAGACGAATAGATTGCTTCGAATGAAACTTTGATAAGTGCAACATGGCAGAAAAACAGTACATCTTGGGAATGGATATTGGCACCACTTCAGTGAAAGTATGCGTTTATGATCCAACTACAAAAGAGTTGATCGCTAAGCAAAATAAGGATACTGCAGCCAATATCCCAAGTGACCAGGGCATCGAGGGTAACAAGCAGGATGTTCCAAAAATAGTATCAGCAGTTCACTACTGTGTATCAAGACTTCCAAGAGATGTTTTGCGACATGTAACAAAAATTGGTGTTTGTGGACAAATGCACGGAGTTCTGTTATGGAAAAACAGGTAAACAAACAATCGTTAGTGTAAATAATTTACTTACTACTATCATTAAATTTTTACCGAGCTGTTATGTAGGTGTGTTCGTTTGTTCTATATGAATTGTCTTGGCACTTAGCAGATACGAAAGCACGAAAATTATTTACACAAACTTCCTTTTTTACAGAGCATGGGAAAAAGTCGAAAAAGATAATGTGGTAATCCGTTTCGAAGCTTCAAGAGAAAACATGTCTGCACTATACACATGGCAAGACACCAGATGCAAACCAGAGTTTTTGGACTCATTACCAAAGCCCAAATCACACTTAAAATGTTATTCCGGCTATGGATGTGCAACTTTGTTATGGATGCTTAAACACAAGCCAGACAAACTCAAAAACTTCAACTATGCGGGAACTGTTCAAGACTTTGTTGTGGCCATGCTTTGTGGCTTAGAAACACCTGTAATGTCTGACCAAAATGCTGCCAGTTGGGGATACTTCAACACCGAGGATAATGAATGGAATAAGGATATTTTACAATCTGTACAGTTTCCAATTGAACTTCTCCCTAAGGTTATCAAAAGTGGTCAGATTGCTGGTAAACTGAGTAGTGCTTGGAATGGCATTCCAGAAGGAACACCAGTAGGTGCCGCCTTAGGAGACCTTCAGTGTTCTATCTTAGCTACATTAGAGAATGAACAAGATGCAGTTTTGAATATTTCGACCTCAGCTCAGTTGGCCATAGTTGTTAAGGGTATTACGGATCTGGGGTGCACTACAGTCGAGCATTTGCCATATTTTCACAACAACTACTTATTAGTGGCAGCTTCCCTTAATGGAGGCAATGTTCTTGCTACATTTGTAAAAATGCTTCAGCAATGGATGTTGGAATTCAGTTTCCCCATCCCACAGTCTAAAGTGTGGGAAAAACTTATTGCATTGGGTTTAGAAGCTCCAACCACATCATCCATGAAAATAAGTCCTCACTTGTTGGGAGAAAGGCATAGCCCAACAGCTAAGGCTGCAGTCGAAAATATTGACTTGTCAAACATTCAATTAGGCCATGTATTCAAAGCTCTTTGTGATAGTATAATCGAGAATTTACATGTGATGATGCCCAAAGAAATTCTAAATAATGCAGACATAAAAAGAATTGTTGGAAACGGCTCAGGACTTTCCAGAAATGCTGTTCTACAGAGGGCTGTGGAACACTATTATAGTTTGCCTTTAGAGTTCACATCAGGGGGTGATGCTGCAAAAGGAGCAGCAATAGCAGTTGTTTAGGTAGCGAAATATCTACTTTATATTTAGAACTGCTGACTCGGAATATTGTATGATTTATTTTTATTTCAGCAGTACCACAAAAAAACAGTAGCTCATCTCAACTAGATTTTCAGTTTCAGTTGAAAATTACGACGATTCTTCTAAAAGATTTAAAATGTTATAATATTGTACCTATATTTTTGTTTTTGTGTAAACATTAGTAATTAAAATTTATGGTCTATTCAAAGTACCTAAGTATATTATTAATTGTAATAATTTAGTTACCAAACCCCATTGAACTACTATTACTAGCGTATGGAACTGACATCATGTTTATTAAACTAATATAATAATGTAATAGATTTTTTAATGCTATAGTTTTTCACCAGAAAGCGATACTATTACTTAATTAAATAAATACCATTGGATTGGAATCCCAACCCAAGCCAAAGATTTTAAGTTATTAACACATAGGGGCACAAACAGGCACAAAAAACCGAGTGTGTACTTGTGTAGCTTGTTAATAAAAAAAAATACGAGGTTGTAGTTTGGCTGCAATAATACCTACAATAGAGACATATTCATTTGTGAATAATATTATAAAACTATCAAAATCCTTACTATCTTAGAACAACAAGACCAATGATAATATTTATTACCTACATACAAGAGACTCAGTCGGTTAAATGTTAACAGAATTAGATTCCTTAATATTTCCTATACTTACTAATTCGGTTTTCTATCAAGGTGTTTCAGAAAGCACTCGTTACTCGTTTCGAAATTTTATTTCAAGAAATTAAAGTAAAATGCTTTGAGGTTATGTCTACCAATATACAAATTCACAGATTTACTAATCTGTGTCCACTGTCCACAGATAAGGTACAGTGCGACATGGATCTTCTGGCCAACGGTGACAGGCGGAACTAACGCTGTCAAATTCAAACATCCGGTTGCCAGATCGAGTGTAGGAAGTCTCCCCAATCTTACAAGAGATTTTCCGATTTTCCCTTTCATTTTATTTTCGTACGTGTTCTGTGTAAAGTATAAATATGATTGTTTTTAAATACCGTAGAGCTAAACTCCTTTAATAAAATTTTAATTTTCAATGGTTTTTATTGATAATACAGTTGTTTTGCGTCTAAAATCGTTGGAACATACTTGATATGTCTCTTATGGTAGAAAATGCCTTCTACGACATTTCCATCCAAGAAATCTTTTCTTTGACTTTGCCGTGGTTGGGTAAAAAAAATTCGCTAGAAAAGGTGATAAATAAAAATACCCTAATAAATAATAGGCTCCCTGACCCTGAATCAAGGGAGATTATCTTGCTATGGCTACCCTTTTTGAAAAAGCGCCTCCCCTGGCTTAAAAGGGCTAGAACCCAGAGCCGTGAAACCCAGTATTAAAAAAAAAAAAGCGCCCCCCTGACTATGTCATCCGCTGGCCAGAAGATCCATGTCGCACTGTATTTAACAACAAAGTTCACACCACTCTTTGGTTGCTTGTTGACAAATTTACTCAATCTGTGCAAATTGATTTCACACACAGATTAGTAACATGCAAAACGCATAGAAAGTAGTATAGTATAGAATGACAAACGCGGATTTTCAGCGTAACCAAAAAGTTACTTTACATGTGTGCGTTCAATAGTGATGTGTATCTTATGGTGGTCCAAGTTTTATCGACGAGGTTACGATAAATCATGTAAATTGAAACAAAAATAATTAAATTAATGCACTTTAATTACATAATACTTTCTATTTGATAAACAAGACAACCTCATTTTTGTTAAATTACATATTTATTTATTTATGTATGAAGACATTCTAGAAACACTTATACACGTTCCAACATAGACCTTACCACAGCACAGCTTTGGGCCAGTTGTGTGGGCCAGTGCTTAGAAGAAGCTGTGCAAGAATTACGGTTACCTAAAAAAATCAGTCAAAAAATTTTTCGATACTGATGACGTCATCATTTAGTCAAGCCCTAGTGTAAAGAAACGGTTTCTTATTTTACTTAAAAAGACCTGAATTAATCTATTGGAAACTTTGATATATGGCTGCAAATCACAAAGGAAGTCCTAAATTTACTGTACAATTTGGCATCGGAGTCGATTTCACTCACAAATTTTATAAAATTTGGATTTCAATTTTTTATCAATGATTCATATTTACTGGTGGAAAGTATGATTTTCGGGATTGTATCCTCGGCGCACTTCACAGTTGCTGAAAGCACAAGTCATTTCATCTGAAATTGTTATACAAAACTTAAATTATAATTATATCCATTCATAATTTTTCAAAAATTCCAACGACGGAAACTTGACGTATCCACTAAATCCATTATTTCTTAGAAAACGGTCTCGCTGTCATAAGGTCTTTCGCTGTCAAATCCTATAGAATTTCACTAAGTAGCACGCTCTTTTTAAAGCGAAGATTTTTTCTTTCTCTATGGCAAAACGTGAAAAACCAAAAATTGTCTATGGCATTGAAAAATGTCAGCAATCAGCTGATTTCTGTCATTTTTGACATCAAATCTGTCAACTGTCAACATGGCTGTCATTCATTTGTCATTTCATCGGAATGGAAATGAATAAACTAATTTGCCTTTTTACTGAAATGGACCCGTTATAATATTTTAGAAAAATAATCTTTCTTCAAAGTGGATAGAAGGTGAATAAGAAAACTACCTGTTGAAGAATCTAAGTGTCTGGACATCAGTAAAATGGATATTCCTGCTGAAGAAGGAAATCTGTTAGAGCAACCCAAAGAAGAGACTCTTACTGTTCGTAACCCACTAATTAAAATGCGTACATACGTGTTGGCGTTGCGGCCGTGGTCGCTAAGCGCGAGCCTGCTGCCGACGCTGCTCGGCGCGGCGCTCGCGTACCGCTTGCCAGGCGACGCCGGCTTTAGCTGGCCAGCACTGCTGCTCACGCTCTGCACCGTCATCCCGGTCCACGGCGCGGGAAACGTAGTCAACACCTATTTTGATTTCGTCAAGGGTATCGACAACCGTAAATCAGATGACAGAACTTTAGTTGATCACATTCTAAGTATTGATGAAGTGGTTTCATTAGGAGCAATTTTGTACTTGGCAGGATGCGTGTTTTTCGTCCCTTTGGTTATGCTGTCTCCTGCTCGTATGGAACATTTGGCTTTAGTGTATTTTGGTGGATTATCTTCTTCATTTCTTTACACTGGTGGCATTGGCTTGAAATACATTGCTCTTGGTGACATTCTAGTGCTGGTCATATTTGGGCCTGTATCAGTGGTATTTGCATTCTTAGCTCAGACTGGAAGAGTTGATTGGCCTATTATTTATTATGCTATACCATTGGCTTTAAACACTGAAGCTATTTTACATAGCAATAACACTAGAGACTTAGAAACAGATTGCAAAGCTGAAATAGTCACTTTGGCAATTTTGATAGGAAGAACAGCTTCTTACTTACTGTATGCATTTTTGTTGTTCACTCCATACATTATGTTTGTGGTAGCATCAGTTCGGTGTTCATTCTGGTTTTTACTTCCCATGCTAACCTTACCTAGAGCTTTTGAGATTGAAAGAAGGTTTAGAAGTCCTGAAACAATGAGATGTGTTCCAAGACAAACAGCAAGGCTCAACTTCTATTTTGGAATGTTGTATGTCATTTCCTGCCTTTTTGGTAGCAGGCTTCCATTTCTGTTACGATAAAAGAAGACATAATATTGTGGCAACTGTACTTATTTAATGAATCTTTTACTTTAATAATGCTATTCAATTTTGTAAAAGATTTTTCAGTTAGAAACTAATGTTTCTTTACGATTTATCACAAGGATTATTTATAATGAGCTTATTGTATTTCTGTCTCTCTTTTAAGGTTGTGCTGTAGTAATGTAATCACATGGGGTCTTCACGATTATTACCTACCTAAGTATTTTCTATCAAAGATTTAATCATTACAAATTAGTATAAGTCTACAAATGTTCAGCGCTTTATACAGTAAGAAAAAAAAAAGAGTTATTTAAGAAGGCATACCAAACATATCACTACTGTTGAATAAGAAGCATGATTTAATTTAATTTATGTCTTTGTTATGGTAACTTAGCCTGTATTTATGTTATTCATGTGTTAAAGATGAATAGGTAGCTGCTGATAGCCTTGTTTATGGGTCATCACTCTTATTCATACATATTTTTTGTTTGACATTCTGCAATACAATCAATACAAACAGTCAAATCCAGTTATCACATCCTACTACTATTATAAAGGCGAAAGTTTGTAAGTATGGATGTATGGATGTTTGTTACTCTTTCATGTAAAAACTACTGAATGGATTTGAATGAAACTTTACCACAATATAGCTTATACATCAGAATAACATATAGGCTACAATTTTTGAGGTTTCTAATGTGAGGTCGTAAAAAAACACATTTTTTGCGCTACTAGACGGGACGAACCTGAAGTCCACGCGAACGAAGTCGCGGGCAAAAGCTAGTACTAATATAAATGTAATAATTGGATTTGATTCAGGAACATTTCTAACAAAAAAGGTATTGCAGTCTCTGTCTCCTAATCACCTTAAGAGCCCAAAATCCCTTTCACCTCGCGCCGTCTTCTGTTTGAAGTAACGCCTATTTTTGTGTCGTATGTGCAAGCGATTTAGATTGAAAGTGATAAGGCGACGGAGACCTCCATATGTAATAGGTTCACTATTAATATGGATTGTTGAATGGATATGTGAATGTCCTTAAACTTGTGCCTAATGCTAAGAATATGCTTTGCAAAAGAAAACAGTCCTATAATTTTGACATTAATCTCCAACTAAATTCTACTCTAGGGTGGAAATCTACCTCCTATTTGTTAAGTTAATTAATGATTTAGTTAATGATAGTGACAAAATGTTTGTTATTCCATTCAGTGAATCTCGCCTTGAGTGTACTATGAATAAATTGACAATAATTTATTTTAAGGGTTAAAATAAGTTGTAGGTGAACAATATATTTATGATTTTATATAAAACAACTTTTCATTTAGATAACCCCTATTTATAGAAAGAAGAGTACAGAAAGGTTTTAAGAATAAAAAATGCCAATAAATTATTATTATCATTACTTTTTATTGACATATTAACATAAGAGACCTCTAGCATATAATCTTCATAATATAAAGATAAATACAAGTCAAATTATACTATACAAGTGAGACCATGTAATTTTAAAGAAATGGACTTAATTAGGAATGCCTGTTCTAATTCAATATGCTGACAGACATGGCAGTGACTGGACAAAATTTTATAATTGAGTTTTGGTAATGAAGTTAAACTATTATTTTATTATACATTACGATATTTATGTGATTATGCTAATGATATTACAATTTATTTCGATTATAATTGCTGCAATCAAGTAGAAAACAAAATCTATTGAATGATAACTAGCATAGAGGAACGAAATCACATAATCAATAATATGCAGTTATTTAAATAATGTTGGCTAAAGAAATCTAAACATAATATCACTATACAATGTGAATAGTTTATAAATTCATAAAATAAATTCATTTATCTACTCTTTCCTTTTTGCACAAAAATAAAATGTCTTGAACATTCCATTAACTCCTAAATCATAAATGTATACCATTAGTTACACTAATGCTGGGCTGGGAGTAACAGCTATAACAGAAATGACTTGCATGCGGTAATAGCAATTGAGATTTTCTACAAATGCAATGTTCCATTCTACCCATTGCAATTGATGCATATGTTATTTTTGGGGTCAACCTTCTTCGCGAGCACCTCTTTACGGACTGGAACTGTCTTACATTTTAGGCCATTCCATTCTTGTATGTTGTGATGTTGAATATAGAGATAATTAATATTACTGTTATTTTCGCGAAATCGCAGTGATCATTGCCATTCTAGTGTCGATTAAAATGCTGCCAAATGATCTCTAAAATTAACATCACAGTGAAATCGAAAGTCATACGAGTACATTATAACATTTTAATAATTTAAAGAGTTTATAAGGTAAGGCGGTTCGGCGGCAGCCGGGGCACCGTGCAGCTATTGGAACCAACACACGTGAGAACTACAGTCCGTTTATCTTTACTAGTCGAACAATTTAAACAATCTTTTTATAACTTTAAAAAATATATCAGTAAATAAAATAAATAAACTATTGATTTGAAAACATATCAGTGTTCAACGATGACTGGCCTTTGTAGGTTGTGAGGTTTGTGTTTATCTTATTTTAAAATTAACTATCTCGTTAAAAAGGAATATCAAGATTGTTTAAAATATTGGACGAGCAAAAAACACAGACTTTAAATGATGTTCGCCTCATGACCTTCGTTAACAACGCACTCTGAATCTTGCGCACTACGTAACGTACTTAGAATAATCTCACATTCATGCGTTTGGACAATAGTCCGTTAAAATGCTGGATATATCCAGATTTTAGTCTTTATATATGTTTTAGATTATATACATCAGACTTTAAACGTTGGCTTATTGTTTTATGATGTGGAGCCTTTCTTTTCGCGTTGCCATTGACTGATCTTCTCCTTGAGTTCGGTAGCTGGAAGGTAGACAAAAGGATCTTAAGTAAGGTGTCCAAGGGCTCTAAATTAATACCAGCGGGTCGCCACTACGAACAATCAAAATTATGAACGTACTTTGTGCCAACAATCACTATTCTACCAAATTAAAAATGTTTGACGCCGCATAGTATCACGTTATCATGTCAGCATTCTAATTTTAGTCGGGTTATACGTCAAATTGAATGTTGGTATTATTGTCAAAATGGCGATTCTTTCTGTGTAATTTCGTAAATCACGTTTTGCAATTTTGTTTTTATTGAATATAACAGAAGAATCGTGTAAATTCGCGAGTTATGGGGGTAAAGCACTAAGAAAATGTGATGTTTGTGGTGTGAGGCGAGTCAGAAAATGTACTTCTGACATATTTTTAGCCAGATTTCCTCTGGAACCTAACAGGTAGATGATCAGCAAGTTTACGTTTTTTCTCATTATGTGCATGCAAATTATGGTGTTTAATGACTGAATTCGGCTGCCTACTAACTATATTTGTTACAATAATCGCATAAAAAATTTAAAAATAATATTAACGTTTGTAAATAGTGCGGTGCTTATACATAAAATTATGTCGATATTTTTGTGTGATTTCTAACGAGTGATTTCTATTGTACGTGCTATTTTTGAAAATTGAATGCAAGAAGAAAAAGGAAAGAAAATTCCTTAGTTCGAAACCACGTCAATTGGTGTGTTGTCTGGCGCATATTTATATTTACATATTTATATTTATAGGTTCTAATGAAGATGAATGACGACACCTAATTTTGTACATTATGGAGCAATAAAGTATTGAGTATTAAAGCGTAGGCAGAGGCCCCAAAAGACGGACTGCCGACCGAAAATCTCCGGATGGGGATAGATCTGGACCGATTATTGTGAAGAAAATCCAGCCAAAGACGTCCAACGGCTGACGTGATTGTGATGATGAACCTCAATTATTCTAAATAAACGACTTGATTCTTACTCTTTTTTTATTAGAAAAAAGTCAGCGGTAACCATTTCACAGCATGTCAATATTCTTACAAATATTCTGTGTATATGCACTATGAAGGCGTGCTATGGTGGAACTTACCGCTTGCTTTTATTTTTTAAAGTAAAATATTTGAGATTTTGAAAGTAAATCCTAAGCAGTATTTTTATCGATATCGATAGCATGTTTAGGTTTCAGGTTGGTGCAGCACTATTATTTTGACGTTTATTGTTTAAGTTGGTAGCACTGTATTTGTTGTTAGGTTGGTAATAAGTACGTTCATAACCCTAACAACGGGTAAAAGGGAGGTGCCAACTCTTAAAACGTAGTGGTTCTATCCTCTTTGATTAATACGGTGAAGGAAGATGCCTTAGTATACATTTGGATTGTATGTAACTGGTATGTTGTTAGTGATACCTTATTATTATTATTATGATTATGGTATGTATACAATATTATTATTCTACACTTTAGTATTTCGTTGCAATTTTAATATCTATTTACAACACTCTCCTGCACCCATCACAATCTCTCTGCATGACCTAAAGGTATGACTGGGAGAGAATGCTTTTAGCATAAAGTCCACCTTTTGTACACTTTTATTTGTGCAATAAAGTTTTTAAATAAATAAATAAATACCTGGGCGCAGCTGGTCCTCGGAGAGCGGCTGGCGGTTGAAGGGGTCGGTGGCGCTGTTCAGCAGGTGCCGTAGTATCACCGACCGGTCCATCACCTGACAATCGCATTATTTTCACCATTTAATTTAGAAGAAAAAAATATGCACAACACACATCGTTTAAAGCTAGTAGAGCAAGGCTCATTTTAGAGCTTCATTAGCACCTCTGTTTCTTTTTCTTGAATCATTGAATCTGAGTCACGAAGTCCGCGCATAGTGTGCATGGATAAGCAAGTCACCGCTTCAGGTATGTGAGCGGTGAGAGGATGGGCGCGAACACACGTGACCGTGATATTTGTATAGGTTGATATTTCTGCTCACATAGCTCAGACGATGACTCGTTTACCCGCGCAAGAATATTAGTCATAACAGCTCACCTTCCCAGAAGGCAAAAGCACGGGGTCGGTCATGAGCGTGTCCATCAGCGGGTCCCGGAACTCCTCGGGCGCGTCGGCGTACTCGTCGCTCTTTTGCTGATTAGATACTGGGGACAAACAACAACACATGAATAAAATACACCTATTTATGTAAGAGTATTTGTTCCAGGTAAATATTGAATTTCGTGTACAAACAAATCCACGGGTAATTGCTTTATTATTGAAACCTAAGATTATCTAATAAAGGCGCTGAAATAGTTTGCGTAAATAAAAACAACAACCCGGTTACCAATGAGTTTTGAATAACATAAGAATAGTTTCACTATGTTTTGTCTCATTCAGATATTTAGTTATTCAAGTTGTCAGAAAGTGACAATACATGGTATAACTATACTTCCCTTTTTTCAACGTTTATTAGCTTCGGAATAACCGTTCACAAGATCTTTTTTGATATGTTGTTCAATTTAACGCTATCTGTACTGTAGAGATGGAATGTTGCAAGTGGTACAAGAAAACAGATGGTCGTGAGACCGGTTCGTTGCGATGTCTAATGGAATGCGCTCTATGTCATGGAACATACCTGCGATTTGATATGCGTTGTCTGCGAGCGCTTTGAATCGCTCAATCTCCGTAGTCGTCTTAATGCACGATTTCGCCAGCCGCGCAGCTGCCTCCTCGAATAACTCTTTGCGGAAGGATCTCTGTAGAAAATACAACGAATTATTAGTAGAAATAATAGTCACGGTATTTTGTTCTGTATAAATACCAAACCAATAACTATATTTGATAGTATGTAATCTACACACTAGACCTAAGATGGGTCTAAGATCTAGGTTCTTGATATGCTTAAAGTTATTTTTTGTCACAAGCCATTTCGTTTTACTTATTACCACTTCGACCGACACTCATACACCTGAAAACTGTGTACCATTGTGTGGTGGTGACGTGAAAGTCACGCAAGAGTTTTGTCTTTGGTTCGTCTGACTGACTAAACTTTAATGCAAATGGCAGTGCATGCAGCAATTTATTTATTTTTCAATTTTATATGATATTGGTGATTATGTTTTTTTCTAATTTAATTTGTTTATTATTGTTTTTAAATTCAATGTATGTGTTCTAACTTATTCGAAAGGGTTCCCGCAGAATACCAGTATCGTGTCATGCCTCGCGCTGTCACGAATTTTGCTGAGCGGGAGCTTTTCGACACAAATTTCATTGTTATTTTTTACTAGCTTTTGCCCGCGACTTCGTTCGCGTGGACTTCAGGTGCGTCCCGTCTAGTAGCGCAAAAAATGTGTTTTTTTACGACCTCACATTAGAAACCTCAAAAATTGTAGCTTATATGTTATTCTGATGTATAAGCTATATTCTGGTAAAGTTTCATTCAAATCCATTCAGTAGTTTTTACGTGAAAGAGTAACAAACATCCATACATCCATACAAACTTTCGCCTTTATAATAGTAGTAGGATTGTATTTTTCTTTTCTGTGTTTTTTGTTTATTTGTGTCGAACACAGTCATTATTCATTAATTTTTATCATAAATTGTGGAACCACCGCCTCAGATGACAGGAATAATATATATGAAATGGCGTGTCGACGCGCTATGCACAAACAGAAATACCCCGCAATAAATACATTGAAAACGTTATACTGACAAGCTGTGCAGGCGCACCATACGAGTGTCTAATGCATCGACGGCTCGACGCGGCCACTACTGTGCAAGCGAAACGTAAATTCGCCGACTCTTTATCAGCCGTTCTGTTAGGGCTTACTTGTCCGAGTGCGTTTTGCGTCACGCTTATTGGCATACGTTGCGTGTGATCTTGAACTTACAAAAGGTCTTAGTAGTTGTTGTAACGGACGCCCACATACATAATTTAGCGACACTGTTTCGCTTTGGGTAAACGAGCTATGGCTTTATTCTTTCTGCAATCTGAGACCACCTCTAAGCAGGTTATCTCTCAAAGTAAAGTGAACCGTAACGCGTAGCACGAGAGCGTCACTCACCTCGTCTGCGGCGAGCGCGGCGTGGAACTGCGGCGTGTCGAGGTGCAGGTAGATGTCCACGAGCTGGCTCAGCAGCCGCCGCGGCTCCCACCCGTACTTCTCCGGCCGACGGACCTGAATATTACATATATTTTAACCATTAGATCGAAACAGAGTGGTGATTGTTTGTAGCGCTGTGGGATACGAACAGTGTAAAATTTTTTTTAGTAACCAACACCTTAAATATAGCGAAAAAGCTAAATTGAGGCATGCACTAAGTTAATTAATACTAGTCAAGCTTATTTGAAGGATTTTTAGCATGTGGATAGTATTGGATCGTTACAACATTACAATACTACACCGGTCTGAGCTTATTATAATGCCACTCGCCGCAGCTGCCACGGCGTTGTGTAAATTTTATTATAGCGGCGCCGCTGCGGCCTTAAAATGTAAATAGCCTTGCCCCGTCAATTTAATAAACGCGGGGTTTGGATAACTATACTGTGTTTTGTCTCTTTCTGGCTACTTGCGTAACTGAAATATCTGAATGACGCTAATCAACGTTTATTATTGACGAGGTTTTAGTTTTGATTTTAACTATTTTAGACCGCCTAAATTGTACATTTCCTTAAAACAAATTTGTAAATTCACTAATTTTGTGTGCAATAAAGAGTTATCTATCTATCTATTTTTTCTCTTCGTAATGATAGATAATTTTACTTCTTAGTCGCACCGTCCACAACACAATCATTTCTGCTTAGCCCAAGGGTAGAGAATGCCATATGGCGTTAAGTCCACCTATACGGGCCGTATAAAAAAGACTGTCTTTTTACTTTTCGTCATCTGTTTATTCTTATTTAAAATCCAAAGCACGAATGAATCTAGATTATTTGTCAACACACCATTGCTTACTAGTCAAAGTCAAATACTAAAAACAAAAGTCCTTATTTGTCTGTCCGTCAGTCTGTCAGTCCAAGTTGCCTGTCCGCCTCTGCACAGTGGAGGCTGGACGCCGCCACCTTTTGTACAAATTTTGGTTGTGCAATAAAGTTAAAATTAATGTCAGTAGCGTACCTTCAGGTTCTTGCACTTGGGCCCGCAGAGCTGCTGCAGGTTGAAGTTGAGCATGGAGGCGAGCCGGTCCACGAGCTCGGCGCGCAGGAACGGCTCCTTGATCTCCACCGTCAGGTACTCCAGCATGTCCACCGTCTCTCTGAGGACGTACAAGTCAGATGATCAGAACACCAGCCTACAGTAAACTCATATTACATAACCAACGTGCTTTACGTCAGAATGAAAGGGCAATTCAAGATCAGATGTAAGAGAAAGGGACAGTTGTCAGGTTGATCGGTACGATTATAGGGATTTGCCACACTGGTTGTGGTCTACGGTCCAGTCCATACAAAATTGACCGGATGCGGGCAACTTTGTATGGACGGGAAAGCAGACCGCCACCAGTGTTACAAATCCTTCATGGTACACTATCTAGAGTTTATAAACTGCTTCTGCCTTCACATTACAACTACATCTACGCAACTTTATTATGTTAGACACACTGTCTTGAATTAGACTTATAGCGCGCGTCTGACACGCTGCGGTCCACTAGGACATCTTATTTCAAATTGCTCTGTTCAAGAATAGAAATCTGCAGGATTTGGGCAGCGCGACTGTCTGTGTCGACTCTTTAGCTCGACAATATATTATATCGGCTTAAAAAAAGAGGTTATTTAATAGACATGTATGTGATATCGTTGGGATTTGATAAAATTTAAGTATTTTGATACATTATGGCTTCCAAACACAAGTGCAAAATGCAGTGTGCAAAATTTAGTATGCGTATAAGTATGATTGTCCAGATTTCTCGAAAATGAGATGTTTCTTTTTTAGTTCAATCAGATGTATTCCATTTTAGTGTACAGTTTAAGTTTCATCCAAATAGGTGCAGTAGTTTTGAGATATGAGGTAATAACTTAAAAACAAACAAAAAATTAAAAATTTTAAATGTTTTTAATCCTTCAACTACGCCTACAAAAAAATATTTTAGTCACTCGGAGCCACTATGCACCGCGCACTGACCTGGCGAGCGTGAGGTAGGAGCGGCACTGTCGCTCGTCCTGCGCGAGAGCGCGCGAGCCCGCGCCTCGGCCGTGGCGCCGCTCGCGCCCGCCGCGCCCTCCTGCGCCTCGTGGATACGCTTCAGGTA
>OY757269.1:3927351-3955842 GCA_963584085.1 Pyrausta aurata | reverse complement strand
TCGTTTACACATACTTGACGAGTTAAAAAGATTGCAAAACGAAATTATTAGCAGTTATCAAAAAAACTCTAAAAATGACTGTTGATTCCTTTAAAAAATACTAGATTTATAAGAGTTTTAGAATATCAGATGAAGTTTTTTTACATGTTATATCTATTTGTAGCTAAAGACGATTAAAAGAAAATCATTTAGAATATTCAAATACAAATGAAGCCTAAACGCTATAAATTATCTCAACTAAAAAATCAATTCTTTTTCAGCCCCAGACTCGACGCAGCGCGACAACATAGGCTCGGAGTCGGAGTTGTCCTGCTCGAGCGAGGCGGAGGAGCGCTACGAGACCTGCTCCAGCGGCGCCAGCGACGCGCCCGACGCCAGGCCCGAGCGGACGCAGTGAGTGTACTATTTTAGCTTTTGTAGTAGCTTTATTTTGTATAGGTAGACCGCGAAATTGAGACTTCGCCTGCGGGGTGGCGGGGTGAGGGGGGAGACGAGAGCGCGGCTAGTAAGTGGCGCCCCGCGCGCGCCCCGCTATCGCCTCTCCCCGCACCCCGCGGCCCCGCAAGGGAAGTCTCAATGAAGCGGTTTACCTGTAGTCACATCATGATTAGGCAAAGGACGGCTGAACAAAGCCTCTACCAAAGTTTTCCACATCGCTCGGTTGTAAGCGGTTAGCATCCAGATGGGACCCTGCGATTTTTACATGATCGTTTTCATCTCTCCTGTTCGGAAAATATAACTTTCCTGTGTAGATAGCCGGGTGGAAAATAGCTTATCCATCCCTAGGGTGTAAAGTAATTTAGTTTTAATTGACATGGCATAGAATCAAGGCCTGCAGTTAAATCTTGGACCAAAGATAATTGAGTCACATCATGTTATTAAAATAACAAACATTTTTGCTTAGCTATTAATTGAAAATCATATTGTTAAAATATTCGGCTGCCCACCATAATGCCAAGATGTTTTTTTTATATTGTCAGTGTCATTTCAGGAAGGATTCGTCCAAAGCCGTTAAACTTTTATAAAAAAATAAATTATTTTTGGATTCTGTTATTATCTGTGGAAAAAAATCGATCGATATTCTTTACAAAGATTTTAATTATTTGCTATTTTCTGCTTTTTTAGGGTTCCGTAGCCGAATGGCAATAAAAAAAAACGGAACCCTTATAGTTTCGTCAAGTCTGTCTGTCTGTCTGTTTGTCTGTCCGTCCGTATGTCACAGCCCCTTTATTCTGAAACTATAAGCATAACATAGCTAAAACTTGGTAGGTAGGTGTATTTTGTTCACCGCTTTCCGATTCAGATACAAAAAGGAAGAAAAAATAATATTTAAGGGGGGGCTCCCATACATGAAACTAAAACCTAAAAATTTTTTTTTACTCAAACCTATGCGTGTGGGGTGTCTATGGATAGGTAATGATGTTGAGGTTTCTAAAACCATTTTTTCTAAAAGTGTAAGGTTTGAGATATAGACGCTTCCAAAGTGGTAAAATGGGCGTCCCCCCCCCCCATCTAACTTTTGAACTAAGAAAGTGAAAATTTTGAAAAAAATATATGATGTAGATCTTAACAAAAACTTGCAACGAAAATTGGTTTGAAGGAGATCGAACTAGTAGTTTTTGAGATATTGCACATTTTTATCAACCGCAAATATAACTTTGTTTTTCATACAAACACTATGAAAAACAATGTTATTTTTGCTGTCGCAATATATTGTGATGTTTTCGTTAAGTGACAGTAAGTGGACCCTGAATTCAGTTAAGGGTGGCACGGAACCCTCAGTGCGCGGGTCCGACACGCACTTAACCGGTTTTTTAAGTTTATCGGGAACAGACAGACAGATAGATTGACAAGGCGAAGGAGTTTGAATTATAATTTTATTAGCGGCTCCCCGCAGCTTGACTTACCCGCGTGAAGGGTGAATCTCATTAAAAAAACATTAAATTATTGCATGTGTTATTCCAGAGTAAGAACTATATTATTATTAAGTTTCATCAACATCTATTCAGTAGTTTTTGCTTGAAGGAGTAACAAATATCCATACATCCTCACAATTTCGTCATTTATAATATTAGTAGGATGTAGAGATTTGGAAGCAACATAAATATTTATATTTTGGAACACACAAAATAACATCGCATTTAATTCTTATCGCGCAATGTTTACACGAGCCCGTAAAATAATAAGGACTGCGAAGTTGGCAATATTTAAGAGCAATACCCTTTGCCTCGAACATTCAACTGCGCCAGGTAAACAACTGATTTTATAACTCATTCAGACAAGATGATTTGATTTAAAACGGTCAGAGTAAACGTATCGTAAACGAAATATGATGTTCTCTATATTTACACACTTGCACACATTCAAGTAGGTTCAAGAGCGGTCATTATGATGCGACAGACAGGCTGTAAGAGTGATGTAAGTATTCTAATCTCGCATGGAAAATGCCCAAGGAGTACGCAAAAGGTGGGGTGATTCTTCTTGGCACATATTTGGGTTTTCTCGCGCATGATTTAGGGGCGGGAATTTAGAGCCAATTATGGACGATACTTTTTTTGTGACATTATATTTCTGTAAGGTCGTCTCTCTTGCACTAGGTTAATGTTTTGACTCAGTGTTAAGTGTCGACATCTTTCACGTTCATTTTTCATCTTTTCATCTGTGGTAATATCAAAGAAGCTCAAAGCAACAAAATTAATGTTATAATCCAGAGTTGCAAGCCCAGAGTTGTGCAATTGGAATTTCATTGTAATTTTTTCTAAAAGAGTATCCATCTATCTGTCGCACTCACCAGCCAGCGATCTCTCGTCAGTTTGCAGCTGGGCGCGGCGCTCGTTCCTCTGCAGTATCGCTGCGAAGTAGTTGAGGAAGGGTTCGCGCGCCTCGGGGCACAGCAGGATGTTGTGGCATATGTTGTGTAGAGTGTTGCGGCTCGCCTCCACCTCGCGTTGGAGCGCAAACGCCAGGCTCCGGTCGCTAGAGCCGCTCGCGAATAGACGCTCGGCGAGACGAGGATTCTCTTCGGCGAATAGGGATATCTGGGTAAAAAATCATCAAAGTTAGACACAAGCAATAGGTATGGCATAATAGGGTTGCTAAGCGATTCTTTTAGCTGGCGTACTTTATTGTGGTTATTACTGGAGCTTAACCTCTTTCGGTTTCTTTGAGAACAGAATAAAACATTCATAATAAATTGTTGCCAAGCCAGTATGACCCGACTTTTCTTTTATTTCCCTTTGTTACATATCTGTCTGTAACTTGACTCAGTTCTAATTTTACCGATCAAGACCCCTTTTTGTTTACCGCATCACGATGCCAAATTAACTACGCGGAACAATGAAATATGCGCCTCAATGCAGCGGTGCGACGAAGGTTGCTGGGCGCATTGTAGAAAAAAATATAATAAAACAATGTGACAATAATCTTATTTGATAAACACCTTCAGTGTTTTAAATGACTGAAATATCACAGACGATGAAATCTTTTTTAAAAGGGTCTCTTCGTGTTAAGCAATTTATAGGAGCAGGGCACTGGGCATGATCACGCACGTAGCGTGATGGCGTCTTGGTCATCTTGCTAAAAGTACAAGGGGCGTGTGCCACATAAAGCGCCAGTACATAAACCACTCACCGCAAAGAAAGGTCCAAGGAAGCTGACACTTGCTATCTCTCGTCCAAGCGCGACGGTGAAGGCATCAGAGCAAGGACTTGGTAGTTTTGCTAAAAGCGCGCACACAGGGCGTAGCGTGTGACTCGTGCCGACCATATAGTAAAAGTACACAAATAACTCACCGCAAGTAAAGGTTCGAGAACTAATTCATGCGATCACTCATCCAGGCGCGGTGGTGACGGCATCAGCGCATAGACTCCGTAGTTTCGCTATAAGCGCCCACACGGGACGCATGTCGCATGCATATAACATCAGTACATAGGCAACTCACCGCAAAGAAAGGTCCAAGGAAGCTGACTCTTGCGATCTCCCGTCCAGGCGCAGTAGTGACGGCGTCAGGGCATAAACTCGGTAGTTTCGCTATAAGCGCGCACACGGGGCGCAGGGAGTGCCTCGGGCCGGCGCGCATGTCACACAGCGAGCGCAAGGCCCGTAGCGCCGCGCCGTGACCGCGTCCGACTGCGGGTGACACGCACCGCCTCATCTCTTCGCGGATGCCCATTAGGAGTGGCACGAACACCTGCAACACTCTCAAATGTAGTCACCGTCACGTCGATTAAGTCAAATCTGACAAAATATATGTGTGTTAACATTAGGTTGAAATCGGGTTGTGTGATGAATTAGGTAGAAAATAGATCTTTAACTAGAATTCTAGATAATGCCAGGCTTGTAGGTGTTGGTAGAGTGATATAAGTTAGGAAATGTGATGCTCTAATAAACAGCATAGATATAAGGCTGTGGATTGTAATCTCCTAAAAATATATCAGTATAAACACTAATGATACAAAATAAGAACTTTCAATACATTACCTCCTCAAAGACTTCCTTTTCCGTATATGTGGCTTCTAACACTTCAGGTATCAGACCTATGGGAGCATTCCCGATGAGGATGTACGGGAGCAGGGGCGACTTTCTGCACTTTTCCAGTTCGAATCTACCTTGAAGCACTAGCACCAAATGATTCACCAATAAAGTTCTCAAGTTTAGGAGTAGATCGCTCAGAGGCGGCTCAGAGCTTTTCTTTGGATGTTCCCTTTCATACAAATTGATATTGTTGTAGAATCTCAGTAAATAACTAACGGCTAGTCCCTGCGTAGGGATCGTTTTGGGAATGGGCAGTGATGGCGTCGGGCAGTCCGCTTTGTCGGCGTCCATTTCGGAGCCCAGCGGGCCACTCGTCAACGTGTCGTCGCCGCAATCTTCGCTCAGTCTTTTAGAAGTCTCAGAAACGGCAATTAGTTTCTGGTTCAGGGGATCCGATCCGTCCGCGATTTGCGTGATCACGTCCATTATCGCTTCCGATGCTATTTCGTCTAAACTTAATTTAGGATTGTCAAGTAACGCTGCTGCAACCGATGGCACAAATATTCCACCTGCAACAACAATTTTTGTTCCTTCTATTCTTCCTAAAGACACAACTAAAGTGAAATAATTTTGAAACTTAAAATCTAAAGAGATCTTCATATTAGTTAAGGTTCAAACAATATCTGGTGTATTCTTACATATGAAAACACATTATAAAAGTAATAATATGTGAGTGATGCATATTTACCAGCACTGTCTTCTGACCAGGACACCTGCAGGATCTTGGCGACAATATGCCGCAACTGATCCTCAGTCAGCTCTGTGCAGCTGACCGTTCGTGATCGGTAAATTTTACGAGCTGGTGATGCTGATGAGTCATCTTCAACCTAAACCAATAAAGTAGTACTTTAAGTTTAAATCAATCATGCTATTTATTAGCTTAGTCAATATCTTATTTGATTATTTACTTTGATTCAATGAAACGCATTTGCCTTTGCCTTATGTAATTAACTAGCGGCCCGCCCGCGACTTCGTACGCGCGTTTTAGTTTAACTCCGTTCCCATAGATCGTAGCGAAAATTTATAAGCCTATACGCATTAAACTATAGCCTTCCACGGTAAATTAGCTATCTATCATATAACCTTACTAATAGTTCCTGTGAGTAGCGCGTTCAAACAAACAAACAAAAACATCCAGTTTTAAAATATATACAAAGAAATGCGTACAGATAAATGTTATATTTTATGTACACACAACACGTAGCCCGGTTTAATGGTCAAACTTACACAGTGATATTATCTTTTTATTTTACAACGAAATGGAAATACTTCGTACCCTATCGTCAATCGTATATTAATTTCGGGTACTACAATGACCAGGCTACTCTCTGCGCTTACACAGCATCATGTCACATACAGGCTGTGAGAGAAGCAAATTCCCTCATGTCATCTCCCGCTACCTTAAGAGTTTGAATTTGAGCTTTGTTTATGGTTATTGGTTATAGCAAATACCTACTCTACTTTCTTGAATAGCAATCGTAAATTGAAAGTAACAATTCTATGTAGAGATCCACGCCACCATCATCATCAACATCCAAAAGCCGTCCACTGCTAAACATAGGTCCCCCACGAAAAGTTTGCAGAAAAGTTCCAGATTGGACACCTTTCGACCACAGGAGCAGCGTAGAATGTCCACCGACAATATGAACATACGATCTGCAATCTACACTGGACACAGACCGCTTGATACCTACGCTGTTTAAACACAAAAAATGTTATTTACTATTATTCTAAGGAATTTCTCGAACAACATCAATAACAAACATGTGTCAAATATTCTGTCTCAGATATGTCAAATGACTGTCAAAAATAAAAAATATCGTAAGCACTAAAGAGTATTGATATCAAATTCAAAGCAAATCACCCCCATAATAACTTTGCACCCCTTTTTAACCCCCTTAAGAGATGAATTTAAATAAAATACAAAATAAATCTTCCGTCAATTTTGTAAAAGAATGTGTATGCAAAATTTGAAGTAGATTGGACCAAGGGATCTGGTTGTCCCATACAAACTTTGCACCCCTTTTTGACCCCCTTAGGGGTGGAATTTATGAAAATCCTTTCTTATCGGATCCCTTCGTCATACAAAGAACACACCCTCCCAGTTTCAGGTCTCTACAATCAGCGGTTTAGGCTGTGCGTTGATCCATCAGTCAGTCAGTCAGTCATTCAGGACAAAGCATTTTATTGGTATAGATTATTCTAATCAAACATTTTACCCAAAAACATTTAATTTCCCTACTTATAAATAGCCTATTATTGTTGTATTCCTCTTACTCTCTTTATTGTGTACTCATGTAATCACTGTTGGTTTTCATATTAATATAAATAAAATACAATTTCTTTCAACCTTGGAATTAAACTAAAAACACTAAAAGATGTATCCTATCATTCACATTTTGATATCATACTATTGTTGGACAAATCAAGCTAAAGTGCGAAGCTGAAATTAGTTGATATACCTATAATATTACATTACTGCTTCTTTCCAATTAGAAAATGTATATAATACTCTAAACATTTTTTTTGTTTGGTGTTTTGAATAATGAGATAGGTCTTTCTTAAATAAGTTGTGTACTAAGTAATAAATAAAAGATTACTCACCTCCATAGGTTCATGTTGTTGTTCTGACTGTGAATTTCTTTCTGACGTGTCATCCACCTCCATGGAGAGGGAACGCCTTGAACAGCTAGGAGACACATTAGGCCTTGGCCTAACGGGAGATGGCTCGGCAAACTGTGCTGGTGATATTGATCTAGATGTGCTATCTTCTCTCGTTGACGTCCCTTCAGACCCTCCAACCGTTGACTGTGGCAAGCTCCCCACTCTCACTGAGCCACAACTCAGCAATGCATCTTCACCCATTGAATCGAAACTGTTGTACTGTCTCGTCTGAGACAGGTCAGTCATCTTTGTATCAGGCATTTCATCTAATAAATTACTGTCTGTTTTCTCTGTTACGATTAAGCCGTCGGGTGGTATGTTCTGGTCTGTTACGTCACTTTTACTGACTTCATTGTTGTAGTTTGGTTCTTTGTTAGTGTTGGTGAGCTCAGGCGTGCTGGGTTCCGTGGAGCCTCGTGGGGTGGAGGTGGGAGAGAGCCGGGAAAGGGGGTGAGGCGGGACTGCATCGGGCGAGGGCACGGATAATCCCGGGGTGGCTGGCGGGCTGGCCGGAGACGGCCCCGAGCCAGTACCACTGAGAGCGGCCAGACGCGCTAAGCGACGTCTTCTTATCTGCAAACAATGAACACGAGGACTTTCAGCACGTGCAAGAGACCACCAAACACGCCACTATATAACACACCAACGCTTTGTTTTGTTACGAAATTAGATTGGCCATACGCACTATGCGAACACTCGTTTACAAAACAAATATTCAACTTACCTCCTCTTGGCTTAGTTCACTCATATTCAGAAAGCTGGTTTATAACTTGAGGAATACTTGGTGAATACACTATTCTCAAAATTTATCCCGAATCACTGAACAAGAAAGACGAACACAAGAGCAAGCCACAAAACGACAAGCAATCAGTCACCTCGCTCAGCTGTTTGACGTTTTAACTTTGTCGCTGGTAAATGACGAGAAAGTATTGAAAATACACGCGTCATCCTTGTTCGAACTTCGTGGTTGAAGACGAAGTCATGGTGCTGTCTCTGTCTTTCATTATGAGTTAAAAAAGAGACAGCAATATAATAGTGTTGTCTTATGTCACTAGAATAAGTAAGGGAAGGATACGTTCAACAATCTAACAAATAAGATTTCCAAATGAGAAATAAAATTGATTGATAGGTATATTAAATCACGTTCGGTCGCCTTATCATTAGACTCTAGCTATTATAGCTTTAGGTAATAAATATATGTAAATCTTTAAAAACATATGTATTATCAAAACAAATATTTGCTAACCATATTTTTGAATCAGTAATGGAAAATGTGTTAAATAAAATATGCAAAACTACAAAGAAAGTAGTTGTATGTGGAGATTTCAATGTGGACATAATAGATATTACGGAGGAACATCGCGTTAGGTTTTTGAGCATTTTTAAATCATTTGACCTCACTCCATTATTTGCTGAGCCCACTAGAGTAACTCCTACAACAGCTACTTGCTTAGATAATATTTTTTGTAACTGTAAAATCATCAATCAATCTATTATTAATTTTGTAAAATCGGATCATTGCGGGCAGATAGTTACACTACAGAACCGTTTAATTTCACCCCGTCTTGAAATAAAATGCAGGCCGGTCACTGCATCTCGTAAGGACAAATTTAAAAACTTTATAAGTGATAAACTACCGTTTATACCTTTTGATAAACAAAATGCTAGTGACTTGTATGATCAATTATTTCAGGTAATTAAAAAACAATTTGATATTATTTTCCCTCAAAAGAAAATAGTGATTAATAACTGTAAACCGAAATTCAGTGACTGGGCTACTCGAGGAATTTATACAAGTAGGAAAAAAATGTTTGAATTGTATAACAAAAAAGCTTATAGAAAGGATCCATCCTTTCATGAGTACGTTAAGAGGTACTCAAAAATTTTCAAAAGAGTTTGCTATGTAGCTAAGTCGAATTACATACGCGATAAAATTAAAAAGTCTAGTAATAAGATCAAAGAAACTTGGAATATTATAAATAAAGAAACATGTAAAACTAAATCTCATGATAACAAATTTAGTCTAGAAATAAATAGCAAACTTATTAAATCTGATGAAGAGGTAGCAAACGCTTTTGAGGATTATTTCTGTTATATTCCTATAGAAACGACTAAACAGTTGAGTTCTTGCTCACTTCAGGCGAAATCATTACTAGTTTCGAGTGTTGATAGGTGCGAGTCCTCTTTTAAATTCAGACATATTGGTCCTTTAGACATCATAAAAACATTCAAAGAACTAAAACAAAAGAAAACAGAGGATAAATCGGGTATATCAATAGACACAATAAAACCCATTATACCTCTTATAGCTCCTTACTTATCTTATATCTTTAATGAATGTATTGATCAAAATCAGTTTCCAAATTTATTGAAACATAGTAAGGTTGTACCTTTATTTAAATCAGGAGACAAAAGTGACCCCAGCAATTTTAGGCCAATTTCAATATTACCCACAATAAGTAAAATTTTTGAAAAACTCATTTTTAATCAATTACTTTCCCATTTTAAACTTAATAATTTACTACACGAAAAACAGTTTGGGTTCTCTAAAGGTAGAAATACAACTGATGCTGGGGTAGCACTCATCAGACACATTCTTGATGCTTTTGAAGACAAACATGATGCTATAGGTGTATTCTGTGATTTATCAAAGGCGTTTGATTGTGTAGACCATCAAACACTGCTTTTTAAGTTGGAACACTATGGTGTCTCGGAAAACTCAACAAGGTTGTTAAGTTCATACCTATCAGGTAGAATACAATCAGTTAACATAAATGGTACCTACTCTTCCGGTGCCCCCCTTCAAATGGGGGTGCCCCAGGGCTCAATATTGGGGCCCTTACTCTTCCTAATATATGTAAACGACCTACCATTTCATTCCACAAATCTTTGTGAGATAGTTTTGTTTGCTGATGATACTTCTTTGATTTTTAAAATGAAAAGACATGAAGAAAATTTTGACGAAGTAAACAATACTCTCTCCAAAGTATTGAATTGGTTCACCACCAATAACTTGTTACTGAATGCTAGTAAAACTAAATGTATAAAATTCACTTTGCCTAATGTAAAGCAACTTACACCAAATATTGTACTAAATGGTAATAATCTAGTCTTAATGAACTCCACTGTATTTTTGGGCATTAAACTTGACTCAAAATTACAGTGGGGACCTCATATTGAAGCCCTAGCTGGGAGGCTAAGCTCAGCTGCCTTTGCAGTTAGAAAAATTAGGTACCTTACTGATGTTGAAACGGCGAGGCTTGTATATTTTAGTTACTTCCACAGTATTATGTCTTACGGTCTTCTCTTGTGGGGTTCTGCTACAGACATTGAAACCATATTTATTTTGCAGAAAAGAGCCATTCGTGCTATTTATAAACTTAGTCCTCGTGACTCCCTGAGAGAGGTCTTTAAGAAAATCAACATATTAACTGTGGCTTCTCAATACATTTTTGATAATATAATGTACGTCCGTAAAAATTTAGATAATTTCATGAAGAAAAGCGACATTCACCCATATAACACAAGGAATAAACACAAGCTTGTCGTTCCTAACTTCAGATTAGTTAAAACTAGTAATTCGTTCATGGGAAATTGTATAAAATTCTTTAATAATATACCACACAATCTTGTCGAATTGCCGGTTGATAAATTTAAGAAACACGTTAAAAATACGCTTATGTCTAAAGGCTATTATAAGGTTCAAGACTATCTAAACGACACGAATGTGTGGTCCGTCCAGCCTGCACCGACTGATGTACTTACCTTTGATGATTTTGATTTTACGGCAGCTAGTGGTGACTGAGTTTGTTCCGGCGTTTCTTCTCAGCACTTGCCTAATTGTCTGTGTTCTGTCTCGAAGCGCTGGTAGGGCCCAAAAGATAAGGAGACATGTTTCGGCCCTTTCAGGGCACATTTATTTTTATTTCTTTCACTGTATATTTTGACGTTCATAAGTGTCATTTCATGACCTAAATTGAAATAAAGATTTTGAAAGATTTTGAATTTTTTTTTTTTTTTTTTTTGCATCGACTATAGTTATACATTTTTGAGTAACGTAAAAATACAGTATATTAAATCAACACACGTGTAACATAAAAATAAATAACTGGGAAAGAGAGAAATTACTTTTAATATAAATAAGGCATTATTACAAATTATCATTTATTCACTAGCCGGCCACAATTTCCAAACACACAATGCATTGCTTCCAATGACAAAGCGCCCACTCGAAGAACAACTTCGTTGTGTGTGAGTGTACCTGTAGTAGTAATAAATAAATAAATAAATAAATAAGAAAATAAACTGTTTTTAGTCAATTAGTTGAGTCGATTTCAATTTTGAGTAAGCATGTGAGTGATATTTGCCTGCTATACCACATCCTTATAACTGTCAATCAGTGGTAAATGGCCGCATGTTTGTAACATTTGTTTATATTTTGGATTTCACAAAATATTGTTGATTTTTGAACCAAAATGCATGTAAAAATAGTTAAAATGTGAATTAATGTCAGTGTTTCTCCAACACAAGTCACCAAAGAACTCAATATGAATTGGTAATGGTGCCAGAAGAGGCTATAACCTGATTTTTGGGACTTAAGTATTATCTGTAAATTTTCGTGATGTCCAACAACATGGTGGTTGATTTGGTGAGTGGGCTGAAGGCCCGTCACACAGAGACTCGACACAAGGCTATTCGCGAGTTGTTACACTTTGCGAAAACCGATCTCCGCGAGATGTCTCAGGAAGGGATGACACAAATCTTGGATGACTTCAATCAGCACATCCATACGATGACTTCCAGCTATGACAATCATGAGAAGAAAGCCGGCATTCTTACTATAGGTAAATAAAATAAAAACGCAAATGGTTTAACCATTGAAATATTGTTGTTTTCTTCTTAAAGTTATTTATGAAGATAAATATAGTGCTTTCTCTATAAATTTTTACTCAAAATTTTAAACCGTAGGATAATAGATATCTTAATGTATACAGGGTGTTATAAAGCCTTATACTTCACATTGAGTACATCAAACCAAATCATATGTAACAAAAATAATTTCTGGGAAACAACTTTTATTTTTAAGCAATAAAATAAATCATTTATATATTAAACGCAATGTATACGCGCGCGGAACGCTAAGGCGTGCGTGCGCCCGCGCTACACCGCGCTATACATTGTGTAGTTCACGGCTTATGGTCTGTTTATTTTGAACATGTTTCTTAGAGAAAAACACTTGTTAGTACTAATAGAAGCTTTTTATTTAAAAATAACAAAAAAAAAACGAATGGGGAGAATAAGTGGTTTTTGGCTTCGTTAAGCCTTTTGTTACACCCTGTATACTGTCTGATGATACACAATATATTTTCCAGTTTGCCTCATTGGTGGAGATACAGAAACAACCAAGACAAGAACTATCCGCTATGCACATTACTTACGGAATATCTTTCCCTCCACTGATATCAGTGTTTTGGAACTGGCAGCCAAGACTATGGGTCGCCTGGCAGCTTCATTAGGTGTCAAGCGAGGCGAGTATGTTGAATATGAAATGAAGAGAGCTTATGAATGGCTTTCTGAGGAGAGAAATGAAGGTAAACGCCTTTCAGCAGTCCTTATTCTCAGAGAACTAGCTATTGCTATGCCATCATATTTTTATCAACATATACACCACTTCTTCAAACACATAATTGTGGCCCTACGAGATCCTAAGGATCAAATAAGAGAAGCTGCAGCCAAAGCATTGAGGGCTGCTTTTGCTGTAACATCTCAAAGGGAAATTCCAGAAAACAGCAACAAAATCCAGTGGTATTCTGAATGCTATGAAGAAGCTGTAACTTCTTTCACTGATCAGATAGCAAGGGAAAGAGGAATTGGTAGAGATGACCATGTACATGGTGCTCTTTTGATTCTGAATGAACTCTTGAGATGTTCCAACTCAGCCTGGGAAAAGAAGTACACCATGTTGATGCAAAAATTAGATGCTGAACAGGAGACTTATGATGATATGTCATCATTGAGTTCCAAAGGGCAACATTCTTGGTCATTAAATAATGATGATAAAAACCAAAACACTCTCATATATGAATCCAATATTTGTAAGAAACTGATCACAGAAAAGTATGAAAAAATCTGTTCAGATGTAATGGCACAACAAATATCGAGGTCTCACAATGTCCACCAACTGTTGCTGTTGTTAATACCAAGGCTAGCTGCTTTCAACAGAGAGTCATTTGCAAGAAGACATCTCAAGTCTACAATCAACCACCTCATTACCTTCTTAAGGGGTAGAGAAAAAGAGAAGGCTATGGCATTTACTACTTTGGGCCTGATTTGTGTTGCAGTGGAGTCAGATATTCAGCAATATTTATCAAGAATAATTGAAATTATTAAGCTAACCCTCCCAGTAAAAGAGACACCAAAGAAACGTAATGGATCTGACACACCATTATTTAATTGCGTAACATTATTAGGTTATGCCATGAAAGAAAACGTTGTCAATGATGTCAAGGAGTTACTAGATCCAATGTGTGCTACAGGGTTAAGTCCACAGCTCACTACTTGCTTCAAAGAGCTAAGCCAAAACATGCCCTCCCTGAAAAAAGAAATAAGTGATAGACTAATAAATATTCTCTCTTTGATACTGAGGAAAAAACCTTGTGTGCCTAATAATTCAGAACACCAAATTGTTCACATGATGTCTACAGCATTGCTGGTAGAGCCCCACGACGCTACAAAACTAGTGCTTGCTCTTCGCACTTTGGGATCATTTGATTTCGAATGGACCAACACTCTAATGTCATTCATAAGAAGATGCACTGACCACTACCTACTCAGTGAACAACATGATATACGTTTAGAAGCTGTTAAAACAGCAGCTAAGTTGTTAGTCAAAGCTGTTGAAAGGAGCTCTCAAAATAATTCCAGAACCTTAAACTTTATAATTGATGAGTCTCTCGGTAAGCTGTTGGCGGTAGGACGATCAGATTTCGATCAAGAAGTCCGTTATAGAGTTCTCGAAGTATTTACAAATCCAGTCTTTGACAAATATTTAGCTGTAGAAGAACATCTCAGTTGTCTTTTTGTGGCTATAAATGACTCTAACAGTGAGGTGAGTGAACTGGCTCTGTGTGTCGTGGGTAGATTGAGCAACATCAATCCGAGTTACACTACGCCAACTATGCGCCAGCTATTTGTACAAATCCTAATGGAATTGCAACACTCAGAGTCCACACGCAATAAAGAACAGTCATTACGAATGATAAACAATATCATTTGTCATGCACCAAGGATTACCCAGCAGTTTGTAGATATTATCCTAAAAGTGCTTGTACCAAAATTAAGGGAAGAAGGTAGCAACACAACTATGGTTTCAACTATTTTGAAAGCTATCGGTGATCTAGCTGAGGTAAATGGTGGTGGGCATGCCCTGAGTCAGTGGTTGCAAGAGCTGCTATCTTTCCAAGTGGAAATACTATCTGATCCAAACCAACCAGAGAAACGAAGCATCGCCCTCTGGTCGTTCGGACAAGTAATAAGCGCGACAGGGCATGTCATTATGCCCTACATGGAGTATCCGCATTTGATGGACTTGTTGCTAAGCTTTCTAAAAAACGAGCATCAAATGAGAGATAGGAGAGAGACAATAAAAGTATTAGGTTTGTTAGGAGCTTTAGATCCATACAAACACAAAGTAAATAAGGGTTTGATAGACTTCCAGACGGTTTCTACCTTGATACCCATCACGGATACCTCGAAGTGTGACTATTTTGATACAAACGTAAGTGATATGTTGGTTAAAATGGCTCCGCTGGTCCTCGATGAATTCTACCCAGCCATTGTGGTAACCTCACTGATGTGTATATTGCGAGATCCTCAGTTAGCACAGCATCATACGAGTGTAGTTCACGCTGTGACGATAATCTTTCAGTCCTTGGGCATCAAATGCGTGCCGTATATTTCGCGCGTGACGCCGAGTCTATTGTACGTAATTCGAAACACCGAGAACAGCAATTTCCGCGAGTTTCTGCTGACTCAGTTGGCACAGCTGATTTCTGTAGTAAAAATACACATTCGGAATTACCTTGAAGATATATTTGACATGATTAGAGAGTACTGGACACCTGACAGCCATTTGCAGCCCACGCTCATAATGTTAGTAGAGCACATAACGGTGGCGATCGGAACAGAGTTTAAAATATATCTCAGAAAAATACTGCCGAATATTCTCAGAGTTCTCAAGTATGATAAGAGTAAGGACAAGTTTCTGACTGAAAAAATGTTGTATACAATCCAGAAGTTTGAAAATAATCTCGACGATGTACTCCTCTCAGTAGTACCAGCGATAACTAACTTGTTCGATGGTAAAAATATTCCGATGTCTATATCCAAGCTGGCTATGGAAACAATGGATCATTTATCTATGTATTTATACTTGAAACCATACTCGGCTGTGATCATCCAAGCACTCGCGAAGGTTTTAGAGAATAACCCTGCTCTGAGGCCGACGGCTATGAATACACTCTGTGCGCTAATTGTGCAACTAGGCCGCGAGTACATTGATTACATCCCTTCAGTGGAAAGATTAATGCTGAAGCACAAAATCGTGTGCTCAAATTACATTGTTTTGGTGACGCGATTGCAAGTCATATCGACCCTTGCATCTGATGATGATTATTTGGACGAAACTAGGTCACGACTTCGCAACCAAAAAAGTGACGTGAGTACACATATTTTCAGTAGTTCATTATGCATACAGTGGCAGTTATGACGAATCATAGTAAATCTAATGCTTTATTTTAGGTTCTATCCAATCCTGATATGCAAAGTATCCAGAAGCTTACAGTCAATGTAAACAACCTTCGCAAATGCTGGTCTACCATGAATATCATATCCAAAGAAGACTGGCACGAATGGCTACGACACCTAAGCGTTGGATTTCTCACCGAGTCCAACAGTCCTGCACTTAGGTACGGTCAAGGTATTTGCCGCTTTACCACTTTAAAACGAAATTCGCTTACACACACGACACAAAAACTGGCGTCACTTCAAACAAAATACGAAGGTATGTGCAAGCGATTTTGGCTCCCAAGGTGGTTAGGCGGCGGTGACTTCAAAAAATACGTACACGTTTTACCGAGGGTAATGTAACATTAAAAAACCATGTTAATTAATAATGCATTGTTATGTTTCAGGGCTTGTTCATCACTCGCGCAGCATTACCCCCAACTAGCCAAAGACCTCTTCAACTTGGCCTTCATGTCTTGCTGGACGGAGCTCGACGACCGCGCTCGAAAAGAACTCGTTACGGCCCTAGAAAGAGCGCTCACTGTACCTGACTCGCCAGAACTTGCTCTGGCTGTGTTGAACTTGGCAGAATTCATGGAGCACTGCAAGGGCTCTCTGCCAATACCTACCAAACTCCTCGGAGACACGGCGATAAGCTGCAAAGCGTATGCAAAGGCTCTGTATTATAAGGTAGTATATTGTTATACTGCCTAATATAATATAACTCAATGATTAGTATATCTAAACCTTCAATGTTTGTTAAATCTATCGTTTGTTTTGCAGGAAGAAGAATACAGAAGAAATCCAACAACTCAAGTAGTTGAATCTCTCATACACATCAATAACAAGCTGCAGCAAAAAGAAGCAGCCAATGGTCTCCTGGAGAGAGTAATCATGCAGCAGAAGGATGGTAATTGCTCGCTAAACGTCCATGTGCGTTGGTACGAAAAACTTCACAACTGGGAGCAAGCACTAGACCTCTACAACAAGAAACTCGAAGTCGAGCCTCAAGATAACGAATCTAAACTAGGCCTTATGCGATGTTTAGAGGCCATGGGAGAGTGGCGAAAGCTTTACGACATAACCTCGGATCAATGGAACAACTTTGACGAAGATATCAAGAAAAAATCTGCCAAAATAGCAGCAGCTGCTTCTTGGGGTCTGCAAGAATGGGATTCCATGAAAAAGTTCGTTGACTGCATCGCCGAAGAGTCACAAGAGGGTGCCTTTTACCGCGCTATAATTTCTATTCATGAAGGGCAATGGTCAGAATCGAGACATTACATAGACTCGGCCAGAGGAATGCTCGACTCTGAACTTACGGCCGTGGTCGGTGAAAGCTATCAACGCGCTTATGGGACGCTCGTCAATGCGCAGCTGTTGACCGAACTGGAAGAGGTCGTCACATTCAAACTTGTCGATGAGAGAAGAAATACGATTAGAAAAAGTTGGTGGCTGAGACTCCAAGGTGGACAAAGATTGGTAGAAGATTGGAGAAAGATGCTGCAAATACGCGGCCTAGTTCTATCTCCGCGTGAAGATTTCCAAACTTGGCTGAAATTCGCATCACTTTGCAGAAAAACTGGCGCTTTCAATCAAGCACACAAGATAGTGCTCTCAATATTAGGTTGCGACCCAGTCAATAATCCTGATATATTGTTGCGTGTGCAAGAACCGAGGGTAGTTCTGTCCTACAGTAAAAATCTGTGGGATGCCGGCAACAAACGTTTCGCGTATGACGTCTTGCAGAGGTTCGTGGATAGTTCGGAGCCCGATAGCGAAGAACAATCTAGACTTCTAGCGCGCTGTCATTTGAAATTAGGGTCATGGTGCGAGTCCCTCCAAGAAATCAATGAACTGTCGATTCCAGAAATACTACGAAACTACGCGGCCGCCACGAACTTAGCGCCAGACTGGTACAAGGCTTGCCACGCGTGGGCGTGTATGAACTTTGAGACAGTCTTGTTTTACAAGCAGCAGGACAACGTGTCTGAGAGCAGTTTGGCGGGAGGTTCGGGTGAAAAGAAAGTCCTCAGAACAGACTTCATCAACACTTACACTATTCCTGCCATTGAAGGATTCTTCAAATCTATCAGCCTATCAAACGGTAGCGCTCTTCAAGACACGCTGAGACTTTTGACTCTTTGGTTCGATTACGGTCATAATCCTTCTATTTATGACGCGCTGTTCGAAGGTATAAGGCAGATCGATATAAAAATTTGGCTCCAAGTTATCCCTCAACTGATCGCGCGGATAGACTCGCCGAGAAATCTCGTGGCGAAGTTGGTGCATATTCTTCTGATAGATATAAGCAAGATGCATCCGCAAGCGTTGGTATATCCTCTAACGGTAGCCACAAAATCATCGTTCGTGACCCGGAAGAATGCTGCCAGCTACATCTTGAAGACGATGAGCGCACACTCGCAGAATCTAGTCAATGAAGCTGCTGTCATATCTGAGGAGTTGATAAAGGTGGCAATATTGTGGCACGACCAAGTTATCATTGCTATTGACGAAGCCTCAAGGTATTTTACCCTGTGTTTTTTTTTAAATCAATAATATTATAAATTGCACATGTAAAAAGCAACTGTTCAGACAAGGAATTGAACCCTGTTTCTTACGCTTATGTTATAGGCATGTACCTGGATAGCATAAGACACAGGGTTCGATTCCTTTTCCGAGCAAGCAATTTATATTATGAAGTTTGTATACTAGCAAAACAATAAAATAACATAAATATCAATATTTTTATAGGTTTTACGCAACCGAAAAAGACTACAGAGGGATGTTTAAAACTCTAGATAAAATGCACGCAATGATAGATCGGCCTGCGGAAACTTTGAAAGAGATTTCTTTCCTCCAGATGTATGGTAGAGATCTCAAAGAAGCTCAACGATGGAGTGAACTTTATAAGGTAAACTATCTTGGTCTTTATATGAAAATTATTTATTCATACTTTATCTGCTGGAATTAGAAGACGTACTATCGAGGTCACCGCTTGACCATATTAAGTGCAGAAATCGCTTGCATCTCACGACTCGACGACGACGACACGACTCCATTTGTTTGAAGGTCCGCTCGTTTTTGTGTCGTGAGTGCGACTCGTTGGAGAGTAGTTAGGCGGCAGATACCTCAAACGTACATTAATAACGTTATCTTTGCCGATGCGCGGTATATAGGTTATGTGCGCAATACACAAGTGCACTCTATAGCAGGGGATGGATTTATTAAGACGGACTAACCACTTTTCAGCGTATTTTTTTTGCACACGTGGCACAAAAACGGGCTTACTTCAAACTGAAGACTATGCGAGGTGCAAGAGATTTTGGCTTTTAATGTGGTTAGGAGCGAGAGTCCTCGACCGTAGATAATATATAAGTATAAATACAAAATTAATGAGTCACTTTTTCATCTTCAAGGCTACAGGCGAAGACAGATACCTGAACGAGGCTTGGGAGCTATACTACCAAGTTCTGCGTCGCATCATGACGCAGTTCCGCTCGCTGCAGTCGCTGGAGCTGCAGTACGTGAGCCGGCGCCTGCACACGTGCCGCGACCTGCAGCTGTGCGTGCCCGGCTCCTACGTGCCCGGCGAGCGCGTCACGCGCATCCAGCACATACACACGCACTTGCAGGTCAGTGGAGCTAGTAGAGCGCGAATTTGCGACCTCGCCTGCGGGGGGAGGGGGGGAGCGTGGTGCGTGAGCGGCGCTGATACCGCATCGTACCCCCTCACGCACCGCGCTCCCACCTCCCCCCGCGCCCCGCCGCCCCGCAGGCGAAGTTACAATGAAGCAGCTTACCGATTAGTAGGTACACAGAGTGAGCTAGTATAGTACTCGCGGATGAGCTATTCACCGCCTGAGGTATGTGAGCGGTGAGAGGGGGTGGGCTCATATGTCACGCACACGTGTCCATATTGTTAAGGTCTCGCGCCTTAACACTTACAAACGAAAATCTTTTGCAAAACGACACGCGCGCTAAAGGTTTAAGGTGGTAAGGCGGTGGTGACCTCGATAGTACATGTTTGTATAGACTGATGTTTGTCTACCACCCCATTCTCACTACTCACATACCTCACTTATTCGCGCGTTTACGTAGATAATTATTAGTACGGTTCTTTTATGTTGTTACCATTTTAAATTTATAACATTAATCATTTACTTCAGGTCATCAAATCCAAGCAGCGTCCCCGCCGCCTCACCATCCACGGTTCAGACGGGAAGCAGTACATGTTCCTGCTCAAGGGGCACGAAGACTTACGTCAAGACGAGCGCGTTATGCAGCTATTCGGCCTCGTCAACATGCTCCTACAAGCGGACACCAACACCTACAGACATGACTTGGCGATACAGCGATATGCCGTCATCCCTCTGTCACCCAACTCCGGCCTTATAGGATGGGTACCCCATTGTGATACCCTGTATAACCTCATCAGTGACTACCGGGACAAGAAGACGAATAAAATGGCTCTGAATACGGAACAACAGATCATGCTCCGGATGGCGTCCGATTACCAAAATCTAATGTTGAAACACAAGGTCAGTGCGGTGATAAGATAAGGTAGATTGGACGTTACCTCAGCGTCTTATTGGATTATCGTTGATTTATCAGATAGAAATGATCAATAACAACTTTCAGTTTTGTTGTTAGCTGAAATTCATTTTATATGTCACCTTTTGTCTAAATAACAACACGCTATTTATAATTTAATCCAAAGTAACTGTGTTGTAAAACACACGATTTATCAAAGGAATTGCAATGGAAGGAAGTAAGCTACGCTAAGTTGACTTCAATGAGCGTTTATGAGTAGTACTACATGGATGTACATACAAATACATGGCGTCCGTACATACATACGAGTACATATTTCAAACTATTGAAAAATTTATGAAAATAACGTTTGCTTATCCTCAGGCCTTATTCTGTAAAACTGCTACGGGCCACAGCATATTTTAGGATAAAGCCATCCCTTTCACAAGTAAGGTCGTGCTGGCATGGGCCAAAGCACCGGCTAAATTCATTAAAATTGACATGCATTTACGCTATAATATTTAATAGAGACAACTTAGTGATTAATTTTCTCTGTATAGACCAATGGTTGACTGGTAGAGAATGCTTTTAGCATTAAGTCCGCCATATGTACCTTTTGTTTGTGCATGAAGTGTAATAAATAAAATAAATAAAATAAAATTAACTTAACGTACTTGAACCCAAAACAAAAACAAATAAATTCTAGTACTAATCATGCTCAATCATCACCAGGTGGAAGTATTCGAGTACACGCTCTCCCAGACACCAGGCAACGACCTAGCCCGTCTACTCTGGCTCAAGAGTCCCTCCGCCGAAGCGTGGTTCGAGCGCCGCACCAACTACACGCGCTCGCTCGCCGTCATGAGCATGGTCGGCTACATCCTCGGGCTCGGCGACCGGCACCCCTCCAACATCATGCTGCACCGAGTCACGGGGAAAGTTCTGCATATAGATTTCGGAGACTGCTTCGAAGTTACCCAGACTAGGGAAAAGTATCCGGAGAAGATACCGTTCAGGCTGACTAGGATGCTGATTAATGCTATGGAGGTGAGTTTATTTAGTACAGCTTATATGTAAGAAACCGGGTTATATCAAATCTCAACATAGACAAAATATTTGCTGCTTGACAAAATGTTCTACTTTACTTACTCAATATTGCAAGGTGCATTTCGTGTGCGTCTCATCTCATCCACACTTAAGTTTCCTCATAATTCAAATAAGTAATTTTAATAAAAAAAATACTTTTTAGTGCTAACGTGATATGATAACTTCATACATAAATACTGAATTTAAGCTTATGCAAAGATTAAGACGATGAAATCATTTCGATACGTTATTTACACCTAATTATAATACCTATTAAACCTGGCAATTGCATAACTGAAATAACTAGGACAAAAGGCTAGTAAATAATAGGTTAGTATAGCGTAATGTACTTAACGTAACGTAAGAAATGAATTATGAATAGAGCGTTACTATCGGTAACCATGTTTCTAGGTACACTACGTTCTACTAAATATAACGTCGCTATAGTGTTTTGTAATTTACAACATAAGTAAATAAGCATTGAATTCGGGTTTATATAAATCGACATGTTAGTTTCAATCCCAATTCTCTTTATTGCTCATATTTTGCTAATAAAAGATGCGCTCACGCTTTCGGCAATTAAACTGTTGTTAGCTCTTAGCCGCAATTACTTTGTTGTGAGTGACAACTGGTGACAACAGCTGGGCTAAAGCTATTACATAATTGTTTTCGTAACTGGTGTAATCTCATTCAATTCGTTTGGATAATCACGTGAAGCCGTCCTTTTGTGTTGTTATGCTTCAAAACTTGAAAACTAACTTTAAACTTTAAGTAAGAATTTAGTATCGTAAATCGTAGCAGCAACATCAGTACTGGCAGAAGGCTGAATATGTAGTATATCAGGCATTTGACAGGCTTTTGAGTGGGTATTTAAAGACGGTAAACCCCAGTTCTTAAACTGCAGTAAGAAAGGCAAGAGGGAAACCACCACAAAATGTTCTCCGATTTTGCAGTTTTATTAAAAAGAAAACCTCCACCGACAAGAGCCTAACTCTTAAATTTGATGATGATGATGAGCATGATTTCATACATTAACTAACAAGTTCAAGTCAGTAGTACTAAGCCAAGTCATTATAATCTGTGACTGGTCTAACGGTATATCGCCTTTATGTGCACAACATACGTCATTATGTCTTTCTTTATGTTATAAAATATCAATAATCTATATGGATTAAAAAATTGCACTTGTAAAAAGCAACCGTTCCTCGTCTGTCACAGAGTCGCGGTTGCTTTTTACAAGTGCAATTTATATTACTGAGTTTGTATAGTGACAAAACACTATTAAAACAAAAATCAACTATATGAATTTGTCGACCAGGTCACCGGCATCGAAGGCACGTACCGCTTCACGTGCGAGTCGGTGATGCACGTTCTACACAAGCACAGAGACAGCGTGATGGCGGTACTCGAAGCTTTCGTCTACGATCCCTTGCTCAACTGGCGGCTCGTCGACAACGACCGCCACTCGCTCACCGCTTCCACCTTCTCATCAGATATCGACTCGTCCTACACGCTTCCAAGTCGATCCCGCAACCATCTACACTACGAATCCCTAGAAATACCACCCGAAGTGAACCTCAATAAGCGAGCGGTGGCCATCCTCAACCGCATAAGAGACAAGCTTACAGGCCGCGACTTCCCCCATATAGACCCCGTCGTCAGCGTCCCCAAACAGGTCGATTTACTGATCAAGCAGGCCGCGAGCAACGAGAATCTGTGTCAGTGCTACATCGGTTGGTGTCCGTTTTGGTGAAGGACTTGGGTGTACGATTGAGACGAGCGACAGTTACGAATGCAAGGCTGGATCCCTTGTATCGTTATATCAATCGTAAATCAAAATACGCTGGCAAGAAAACTATTGTCACTGCCTTGAAAGGGGTTAAATGGTTTATGACCACATTATTTTTACTTTATTTCTGAACTGAGAATGTGTGGCTTACTTAGTCGCATCTCTCAGTCGTATATCAAGTGCCTTTTTATTTAAGAACATTCAAACACCTCTATTTTAAATGTTCATTCGTAAAATTTGCGAATGATTCGATCATTCGCAATTCGGAAAACAATTTCATGTCATGGCTTTAATTTGTTTTGTTTTATTGTTTAGAATTCATTTTTAATTTCTATTGTTAATAAGAATACATTTAATATATTTTATACGCGTCTTATTTCGACGCAGGATAAAACCTCAATTTGAACGTTCGTGTGTATTTAGTCTTGAGACTGATTACTAGTGACTTTATTGTAAGTAGTTTACATTAATTTTCGTTTCTTATATAACCTGTATTTAACGATCGTTTTTTTATCAAACTTAGTAAAGTGATGTATAAGTTTAACCCTTTCCTGCAGTAGGACTTAAATCTGAACGTAGCGTAATCGAAACAAACCCTGTGTATTATAATCACCACCGCATTTGTAATCTGTTTCTACCTCTTATGTTTAAGAAAATGTTGCATTTATTTATCGGATTGTTATCCTACTAATTGATATGATTATAAAAGTACCTCTGTGAACATTATTAATTTATTATGCCATATAAATATTCATATTCATTTATTTAACAACAAATTAATGAAGCAAATGAATCCTGTGTATACTTGATTTGCATTTTAACACAAATGCTGAATGCAAATCGTGTCCATCCAGACTATTACATCAAAAGAAAGACTGCTTTGTGACTGGTTAATCTGTTACCGCTTACATTTCTAATAAATAGAAAGTTAACAATCACTGCCGATAATTACACTTCCAATAAGATAAATGATAATGCTATGTCTATTAATCGGTAAAAGAACTGCACATCACAATGCATTTAAGTTACTATATCTGTAAGTGTTAGGTATATTGTGTTAAATGTTCCTTTTACCATTGAGAACAGTTTCCTGTTTGCATTCAACTAGCTTCCTACACTATGGTGTGTCTGTATAAACTACCTATTTCCTAGTGTTAATTATGTATTATATTTATACCGTGTACATAAACTGACGCAATAAAAATGTTGAAATAATAATAAATGTTTATTTGTATTGTCCATCCCGCGTTTAGAGCAAATACACTGAGTTCAGAGTGTGTATTTAACATCGACTTTACCACCATGACGTGAAACACCCACTTTTCTACCTCAAAACAATGTCCAGTTTAGTTTTTGTAAACATTTTACACAGTGACTCGTGCCATCGTCACTGCCAGAGGTTCTATGTATTGATGATATTGTCTTCTTTGTAGCTGACATACGACAGAGGCAGCAGGTGCGACAGTTTGGTGCATAGCACTCGATCCAATGTTGGCTTCCCTAAATAAATGTCCATGTCTCCATCAGATCCGCGAAATTCGTTTAGTGTCTGTCTGCATACCCCACAGGGCGCTGTGAAATCCGTCTGGTGTGCGATGACGGCCACCGCCTTGAACTTGAGGTAGCCTTCTGAAACTGCCTTGGGCACTGCGCAGCGCTCGGCGCATAAGGAAGGCCCTAGTGTAGAGTTCTCGATATTACACCCCGAGTAAACTTTTGCGTCTTGCTCCGTTAGTATGGCAGCGCCGACGGCGAAATTCGAGTATGGGCAGTAAGACCGCTTCCGCGCCTCGACCGCCTGCCGCAGTAAACACTGCGCTGTATCGCCTGTAAAAATATAAAACAAGTGAACATGTAATTGAGGAAATAATTTTCGAAATCATAATGTAATCTGCTATTACGAATGATACATAAATGATACCTTATTCGGGTAGTATCTTGCTTGCAATAAAGATTGATTATGATATGAAAGGTCACTTTGTTTATTATTACTGTGTTGGATTAAGCAGAAAGTTATCATAATAAGTAAGTACCATTAATGGCGAAAAATATTTTCTCAGTTATACTAAGTAAGTACATAGACTCTATGCACACCAAATATAGTAAATCATACAAGAAATCTTAAGAAGTTGTACACAATTTAGGCGGTCTTATTTCTCAGAAAATTTTCAAGTATAAATACTTACATATAAGTATGTACAATACTTATTAGTAGTAGAGTTGTGCTTTTTGTTTAAAATAGTATCAAAAAAGCTAACTTTCTGAATGAAAACAGTACAAGACACACATTACTTCCCTGCTATCTAGTTAAAGAGGAGACATCCAGGAGAGTAGACACATTTCAATATTACAGCGCACAAAAATAGATCACGTTCTCTGTGCCTTACAAAATGTTATAGTTTGAAGGTTTAGAATCATTGGTTTAGAATGAGGACGTTATGTCAAAAATTATGGGTAAACAATTTGACATTGTATAAAAGTAATGTTCGGATGTAATTAATAATAAAGTACTTACTCAGAGAGCTGAATTCTACTACTTGAAAGTTGTCCATGATGCGGCGTTCGCGACGTAATCTGCACAGTAGCGCGAAGGAATTAGTTGCGCGAGCGCACGTCTGTCCCGGGCCGCGGTCACCGGCCCACTGATTAAAGCCAACGATCGTTGATTAGATGGATATCGCCGCTCATGATTGAATATGTCCTTTGTGATCGTAAACAGCTGCTTGAATCATAAACCCTGAAGAGATTTTTAATTCAAATACCACGAATAAGCAGCAAAGAAAGTACGAGGAACTACACAGTCAAAGAACTCTATCATGTTAAACCAATTTGTTACATCACAAACATTATAAAGTAAATAAATTGCAGCCTTTAAAGATTGCATTTTAGTATCGGGTGCAGCTGTCGAAAACACAATAAAGGACCAAAACCTATCGCAATAATAAGCGTAGAAAGGTCTTTGTGCTGTAGATCCCTAGCGACACGGACGAGTAAATTTTACTCGTCCGTGCCTACTAGCGAATACGGTTTCGGTAAGAATGCAAGTCTCAATCGCATTAATTTTGTCTCTAGAATTCGTAAAATAAATTTAAATTATTAGGTACCTAAGCTTTGTTTGTGCATGATTGGTGATGTGAAAAAAATGCAGTGAAAGCAGTCCAGCGCATTGGCGCAAATGCAAGGTCGCCAGATCTAGATGTAGGCAGCTATAATTACGTGCCATTACCGCTTTTTGCTTGATTGATGAAGGCTCGTTGCGGACGCTTTTGTTAGTCCTCCAGTCATCCACCATATTTGTATCATTACAGACATAATTCAAGAAATATCAGCAAGCATCACCATAGCGAGCCGTAATACCAATACAAACGCGTTTTACGCGGAAATCGTGTAAGTATTAATCATTTCTTCTACGTTTTGGTTTCAAGTTCGTGAAAGCACTGGCTTTGGGTTTCCAATTTTCTTAGTATGTGGGGAATCCCCAGTGAAAACGGCGTTCTTTGAAAACTCATTAAAACACGTATATAACAGCGTGAGAAAATATTTGTATTTTTTTCCGTGTATAATTTTAGCGACGGAGAGTGAATTAAAACATATTTTTTACGAGACAGTAAAATAATATATTTTATACAATTTAATTATGTATGAATCAAAGTTAGTTAACTTTCAAGTTGAAGTTTCAACTATTATTTATTGACTACAATACAAATGTGCTCAATCAAGGTACATGCTGAATTAGTGGTGTCCCACGGTAAGATTTTGATTTATTAGAACTGAGTTGTACACTTAGCGGACTTAATGCCTTACGGAATTTTCTACCAGTCATTTTTATTCAAGACAGACATAATCATGATCAGGTGAATGAAATGAAAGTATTACTTTTATTTACCTAATCCAAGAACTTGAAACGTAAGTTAACGTCAAAATATTTTACTTGGAATAGGATTTAAAACAAAAAAGTTTTTTTTTCGGACCCATCATAATAATGATATTACATATTTAAGCTAGGCAATATAAGACCATTATAATTTTATTAATTTTGATTACATCGATCAAAAACATTGTATTCGCCTATGCTTATAACAATTTTATCTAAATCTATTGTTTATGTACTCTATGCATAACAATAAACTACATACTTATCAATTATCAGTTTCGATACACGGATAGCGTGTAATTATGACTTAGAATGGTAATTCTTAAAAATCAAAGTACGAACAATCCTCAAATAATTACATTTTCAACAATAAATCCCCTAAAACTAAAGTGCAGAAATATAAGTAGAAAATTTAGAAACCACTAAGTATGACACATGAATAAATTGAGTGTTTTTTTCTACTACTAAACCTTAGCATGCAATGACCGTGCTAGGAGCGTATCAGACACGAAAAGCAAGTGTAGATCTGAATGGATCGACAGCGTTCTGTGCCAGTATGCAACCCGTATGATGCCCGTATTTAATATATTATTTGTTGGTAGTGAGCGAACCGCGAGTCGTTTTATATTTTGTTGGCAGGCTCTACCTAAGGCTCTGACCCAGAAGTGTCGTGATCAGTCCGAAAGCCTGTATCGGCAGGACTATCATTGCACAGACGTTGTTACGGCAACGCATTTATAATGGTCATACGCGGTTACGTCGCGTACGGATCGTATCAGCACCGGCAAGATGACGCTCCATGCATGGCACGCGGCGGTGTTGGTCGGTGACGGAACGGTCTAGTGGTATTTTTTTCGCCTGTGATACGTTCCTAGCACGGTAATAATATGCTACGGCGTAGAGGGCAAAAACCTTTAGTCTTCTAGGTATACATTCAATATACCGGGTACTAACTAATATGCATATAACTAATCGTTTTGTTTAGGTTTTGTTACATATGTTGCAAAACACAAAATTAAATTAAATGAACGCGATTGCTTTCCAACAAGGTAAAATGTTGGGCGGTAGCTTAACATTCATCGGTCCGTAAGTAAAATTATTCGTTCCGCATAAATTATATATAGGAACTTATGTTCGTCACATTAATAACATCACTGGCAAATGAAAAGATAAAAGTAACACTTATGACGAATTTATGTAACCGTGCAATGTTTACTGTTAACCTTTG
>OY757269.1:3862833-3927151 GCA_963584085.1 Pyrausta aurata | reverse complement strand
AAAAACTCTCAATATTGCATTTGTAGCGACATTAACGATCTACCGCTGTCACTACATATCATCGCAACACGCTGACTCAGATCGACACGACTAGATGGCGCTGTTAGTCGATGTATGAAGCCTGAACCGCGCTATTAAAGATTTAACAAAAAGTTTAGCAAAGATCACTGAATTTTGAACTTCAAGAATAGAGGCAACATTTTTAAAATTTTCTGTTGTCTTTGTTGAGATTTGATATAACCCGGTTTGTTACCCAAAATTTGTACTAAACAATCTCACCTCCATCGCATTGATCAGCATCCTCGTCAACCTGAACGGTATCTTCTCCGGAAACTTATCCCTAGTGACCGCCACTTCGAAGCAGTCTCCGAAGTCGATGTGCAGGAACTTCCCCGTGACTCTATCCAGCATGATGTTGGAGGGGTGCCGGTCGCCGAGCCCGAGGATGTAGCCGACCATGCTCATGACGGCGAGCGAGCGCGTGTAGTTGGTGCGCCGCTCGAACCACACCTCGGAGGAGGGACTCTTGAGCCAGAGCAGCTTGGCTAGGTCGTCGCCGGCCGTGTGCTCTAATGCGTGCTCGAACACTTCAACCTGTTGGGTGATCAAGAAGCTTTGATATTGTATTGTTACACGGTCAAGTCATTTGCACCCGTCGATAATGCAGACGGTCCTAAATATCTGAATACATAGCTTATATAGACACACCATGTCTAAAAAATATAAACCGGCCAAGCGCGAGTCGGGCTCGCGCACTGAGGGTTCCGTGCTAACTTTTACCTGAATTAGGGGTCTACTTACTTCCACCTAATCAGTGCTTGTCGGTGCTTTATAAAACTATAGTCATTTAAGCCTCTTTCTTTTAGACATAGCTACTTCGCAAACTTCATTTTAAGCTTCGTAGCATAGAATAAGATAATACAGTAACTATAGTCAGCGCGCTAGCAACTGAGTCGCGAGCCCATAATGTCAATAGAGATGGGAATATGCAGCACGCCACTTTATCAGTAAGTGCGAGCGAGATAGACATGACACTGACACGACTCAGTTGATAACACACAGACAAAAACAAAAAAGTTTTCATACCTTCTGCATCAACATCAGCCTCTCCAAGTCCGAGGCCATCCTTTGCATAATCCTATGCTCAATATTCAGCAAGCACTTCCTCTTCTCTCTATAATCTCTGATCAACGAATGCAGGGTATCGCAGTGCGGCACCCATCCAATCAGACCGGAGTTCGTAGAGAGAGGGATCACGGCGTATCTCTGTATAGCCAAGTCTCTCCGGAAGGTGTCTGGGTCGGCTTGAAGCAGCGTGTTGACGAGACCGAATAGTTGCATGACGCGCTCGTCTTGGCGCAGGTCTTCGTGCCCTTTGAGGAGGAACATGTAGTCTTTGCCGTTGGACCCGCGGACACAGAGTCGGCGTGGTCGCTGTTTGGACGTTATCACCTAAGAGATAAAAAACACAGTGAGCGCTAAGATTTCTCAACAGAAAATACTGTACTGTAAACTTTTTACTTCATGTGTTTTCGCGCACAACGAGGTATTGTGCTTATTAATTTAATTATATTAATTTCAGCGTCCCTACAGCATCACACAAAACATTTGCTCATAGTCCTGGGACTGATTGCAAATGCACTTAAAGAAGAAAAAAAAAATTCAGCGTCCCTAATCTTAACACGATAAAAAATTTTAGCATGTAACAATCTATAAACATTTCATTGGTATAATAACTCTACGCTTTTATTTTTTTTGTTCAGCAATGACTCTTCCAGTCTGCTTCTGATTTTGCAACTATCGACTGCCTGATGTCGCGACAGACTGCAGGCCGACGCTTGCGACTGAGCTGATGACGTCACATACCTGCAGGCTGCTCTGTATGTGCGCGATGCGGATGAGGTCCTGGTCGGGCACGTAGGAGCCGGGCACCGCGAGCTCCAGGTCGCGGCAGTTCAGCAGCCGCGGGCTCACGTACTGCAGCTCGAGCGACGTCAGCTGCGGCAGCTGCCGGCTGATGCGACGGAACACGTGGTAGTACAGGTCCCACGCTTGGTTCAAGTCGCGGACCGAACCCGATTCCTGGTCACACGATGTTTATATTTTTAAGAAGATATTATTTGAAACCAAACATCGCATCAATAAAAGTGATGTTATTTGAATTTATGACAACATAAATGGTCAAATCATGGAGAGTGGAGAAAGGGTAGGAAGGCATTTGCCCTGCAGTGGGGTAATAGGGTTAAAATAAAATAATCATGGCCATATAATAACATTATACGAACGTTCTAAATCTAACGCGCCAGTAATTAATGCTCGTAACTGTAGTACATGCATTAAAGGACACATCAATTACAAAGATGATTTTTAAATCATTTAGGTTATACTGTTACCCGACTTCTATGTTTCTGTTACTTGTTAACATGATATCAAAAGATATCTAGAGTTTGAGAAGGTAGAAGGAAATTAAATGGAACGAAATTCATATCAAGTATAAGCCCTTGGCCATTAATTTACTTTAAAAGTATAAAAAAAAACAATTAATACCTTGAATCGATTGCACCACTCCTGCGCATCGTTCAAGTCTCTTCCGTACGCCTGACTGAACGACACCTCCTTCAGCGTCTGCGGACCTCTCTCGAGCATCGCGTGTAGTGGCTCCAGCGTCTTGAACATGGCCTTGACGTCGTGCTCGCTGAAGTAGAGCCGCGACGCCTCCTCCAACGCCTCGTACCACTGCTCGTGCCACAGGATCGCTACACGAATCAGCTCCTCGGATATCATCGCCGCTTGATTCACCAAGTTGCTCGAGTGCGTACACATCGATTTCAACACCTGGTTTGCAAATCGTAAATTGTTAATAATTAAAATTAACAAATAAAAATTGTTCAACATTATCGAAATAAATATCATTCATCACGAACGCCCGAGCGTTTGATGAATAATAATAAATTGAAGTTCGTTTTTCTTTGCTTGGCGAATATTGCAAATAACTTTATTAAAGCTTTTAAAATAATAAAAATATAAAAAAATTATATGCTTTAAAATAATAAATATATATAAAAGTCTCCAACAATTAATAAGTTATGTAGTAGGTTGTAAGTTTTTATTTATTTTAAAATGTTTTTTTAAAGCAATGTTAAGATTGTTTACGATATCCGCCAAGCAATGCATAACGGACTTTAAACATGAAGTTCATAAACTTGTAGCGACATCTATGATCTACCAATGTCACTACATATCATCGCAAGCACGCTGACTCGACTCGACACGACTAGATGGCGCTGTTAGTCAATGTATGGAGACTGAACCGCGATATTAAAGATTTAGATCGGACCTAACTACATATGAATAAACCAAGACGGTGAACATCGGACCTTGGTCCCCGGCCATAACACCCGGTCGGTAGGAAGCGCTTCCCTGTGCCTTCCTAATTCAGTTGCGCCAAAAACTAATATTACCAACCGCTCTCGAGCTTACTTTCAAATCAATTAATATAATGATCAGTGAACGCAACTCATTATTTTTATAATTTTACTGTTATTTTCAACAATTAACTAAACATATTTACGGCAGTAATTTCTCACCTGATTGGCCGCGTTCTTCCGCGCGACGAACGAAGACTTGGACGCGACCGTCAGCGGGTACACTAGCGCCTGCGGGTGCGACTTGCCGATGTCGATCAGCAGCGAGTGAATCAACTTCCCCACGAGAGCCCGCGGCGTGTCGATCCGGGCGATCAGCTGCGGGATCACCTGCAGCCACACGTTGATCTCGATCGTGCGGATGCCCTCCACCAGCGCCTCGTGCACGGCCGGGTAGTGCCCGTAGTCGAACCATAGAGTCAACAACCGTAGGGTGTCTTGCAGCGAACTCCCGTGCGATAGATTGATAGACTTGAAGAACCCTTCGACCGCGGGCACGGTGTGGTGCTGGATGCATTCGGGCGTCGGCTTTCTCTCTTCGGTGCCGGAGTCGACGCTGGTCTCCTGGTGTTTGTAAAATAGAACAGTCTCGAAGTTCATGTACGCCCAGGCGTGCCACGCCTTGTACCAGTCGGCGGCGAGCTCGGTGGCAGCCGCGTAGTTTCGTAATATTTCGGGGATGGAGAGCTCGTTTATTCCCAACAGCGACTCGCACCACGACCCTAGTTTTAGGTGGCAACGCGCCAGTAGTCTGCAGTGCTCCGGTTCGCCGGTCTCCGCGCTCTCGACGTATCGTTGCAGCTGGTCGTAGGCCAGTTGTTTGTCGTTGGCCACCCATAGATGCTTGGCATAAGCGAGTGTCAGTCTCGGCTCGTGAGTTGGGAGAGGCATGTTCCTGTTCTTACTTGGATCCGTTCCAAGCAACATAACGAGCGTCCGGTGAGCCTGCCGCGGCGCGCCGCTCTTTCTGCAGAGCGACGCGAACTTCAGCCAAGTGGCCATATCTTCGTGCGGCGTCAGTACTAAGCTGCGAACCTGGAGTATCTTACGCCAGTCTTCGACCAATCTCTGTCCACCCTGAAGCCTGTCCCACCAGGCCTGGCGGATGCATTCTTGCCTCTCGCTGACTTGTTTGTACGTGATCACTTCCTCTAGTTCTGCCAGTAGCTGCGCGCTTACTAGGGCTCCGTACGCTCTCTGGTAGCTCTCGCCGGCGACTGCGGTCAGCTCCGAGTCTAGCAGTGTCCGAGCTTGATCGATGTATAATTTGGACGAATCGAACTGTCCGTTGTGAATATTGAGTACGGCTCGGTAGAAGGCGCCATCTTGAGTATTTTCTGGGAGGAAACTGACGTATTTCTCCATAGAGTCCCACTCTTTGAGGCCCCAGGCGGCCGCGGCGGCCAGTCTCGCGGCTTTATACTTGTCGTCATCGGTCATGGTGGGCCAGCGTTTGGAGACAGCCTTGTACAGTTTCATCCATTCTCCTAGAGCTTCGAAGCAGCGCAGTTCGCCGAGATACGCGTCCATATTATCGTTGTCCACGGCTAGTTTCTCCCCGTAGAGATGCAGCGCTTTTTCCCAGTTGTGTAGTTTCTCGTACCACCTGATCTGTACTTGCAGATGTGTGTCGCCGGCCTCTCTCTGCGACATTACTCTTTCGAGCAGGCCTTCAGCGGCTTCTTTCTGCTGTAGTTTGTTGTTGATGTGTATCAACGCTTCGACGACCTGAGATGTGGTGCCGTTACGGAATTCTTCTTCCTGTTTGACACAGAAAATAAAGAATGTTTTGATGAAAAGAATGTTTTATGAACAGAATACAGATGTAATAACAAAAGCTGAATAGTATGAGCGCTTGTGTTGTCAAAAGTCATATAGCTATCTCTTTCACACACCAGCTCTCTCTGTCACACACCAGCTATCTTCTTCACACACCAGCTATCTCTTTTACTCACTAGTTATCTATTTCACTCGCAAGATCATGCTGACAAGAGCGGCAGGGGCCGCTTATATCGAATATACAGATGTCACATTACAGAGAAGACGTTCAGCTCAACTCAACCCATTCAAAAATAAAAATTGGCTTACCTTGTAGTGCAGCGCCTTGGCATACGCTCGACAATGCATCGCCCTCTCTCCCAGTAACTGTGTCGATATCGGCAGCGTTCCACTTTCACAATGCTCCATGAACTCGGCCAGGTTGAGCACTGTATGCGCCAGCTCCGGCGCGTCGGGCGCGGTGAGCGCTTGCTCCAGCGCGCTGGACAGCTCGCCGCGCGACGTGTTGTCGAGCTCCGTCCAGCACGACACGAACGCCGCGTTGAACAGGTCGCGGAGCAGCTGCGAGTAGTTATGCGCGAGGGCCAGGCACGCTCTGTGGACAAAATGGGATTTATTAATTCACGTTGATACTCAAAGCTTATTTTCAAATATTGACAGAGTTTCTAAGAGATTGATTTATGAAAGCAACCAACAGCATAAAGATGTGAACAATGAAGGGTGTACATCGCTGAAATACACCCTTCAAGAAGTATATGACTGAGGTATTTTGTTGAAAAGGTAGAATACTGATACATATACAACTAAGGCAGCTAGCTAGGTATGTAAGAGAACTGTAAGAAGCTCATACAGTTTAGTAAGGTAGGGTGTATATTTAAACGTTTACCATAAAAATATCCAGTAGGAATAGATTCACAAAATTCTTAAGCTTACTTTTATCTAAATAGACCTGTTCCAGCTGATTAATTAGACACTGATAAAGTGTACAAAGCAGGTAAGCCACGCCAGCTTGAGGTTATACGCGTTCATATTTGTACTAAAGCTGTGTATAAAGCATACTTGCAGTCGTCCGCAGCAGACCGTCCACGCCAGCTTGAGGATTGATTGAGACGCGTCACACTACAGATATAATATATAAAGCATACCTCAGTGCAGGGCTATGAGACTCAGTGAGCAGGCCGATGCTGAACCGGCGCAGCCACTCGAGCCAGTCGTCCTTAGACACGCGGCTGCTGACCGTCCACGCCAGCTTGAGGTTATGCGCGTTCACGCACAGCTTGCGGATTGATTGGGACCCATCGCATACTACGATGCGGGCCTAGAAAGTAAAAAAATGTGGAATATATTATGCTTTATATTTGACATCATGAATTATGTGACAGTGGTATTGTGTGTGGCAGATAATGGTGCTTCAAAGATGGCTCGAATGCAAATGTGGTAAAAATATATGTATATCGGATCATCGAGTTGTAGTATCGACAATTGTAATTGTAGAAGGTCAAAAAAAAATTGTGCACAATTACCTAGCCCCTGTGAAATTATTTTAATCGAGAATATAGAAATATGCTAACCTCTTGGTTGTTATTCCTCGGCTTCCGTCTCGTGCTCTGAAGGAACTCGTCCATAGAAAACGTCTGACTAGACTGCAGTCGCGACAGCAACAACTCGTAGTTCTGATGCTGGATCCTGTGTTTCACAGTGACCTTCTGCACGAGCGGTATGAAGTCGTTGTACTTGCGACCGAGTTGCACGATCAGCGCGCAGAGCGTGTCCATAGCCGTCGGCCGCAGGGGCGGGCACGTCTCCATGCTACGAACCAGCGGGTGTATAATCCTCGATACCAGCTCACTGTAGTTCAAGGTATCAGAGAGATAGTCCACGGTCTCCATAGCCAACTTGGCCACATTTATAGGACAGTCTGTAGCATCAAACAACTTCACGATAGATGGAATGATCAAGTGCATGTAGTCATCCAAATTATCCTCGAACTTCTGCAGGGCAAACAACAGCTTCTCAGTCACAGCTCTGTCCTTGCTCGTGTCGTGCGCGAGGACGCGAAGGATTTGCGGCATCAACTGAGGCAAGTACACTTTGAACTCCGACCCCAGAGCGACCGCTATATTCTCCACCAGCAATATCAAAGTCGATTGCAATGGACTATTCGGCGTCCAGAATTCCTTGATCAGATCGAAAATCTTGTCCAAGTAATTTCGTATGTGCTGCTTTACGATAGCTATCAACTTACCGAGTTGAGTAAACAGGAATTCTCGGAAGCTATTGTTGTCGGTGGATCTCGCTACGTAGAGGAGGCTGGGCGTGACTCGGGAGATGTAAGGCACACATTTGATGCCCAGAGACTGGAATATAAATGTTACGGCCTGGACTACACTCGTGTGGTGCTGCTGCAGCGTCGGGTCGCGCAGTATACGCATCAGCGTGGATATGACTATGGCCGGATAGTACTCGTCGAGAACGGGTGAAGGCATGTTCACTAGCATTTCACTAGTGGTCATATCGAAATTGTTCTCCTCCGCCTTGCTATCGGCGACAGGAACCAAACTAGAATCCGGCTTGCCGTCGATCAGGCCTCGCGTCATTTTTTGTTTGTAGGGGTCTAGGGCACCCAGCAGACCCAGCACGCGTATCGTTTCTCTCCTATCTTTTGGTTGCTGCTCAGTCTTCAAGAAATTCAATAAGACATCCATTAGGTTGGGAAATTCAGTGTATGGTTTCACAACATACCCTGTGGCACTGATGAGTTGCCCGAAAGCCCACAGGGCGACACTCCTCTTCTCAGTAGCACTAGCATCAGTGAGAAGTTCCAGCAGTATGGTGAGGAGTTCAGACAGGCACTTATTCAGACCGCTGCTGTCACCCTGAACATCGGCGAGATCTCCTACTGCTTTTAGAACGCTTATGACCACCCCTGGATTCAAATCGGATTCCTTCAATTTAGGAACCAGTACATTCAAAATTGTTTCCATGTAAGGTTTTACCAATTTTGGTGCATGTAAAATAAGGTTATCCAGCATCCTAGCTGCCTGCTCTTTGTTTCTGCTCATGCCAGAATGTTCTAACTCGGTCAAAAATTGTATAAGTGTCTTCCTGAGTCCCGGCATTACATAAGCTGGATTCACTGTACTCAATCGTCCAATAGTACAGATAGCCAACTCTCGAATTTCTAGATGTTCATCATTCATTGCAATAAAAAGGAAACTCAGATTTTCTATTTGAGCTAAATGTGTGTCAAAAATATCATAGAGAGATTCTAAAACCCAGTAACGCACTTCATAGTCTGGGTCAGTGACAGACACAACTAGTAGCTTGCTGATGACCTCTGCTGTGAGCATGGTGAGTGTTTTAGATGGGGTCTTCTTAGTCCTCACTGTGGCATCAGCTAGCAGCTTGGCTGAAGTTTTAACAGCTTCTAATCTTATTTCTTGTTGGTCACTCTGCAAGAAATGATCAGCACATCTCCTAACAAATGTGAGTAGGCTGTGTTGACCTTCAAATTTAAAGCTTCCAAGGGTTCTCAAAGCCAATACGACGCTGGCTGTGTCCTGAGGTTCTACTGCCAAGCTCATATTGCTCTGTTGCTCCAGACTTCTCGGCACTCCTGGATGTAAAAATGGTTTGTTTCTCAAAACCAATGAAAGCATATTCAGCAATCCCTCTGATATTTCTTCTCTCAGAGATGGAAGGTTTTGGCTGAGTTCTTTTAAGCATATTGTCAATGATGGACTGAGGCCTGTGGCAAACATGGCTTCCAAAAGCTCTTTGATGTCTGTCATCACTAGGTCTTTCACTGCACTGCCCAATAATGTGATGCATGCAAATATTGATGGATCAATGTTCATTCTTCTTTTGCTCTGGGTATCTCTGACGGGTAATGCCTGCTTTATGACATCCATGATTCTGGGTATATAGTTTTGTATATCATTTTCAATGGCAGCAGCCATAAGACCCAGTGTGGTGAAGGCCATATTTTTGTCTTTGTCTCTCCCTCGCAAGGATCCCAGCAAATAGTGCATGGTTGAGTTCAGGTACTTTTTACAGAAGAACTCTTTGCTAAAGGCAGCCAGTCTTGGTATGATTATGAGTAGTATCTGTGGCACTCCTTGTGTCTTAAGTGGACGTTGTGCCATTACATCTGGAATATAACAATAAATTAATTTTAAATATAACATTCACAAACAATAGTAAGATAACATACAAATTTAAATAATGGCTATCTGACATACCTTGACAAATTCTTTCAAACTTATCAGAAAGTAGTTTTTTACAAACTTCAGACTCATAAATAGGAACTGGATACTGCACATTCTCAGTGTTTAGCCCATCAACCAAATATCCTCTCTTCACTGATGGGCTATGAAGTTTGGTACTGATAAAAATTATATCATCTGACACAGTAATGTCTTTCTGTGTGTCCAGGCTGTGCATAAGGTAACTATACTTTTTCTCCCAAGTAGCATTAGCACACCTCAATAGTTCATTTAGGATTAACAGTCCTCCATGAACTCTCTCTTCTTTGGTAATACCTTTTTCTTTTAGAGAAATATCTTCAAAGCATGTCATGGCTTCTTCATAGCACTGCATGTACCACTGAGGTCGAGCAGTTGACTGTTTTGCTGATTCTCTTTGAGCAGTCACTACTAAGCCTGCCCTGAGGGCTTTAGCCGCTGCTTCTCTTATTTGTGGCTTTGGATCCTTCAAAGCAACAAGTATGTGGTCAAAAAATCCTGAAACCTGTTGGTAAAAATAAGTAGGCATAGCTATAGCAAGTTCCTTCAACAGAAGGACAGCAGAGTGTCGTCTGCCTTCATTTCTCTCTTCAGACAATAACTCAAAAGCCCTTTTAACTTCAAACTCCACATACTCAGCTCTCTTGACTCCTGATACCGTTGCCAAGCGACCAACAGTTTTGGCCGCAAGTTCCATTACACCCACATCAGAAGAAGGTAGCAGATTTCTCAAGTAGTTAGCAAATCTTGTGATACGGGTTTTGGTAGTGTCACAGTCACCTCCAATGAGACAAACTGTAACAACAAAATATTATATTGAAACTATTGTTGCAAATGCAGGTAGATCGAAGAAAATAATTCATAAAAATATATGTCATTAGTTGCTGTAGTTCAAACGAGTCTACTTGATATTATCTTACTAAAAATATATATTTATTGAATACAAATCAGGAGGATATCATACCAATCGCCAAAACGCCGCCTTTTTTCTCATGAACATCATTGCTAGAAACCATCTCAAAGATTTGGTGATTGAACTCATCCAGAAATTGTGTCAGCTCTTCTTGTGGAACTTCACGTAACTCCGTTTTAGCGAAATGATAAAGTTCACGGGCAGTCTTTATCTGTATATCAACATTTCTGGACTTCAGTCCAGCCACAAACTGGCCCACTTGGTTCGACATTTTGCCAATTTTATTCAACACTAAGTTCTAAAATTACAATCCCATTATCGTCAAAGTTTCGATTATTCTTTAACACAGCGAAAACTGCGTATTTTTAGATTTATTTTCACAAAAACAAATAAACAATCCACAGCCACCCGCATGCCAACCATAAACTATTTTTTTATTTTTTTACTTTATGAAATATATTTGTAGTGGTGGTAAAATCGGTATAATCGAATTTAGGTACCGATTTACTATTACTTTTTTATTTATGTTGGGATGCTGTCTAAACTAATTTTTTTTTGGTAATTTGAACTTTATTATGATATTCAGAGCATTTAATTACTTCACAAGGGAAAAAATAATTCTAAGGTTTTTTTCCCCATTAAAAGTTATTTATTTGACTTTTAGTCTATGGTTACATGGCCGATATTTCATTCATTCTGAGCTTCCTTTTCTTTCTGTCGTTCATGAATATACACGGGCGGTCATCGTTAGAGATTTCCGTATAAATTATTAAATGAAGGTGCTATAGGCGTTGATTTTATGTAAAAGCCGTAGGTTATAAAATTTTAAATAATGATCTTACTCGAGATCAACAATAGAATTATAGAAGAAACTCTAACTGTGAAATATAAAAATGCACTGGCGCGGTGAGTACGATACGCTTAGAAAGTGGGCTGTTTTTTATGGTTTTTACTGTGTTGTTAGTGTGTACGTTAGTGGTTTAATGTATTTAGTGAAAAAACCAGTTGAAAAAATGTGTTTCAAGTGAGGGCTGTCTCCGCTATAACCCCTTTTTGGGAGTAACTTGACAAGTGTCAAATTCTTGGGTGGGCCCACGTTGACCGCCGCATTACCCATATTATCGCTCCTACTGCTCGTAAATTATATTTACAAGCAGGAAAACTAATTCCTGCTTGGTGTAGTTGGAGGGTGACGCGGCGGCGGTTATGCCTATCTCAGCAAGGATGACTCATATCGGTTGTTTATTAGCGGCTGGTGGGTGCGGAAACGTCCTATAAAATGTTTTCGGATTCCATAGGTGGTAAACAATGCTCGAACCTGTCTCAGAAATGCGCCAATAAGCAGATAAATAAGCTGTTTAAAACCTGAATAGGGTTGAGTAATGGTATTTTCTTTAACTGTAATAATTGCACTTTTAAAATCATTTCCAGTTTAAAGCCGGAGTCCATAGATGTGACAGTTGCAGACTTTGATGGAGTTCTCTTTCATATATCAAATGTCAATGGAGATAAAACCAAAGTTAGAGTAAGTATACTATCACTGATTATTTACATATAGTGTCTAGAAGACCATCACACCAAAAGCTTTTAAATTCTTGACCATGACTCAAAAGTTCCAAGAAAATATATTTTATTAATGTTTCCAGGTTAGTATATCATTGAAGTTCTACAAGCAATTAGAGGAGCATGGAGCTGATGAGCTTCTCAAGAGGGTATATGGGGAGCTTCTCACTGAGACGGAGTCTGGTGAGATATTAATTCATAATGTAGTATTCATAAATTTTACATCTGCTGTTTGCTGTCTCCCTTATACAAGAACTCTCAAACCACCTGAAAGAACATTATTATATATGATGGATGAATCCAATTAGATTCATTTGGCTTTGTCATCTTTTAACATTTTACTGCACCTAAAGATATGTGAGTAATAAATAGATATGACCTTTTATTTATTTTTGGTTGGTTGTTGTGAATTTGTGATAAGAGTAAATTCATATTATTTTAATGTTCGCCCTGTCTAATGTAAATGAAAGCTTATTTAATTGGTAATGTTCTGTAATGATTCATGATTCCCAAATGAACATTGAACAGGATAAAAATAAACAATGTATAAGTTATACCGGTTACTGAATATAACAGCACTACTAAGTACAGAATACTTAAGTGGTTCATAATTGCACTCTTTCACCAGTTGCATAAGGTAGAGTTATGTGCACTACTTTTGTTTTTTAAGCATTATGTGATAATGCATTCACCTAGAAACTGCATTCTGCTTTCCCTCTATTTTCTTTTTGCATTTGTGATGATAAGATGAAATATAAAAGCAGTTGTTCTGCCAATTGTAATATAATATTTGTCAACTATAAAAACTAAGTTCAGCATATTATAAGCAAAATAAATCAATCCCTTTTATGACTCATTTGATCTTCGGTGACTATGATGTCATGGACAATATTGTCATTGTATGGTAAAAAGATAAACTTGTTTATTTTTAAACAATTAGTTGAATACAACAAGGCATTGCCAACAAAGTCACAGTCCAGCACAATACATAAACAATTTTTATACAGTATTTTAATCCAGACAGTAGTTTTTGTAAGTATTGAAAATTCATCAATATCTTAACTTGATTACATGAATAGAAATCAATTCATATCTATCACTTAATATACTGTGCACAAGTAAATGTTGTACGAAGTATGTAGTAAATTCTCACAAATTATTGTGAGTTATTAAAATATTGATAACATAGTGTAAAATTAGGTAAAAAGTAGAGGATGTGACATTTTATCAGCAGCAAACCTGTCTGATAAGATACACCTACTTAGTAAATGTTGTTGCTTTTCTATGGAGTTATGATAAGATTGCACAAAACATATAAGAAGAAAAAGTAGTTAAATCTTCACATACTCATCAACTGCTATCAAAGACATTGTAAATGTGTAATAATTTTACTTATCAATATAATGAGTTATTAAACACTTGGCTCACACATGTTATACAAATACGAATAACATCAAGGTCATGTAATCAAACTGTAGCTGTTTAAGTACACAAACTAACATGTAATAATGTCTAGGTGTTGCTTACAAGGAAGTAAGAACAAATTATTTTATTTTGAATTATTCCTGTGTTAAGATAAATTGATTATAACTTCCAAACTAAATAAATAATATCCATACATATATTATATTTATCCTTGTTAGGTATTTCCAATCTGCCTTTAAATTAATATCGATTTTACGGTATTAGGGTGGGTGCTTAACTCTGGGTGCCACCCAGATTTAGCAATTGCGCAGCTCTAGTTGACGCACTCTTACACTAAGAACTCACGGGCCGGTTTACACCCGCGCCCGCCGCGGCCGCAGGAAGGTGGTTTTATTTTAAAACTCACGAGCCCGCCGGTTTTTGCGACCCCGCAAAAAATTGAAAACTGCGACTTTCAAACTTATTTCAACTAAACGCGCGACGACGCGGTTCTCACCCGTGCCCGCCGCGGCGGCGTAAACCGCGTCGTGCGTGAGTTTTGTTTTAACTTTTAACATGCAAATCTGCATTCTGAAGAGGCTGCGGGCCCGCAACCACGGCGGGCGCGGGTGGAAAGAATCCGCGCCGTGAGTTCTTAGCGTTAGATGTGCCATCGATGACGCCGACGACTTAGCAGTTCTAGGTGCAAGATTGCTTGCACCTCGCCTCCATTCCACCTGTTTGAACTTTGAAGTGACACACGTTTAACTATTCGATTAAAAAGATCTCCCTGTTCGACGATGAATTACCGATGTAGGTTATGAGCTTTGTTTTTATCTTATTTTAATATTAATTATTTCGTTATAAGGAATGTCAAGATTGTACACTATTCAACATGGTTGGCACTATTCATATTGTTTGGTATAAGGTGGTTTAAGCAAGAGTGATATATAGTAGATTGTTATACAAGGGGAGAAAGCGACCCATTTCACTCGAGATGTTTCTGGCGCTCGAACGAAGTGAGAGCGCCAATAATTCGAGAGTGAAATGGGTGCTTTCACCCGAGTTAAACATACTATTTTTCATTTCGACTGTGAGGAAAACATTAAATTTACAAAAGTGGTTGAAGTTGTCTTGTTGAGGAATTATGTAGTTCAGCGAGAAAGGAAAACTCAAGTTTTGAACAAAATATGACAGTTAACTTACAGTACCACAGATAATATAATACTAACAGTACTAACAACACCTAACACGATTAGAAAGAATAACGGCACAATTACATGAAAACAGAGTACAAAAAAGCAGAAAATATCAAATAATTTAAATCTTTGTAAAGAATATCGATCGATTTTTTTCCACAGATAATAACAGAATCCAAAAATAATTTCTTTTTTTTATAAAAGTTTTAACGGCTTTGGACGAATCCTTCCTGAAATGACACTGACAATATAAAATTAAAAAAAAATCATCTTGGCATTATGGCGGGCAGCCAAATATTTTAATTGTTAATTGAATTAAATTGTATATTTTTTTATCAACGATTATACATAATACCTACACTTCAATTTATAGCTAAGCAAAAATGTTTGTTATTTTAATAACATGATGTGACTCAATCATCTTTGGTCCAAGCTTTGACTGCAGGCATTGACTCTATGCCATGTCAATTAAAACTAAATTACTTTCCACCCTAGGGATGGATAAGCTATTTTCCACCCTGCTATCTACACAGGAAAGTTATATTTTCCGAACAGGAGAGATGAAAAATCCATTTCCTCATCAGGTTACAATGTCTCCCTCCTCCTCGACCTGGAGAACATCCCCGAGGACTGGGAAGAGATGGTGAAGAAGGTGGGCCTGCTGAAGAGGAACTGCTTCGCGTCGGTGTTCGAGCGCTACTTCCGACTGCAAGAGGACGGGGATGTGGGGCATAAGCGGGCTGTTATCAACTACCGGCAGGATGAGACTCTGTAAGTATATGAAAGCTATGTAATTTAACTGCTGATGATAAAAGTGCTTCGCAGTGGCAGCAAATTTCTGATGCCAGCAGTACACTGTTGTCTGATTGCTTCCACTTTGTCTGTTTATCTTCGTTTGTCGAATATTGTAAACAATCATAACTTTCATAACTTTGTAAATAATATCAATTAATAAAATTCAATAACTATTTCATTTAAAAATAGCGCAGTGTTCAACAACGAATTAACTATAAGACATGACGGGTCTAACTAAACGTGAATAAGAACTTATGAGTTGCTATTACTCACTGACGAATTACCTAGGTAGGTTGTAAATTTCGTGTTCTTATTTTAAAATGAATTATTTAGATAAAAAAGAATGTCAAGATTGTTTACGATATTCGACTAGCAAAGAAAAACGGACTTTACACACATTTGGCCTAGTCTACAAAAGTACCCCGAGAGTGAGCGAGTGCTCTGTGAACATGCCATGAGAAATTCTACAGAATTTTCAGATATATTATTTTAAAAAATCTGTATTTCTCTTACAGCCAGTACTTTCAGATAAACAATAAAAGTCATTTATTTCTGCATATAGATAGATAGATAGATAGATAGATGCCCCCACTGGGGGCACTTAATAAAATTAGTGAATCTTGTACACAACTTACTTAGGTTCTTACAAACTAGTTAGTTCTATTAATGTAGGTACATTAAAACGCTGCAAAAACGAGTATACCACCAAACCGGATTACCTAATTGCTTTACTTGCTCTCCTTTACTTTAATTCGCGTAAATCATTCAGTCAGCTACAGCTAATGAAAAATTAATTATCCAATTAAAATTGACAACTCATAATTGCATGTTAGTAATAATAGTCCCCCTAGCCGATTTCGACTACGATGGCCAGTCACAACGACTAACCGACTGCGCGGGACATATTATAGTGCACAAGTGTGTGCGCAAACACAGGTGCACTCTATTCCTTTCACTCTCATAACCCGATGGGACAGCAATTTGACACGACCGGAGAGAGATCAGGCGCAGGACCAACGGCTTAAGGTGCTTTCCGAGGCACGGGGGTGAAACACCGCCATCTTCCAAACTCCGAGCTACCCTGAGAATTTCTGAACAGAAAAATCCAGGTATATATTTTTGGCCCGACCCGGGAATCGAACCCGGGACCTCCGGCACACCCGTCGCGTAAAATGCGACCCTCTGCGCCACCGAGGCAGTTAATGACAGTGCATGTTAGTAACAGTGGCCTTTCTCTGTGTTCTAGATACGTCGAAGCACAAGAAGACAGAGTGACCGTGGTGTTCTCGACGGTGTTCAGACATGAGGACGACATGGTCATCGGAAAGGTTTTCATGCAGGAGCTGAAGGAAGGAAGAAGAGCATCCCACACTGCACCTCAGGTATTAAAAAAATAATAATTGTCCTTTGGTATTGTAGTGCTAAACATTCCCGTAGTTAAAACCCAACCTGTTCAAATAAATTAAACTTGGTGTAGAAGCAGGAATAAATATTATCCAATCCATTTATGTATGACATTGAGAATATCTTTAGGCCATCACTATGACGGCGTTGAAAATTTAAGATGGTATAGTAATATGTTACCTTATGTTTATTTATTCGTGATGTTGTATTTGTTTCAGGTTCTCTTTTCACACAAAGAACCGCCATTAGAACTCATGGACACCGATGCAAAAGTAGGAGAAAATATCAGTTACGTTACATTCGGTAAGTTGAATTTGAAATACTTATCAAAAATATTAACAATATGTTATTTATTTCTGTATGAAGAGATAATGATGCTTATTTGTTAGTTGTTGTAAACTTTTTAATGTTTTGAATCTCACTGTAAACTCATTTGCAAGTATTTAACCCTGATGATTGTCAGAAAAAATATGTCTGGTACTATTTATCGAACAGGAGCAAACTTTCTTAAAAAATTGTTTTTGTGTAGTTTTTTTTTCTATTTATAACTTTCTTTAGATTTCAATGCTTTGTTATAGTTCTAATAATTATTTAAATTTGGAAAATTTTACTTGTAATCGTCTATTTTTCTTTGCTAGTCAAATATTGTAAACAATCTATTTATAACTTTAAAAAGAATATCATTTAATAAAAATCAATTAACTATTTGATTTGAAAAATCTAAGTGTTCAACGACAAATTACCTATTTAGGTTGTGAATTTCGTGCTTATTTTATTTTAAAATTATTTATTTTATTTCTCTAAGAAGGAATGTCAAATTGTTTACAATATAAGACTAGCAAAAAAAAAAACGGACTTTAAATGGAACAACTTCCGTTCTTCTTCTTCAATTTAAGAGCCGCGCTCTAGTCGATGAAGTAATCACCATTATTTTCTCCTGCCTGCTTTTACCTTGACTTCCTGATACGAAATGACATGAATTTTCTCTTTCACTTGGTCGAAATAGCTTGTCCTAGGCCGTCCTCTTCCCCTCTTCCCTTCTTCCTCTTCTCCTCCTTTTCTTTTCTTTCCCTTCTTCATCTTCCTTCTTCCTCTTCTTCTTTCTCTAAAAATCTGTCATGGCGTATAAAGTGTCCTATCATACTGCCTCAACTTCTGTTACAAGAGACAATCGTTTCCGTTTCCAGTGCTGTTCCCCCGACACACGTGCGCCGAGGCGCGCGCCAACACGATCGACCTGCTGCACATGTTCCGCGACTACCTGCACTACCACATCAAGTGCTCGAAGGTGTACGTGCACTCGCGCATGCGCGCCAAGGCCGGCGACCTGCTCAAGGTGCTCAACCGCGCGCGCCCGCAGCCCGCGCGCCCCACCGAGCGGAAGACCATCTCGTATGTAAACTTTTATAGCTTCCGTACCGTTACCATGAGTTAACGACGGTCTTACTCGCTAGCGAGTACGTAAAAAACGTCTATGGAAATTTGCACAGCGCCCTTAGCGGTCACTTGCAGAACTAACATTTTCCATACAAAAAGTTACGTCGTCGCTAGCGAGTAAAACCGACGTAAACTCATGGTAACGGTACCGGCCACCTTTGCAGGGTGGGTTTTCCATTTTTATGACGAACAACCATATGACTTAGACATTTTAAGGAAGGAGACAATAGACCACTTCATCACATAGACATCAGGTGACAATGGGCTCAATTCGGGGTGCTACGGACTAAAACAAAAAAACATCAAGAAGTTTTTAAAAAACACTATAAAAACACAAATATAGTTTGAAAATTGGCTTCCTTTATTTAAACAGATTGTTAAATGTATGTAAAAATATTTCCTTCGGATATGCGTTAAAGAAAGCACTTGCAAAATACAACAGTGTTGCTAATGTGTCAGTGGCGGAGTTGCCCAGATAGCGGAAGAATAAATGTTTGTATAATTAAAGATATATTTACTTAAATTTAGTGCAAAGCATACCAGATTTGAACCCATTGGCTTATTATTTGTTAATGTTCCATACATCTACTCCATACCATGGAAATAACAGTTCAAGTCGGAGTTCGATCGACTGAAGAGTGTGGGATTCTATACCCAATCTGTTGCAGGTTTTCATGTAATTTACCAAGTTTTTTTTGTTATTTCTAGGGGGAGAACGTTCGTCAGGCGAGATTGAGTGTTGCGAGGCCGCGCAGAACAGTTGTTGTTGAGTGCGCGCTCGAGCCTCCAATGTGCGTATTTCACCGTCACCACCGGATCGACTTTACTATTTATTTACCGCGAGCCAGTACAAGCCAGTGCCCGGCCACATCCACAGTCACAAAGTACTCGTCGCCCGCCCGAGCCGCGCGAGAAATGTGCACATTGTAGTTTAATTTATTGTCAACTCCCGAGCGTAGCGTGAACTCGACGAGTAATGTTGCCGTAGGACGAAATTATGCTTTATTACGACGGATGAGAGTTCTATTTATGGTAGACGCCCGCGGAGCGACGCTCGCCGGGCGATAGTCCTCGAACACTTTCCTTAAGCCTACGTAATTTTGTTGATGTGAGTTACGCGATTACCGATCCTCATGTAGGGTAAATGTATTATAAAAATATAGCCTATACTTATTGTTTCGGTTTACTTGTAAAAATGTATATCTCGGGAATATCAAGACAGGTATGATGCACAAACATGTACGAATTATTCGACGACTAAGTTTAAACACCGCTCCTCCGTTTAGTTTCGTAACTTAATATGCAATATACGAACAATAATTTAGTTACTTTTCAGTTTTAGGTAGGTCCGATTCAATTATAATAATGTGTAAGTGAAAATGTATAGTATTTCTCAATAGTTTGTTCCATAGTCAGAGGGGGATATTGCAATGGCCTTATTTGAAGTGACGAGTCGAGTGCACACGGTCCGCTAGAGTCGCTAGTTTAGATCGCGGTACATGCACATGTATCTAAAATAAGTGCAATTCGATTACACACTTTTGATTCCAACTTGCATTTAGTTTTAATTACATTTTTTGATTATTATATTAATGCGTGTATTTAGGTCATCCCAAATTAAACATTCGAGTGTATCGACATCAATTTGCGTTCAATCATACACAATAAAATTGCTCAATGTTCCCGAACACAACTTGAGCTGGAGTATTGTATCAAATTAAGAGTAGAGGGCATTGGAAGTTTCCGTGTACTACGCAGAGTTAAGTGTTAGCCAGAAAGAGTGAGTGCTATGGGTGCGTGGGCAGTCGGTACGAACGACCTGTGGACTGAGTGACTAATACAAATATTCTCGTCAAACTGAGATCATTATATGAAATTGGAATGTATTCGCTAAGTCATAAACTAAAGAAGACATATTATAACATGACAGTTTATAAAAATAACATTACGGGATGTTTGGTACGAATGAAGAGTAATACAAGCATGTAGAAACAATTTAACTATTTAATAAAATTTTGTAGCTAACTTGAATTTTATGTAACTTTTATTTGCAAGATGTATTATTTATGTATTATAAAATGTAAGTTAAATGTTGCTTTAAAGTTATTCCTTACAATTTGATCATTGTTTTTAATGACAGTTTTAATGCGAGATCTTGTAAACTGCAGAATACTGAAGTTATTTGTGAATATGTAATTATTCTTGTGATTTCGAAAATCCGTTTATACTGTATTTTTATTTTCTAGATTAAAGAAAACATCTTACTTCACCGTGTTTATATTTTATTTACTCCGCTAGTCATATCTAAAGCTCTAACATTTTTTACTACTATTTTACAACGGAGATTCGTATAACATTTGATTACAATATGAGTCTAAATAAGTTGCACACAAACTACTCTACCGCACTTACCGGTAATTTATTAATTATTTTGTGAATAGCCATTTCTGAAGATACATGCTCTATCTCTATCTGCACCTTTTATCACTTTTATACAATCGTTAACACATGAGCGAAAGAGACAATGCTCTCTATGAGACAAAGAACGTCGAGCAGTATCCTTTTCTCGCATCTAGTTGGCCGAATCGGTATTGTATAACGATAAAAAAACATGTATCTTATCCATATCTTATCTCATTGCAGCTATCGTTATCGTAACATTTGGCATATCTAAGCTAAGGCTGTTTACACATTATGCCGCTGAACTTGATTTTGTATAAAACCCCCTTAGATTATAGTCTGCGTCATCAACTGAGTCGTATAAGTGTCATATCTATCTCGCTTGCACTTCCTAATAAAGCGGCACTTATGTCAATACGTAATGGCATCACGACTCAGTTGCTAACGCGCCGATTATATTAACGCTTCTAAACATGGCATAGCTCCATGTTTCGCGGGAGTAGTGGCGAGCGCTGCGTTATTTTTGAGACAGAATTTGTATTGTTTTGTTTACAAACAAATTGTCGATCAGCGCCGGTACCGCTGCTTTTACGGCATAATGTGTAAACAACCTAAAGGTGGTGGCTGAAAAATCTAAAACTCCATTTTATTGTCCGACGGCGAGGGCGAGGTTGGCGACTTCTGGCCCAGCTTGGAGAGCGTGGCGACCTTGCTCGCGAACTTCACGAAGCTCTGCCCCGACACCTGACCTTCCGGCTTCTGGCCCGCGCCTTCGGGCTGGAACGACCCGTCTAGGGAACCTGCGAACGATTCACTATTAGCAACTGTTTTTATGGCATCGCCACCTGTGGGTTTGATCCCCAGTTGGGTTTTACATCTTAACATATGAAACTCCCCTATAAATCAGTCTACGTAAAATACCATTATTGACAGTTATTGAGACTATGATTTAGCTCTTATAGCCTAGCTCTTTTCGATAGACATCTTAATATCGTGACGATGCGACGTCGTCAACGTTATGGGGGCGCTAGAAAAGTTCAGGAAGTAAGTACTCAAGTTTTCGTACATGAACTACAGCATGGCAGAATTCAAGAATTGTGACCCTAGGAGAAAGTTTAGAAACTAAGTAAGCAGCTTAAAACTGAAAAATAAATACACAAATATACAGATAGGTACTAAGAAAAGGACTCACTTTGCTGCGGCGATACGATAGAGCTAGGCTGGGACTCTTGCTGATTTTCTCCCTCCATGTTGTGATTAGTTTTCTCGTGCAGTAGGTCCAGAGCTTATATGAAAATTGCAAAAAATAGTTATAGCTTCAACTAACTAATCACACAATAACTGAAATGAAATGCGGCGTTGTTATCTTATCTTTGAATGACTGAATCTTGATTGCTTTAACACGGGATGTTTTCACAGAGTTGTACCTTAATAAGAACATTCTGCGTTTTCGGTCAGATGCATCGCTAATCAAAAGAATAAGACATGATTTCTAAAATGTAGTATGGGCCCTACTTGAGCAATTTTCTTGAAAAGCGTTCCCGCGTCAAATGAGATAACAAAATGCGTTAGATGATGAGATGTTTGCGAGAACGTTAAACGAAACACGCTGTATAATGCTGCAGGTTATGTGTAAAAGATAAAATTACAGTATCTGTCCTAAGAAGCAGTTAGTTGTTTGCAAATAGACGTGATCTCAGCTCCATCAGTAAGATGATGACAACAGATTCTGTCTCAAATGTAAGATGATGACAACAGATTCGATAAGAAACGAAATCGTTCGAATTTCATTTACGTAATTTGTACGTTAGGTGAAATGAAGGCATTATTGTCACAATCGTAGACAAAATAAAATAATCACCATCTTTCAAAGACATGGCGTCCATCTTCGCATCTTGAATGGTCTCCAGCTGCTGACGGAACTTAGTGGTTATCTTTCGGCGCTGGTAGTCAGCCTCGATCTGCTGCTTGGTACGAGGGATGCGGAAGCGGAAACAGCAGCACACCATCACAACTGCCGAGAAAGTTTTCATATAAGACTAATAAAAAAAAATGTTTTCAATAAAAGTCGCCAGTGCCGCTGATCTATCTATATTTAATGCTGCAAGCACCCATTGCTATATGCATGACAAGGTTTCACTGGGAGATAATAATATATAATGCTAATAGTCCGCCTTTTTTGTAAGATAAAGCTTTTTAACTAACAAAATAAAACAAATGAATTGATCATGTAAGTCTTAAGATCTTGATCATGCGGCTCTTTTCAGTTTTTAAGTATTATCATCATATTGCCGTCGTTTTTTGATAATGAGATTTTGAAAGTGTTTCAGTATGTATTATTTACTTAACTTCCATGCGTACTCACTTAAACAGGTTATTCCACCCAAACAAATAAACATAACTTGCCAAAGCCTTAAATCTCCAGCAATCCGTTTTTCGAGCCATTCGGGCTCTTCCGAATTTTTAGTAACGTCCATAAATAGATCCATTGTATGTACTGAACTGTTAAAACGAAAAAATGACAAAACTCCTACAAAGCTCTCGCGAAGTAGTCCAACTGATGGAAAAAGCTAATTGTACCAATTTCAAGGAGTGGTTATTAGTCACACCTTATATTACGCTAGCCACCACCACCCTGAGGCACTCCCGCATATAATTAATTCGTAGTTCTACCAATACTAAATGGATAGATACGTATGTTATTGTTTAATATTTTATTTATGTCATGGTTTTTGCTACCATGTCATCGATATATTTAAAGAGATGTGAGCATAGCAATATGGTAATAAAACGTAGAGACATCCATCCTGTCCTGTAGCTTCTCGTAATCAGCTATTTCAATTCAACTTTGAATTTCCCTCTCACATTCATGCCGCGCGCGACACACTAGTGCTGCGTTGCCCCTAATCCATACGAGTTTTGAACACCAGAAAGAAACACAACACAATCGAATCTAGAAGTTACATACATCTAGATCTTTAACAGTTATCATCATGTATTTTTTAACTTAACTTTGGTGGGTAGTCGACTAGTAGTAAATAAAAACACTTATTGAAAGAGGAGAAGAATAGAAGTCTATTTTATTTGCAGAAACAAGGGAATCGAAAATGAATGACGCAATGCATAGTAGTTTAACTTTTTTTAAGTTGACAACATCGTTATCGTTTTTCTCTTTCGTTTGGTGCCCGTTTCATTCACTTTCCCGCAGAAAATAGGGTGTCGAATCTGTCCTATAACCTCCGTTATATTTATTACTATTTAAAGATCGAAGATGAATCTTTTATGATAATTGTGGATTAATTCGTGTAAAGGTTGTTCTAAGTGATGTTGTGTAAGATCGTTTGTGTTCTTGCGGTCACTCTGTAGCGTTTTTAAAAATTAAACATGGCCTCGAACCGAGGAATTCAGATCGGATCCGCGTGGTTCCAACGGAAACTGAATTTGCGGCCGCAGCACCGGGGCGTGCACCTGGTCACGGAGGAGATCCTCAAGCAGGTGCCGGAGCTGTCGCAGTTCGCGGTGGGGCTTTGCCATATCCAAAGTGAGTACGGTCAGCCGTCAAGATCGCATTCTTGCCGCCGATGATGCACCCCCTCCCACTTGTCACATTTGCCCTACATCCCGTGCTGTTTTTTAATTACGCTAAGTTGATAGTAAATAGGTGTATCCTAGTAGCTCTACAACTAGGTAGAGCGGTGCGTGCAAGCCAGCTGATCGTAGTGTGGTTGGTTCCAGTAATGCACACATCGGCGAGCCTCGCGCTCAATGAGAGCTGGGACCCGGACGTCAGAGACGACATGGAGATGATGCTCAACAAAATTGTGCCCGAGGGGCTGCCGTACCGCCACTCGTGCGAAGGACCCGACGATATGGTGAGCTACACTGACAGTACCTAATTCAATTCATGTCAAAAGTTCATTTGTCAAACTTTTGTATTTCCATTCACATGCATTTGTTTTTATTATTTTGTCACATTGCTGATTAGTTCAATAAATATAATTTAATTACTATAAGTTAAACTGGAATTATATGTAACAACTATCACTTGTATGTATGACCTTTGAATGTTATTCAGCGGAAAACAACATTGTGATAAATGATAATGTGAAGGTCAAATCCAAATTAACAGTTGTGTGCCATTTTATTTGGTTACAATACAGAAAACTGATTGAACCAGTAAAATTTATATGGGATGAAATGATAACAAAAATTACTGTGCACTATGTTGATTATTCTGCAAAAATAAATGTTAAATGTTGTTATTTTCACAATTTCTGCAGCCTGCACACGTGAAAGCTTGCTTTCTGGGGTCCTCTCTGACAATCCCTATCACGGATGGCAAGTTGAATCTTGGCACCTGGCAGGGAGTGTGGCTGTGTGAACATCGGAACCACGCAGGCAGCCGAAAGGTAAGGAAATATATGTTTTTATCATGTATGTAATACCAGAAAAATCTTGATTTACATACTTTCTTAATGCACTATTGTCATCTTAAGGTTTTTGATTCAACCTGGGTTTTAATTATATTTTATTTGCCTTATTTTTTAATTTATAAATTCAATTGCTAAGACTAACCAGAAAGAAGAAGAAGAAGTAGAAAGAAAAAAGTATATAACATATGCTCATTTTCACCACTACTCACTGAGGATTAGGTTATACATACATTTTGAACTAAAGGCTATTAGATGATGAGAGATTTATTATTTCACACATTTATTTGTAATGAAACGCTTGATGTTTTGAATGCTTAACTTACAGCATCCGTGCCGTGGTCACAGGCAAATTCTGACTGTTTTAATCAACTGTGTATTCATGTAGGCTTCAGAACCAAATATCATAGTACATTGCATGACTTAAAGTAACTTCAATCCAAGCGTAATAAATAAGTCTCTTTCTCTCTCTCTCAAGACCTCACTGTAAGTTATATTCACATAATATAGGATGCGGCATGCTCATGTTTCGCCAAGCCTTTTATTTGTTTACATTATGCCGCTGAAGATGCAATGTTGTGTGCTGCAGGTGGTGGTGACGCTGTCGGGCTGCCCGCGCGACTCCCCGCTGTCGCCGGTGTCGGCGGCGTCGTGCTCCAGTTAGGAGCGGGGGGGGGGCGCGACCCCCCACACGCACTCGCACTCGCGCCCCTCCTCCAAGAGCACGCGGAGGTAAACCCCCCCCGCGACCACCTTTTATATCCCCGCACCCGACGTAGACGTTAGTTCTTACTCTATCTTCGAGCGACAATATGTACATAAGATAAATATTTTGTAACGCTTCGCGTGGCAGATTCGACTCCCTCGTGAGCTTCGACCGGAACGATCCGCTCCGGTCCGAGGCTCGGCGGCGCTCCGACGCGGGGCGAGGTTCGCCGAGGCCCGTCCCGGGGTGGTCGGGCCCGGGACGTCCTACTTGTAATATAGCATTTATAGGAATTGATAAATTAATGATGATATTATACTCTTTTACCTAGCTTCTGTGTTTCGTTGGTCGAAGTGCCACGCGGAGGCTGACTCCCTTTGATGTTATGTTCGGTCAGGTTTAAACTGAGCCCGTTGAATTTGTACATAGAATCATATGCGACGGTTTTAAAGTATACATAGAGATGATTGTTGTTTCGTTATTGCGACTTGTCGATATGTACATAGTTCACGCGTGATCGTGGTGACATTCCGCTTCGTAGGTTTGGTTGTTGAGGGTCGATGTGGCACCTAATTTTAACGTTATTCCCGTAAATAAGTTGAGGGGTGTACGGCGTGAGGAGTGATGGTTTAAAACGATTAACTATTTTTCACTACTGCACTTGTTTAAATTTTTTCCAAGTTCACCGGGAGACACTATATTTTTTAACATGACAGCACGTTAGGCGTTTATATGAAGTTGGACACTCATTTTACTACACCAATTTTGTATGTAATCGCACTGGTTAACGGTCAGTTCGTGTAAGTTTTAAGAGCTGAATGTAGGTTAAATATATAAGTACGTTACGATAGCTCCCTTCTCTCTCCGTGTTAGGTTAGACATTATTAACGATTAGTATGTGAAACATGTCCATAGCTTTAAATGTGTCACACTCGTTGTATCAACGGGTCCTTCACGGAATGACAATGAGCTAACATTTGGTACCACTAGGTAGTAGTTGTATATCATTACTCTTAAGATCATATAAGTGCCTCGGATTTATGGGGTGGTCATGTGTTACTTTGCACACTTAGTTTCCAAAGATTTGAATAGGTAAACTTTTGTTGGTAGTCATACCAATTAAGCTGAATCGTTTTAGTTTAGTACTGTTTACACACCCGATGCTGATTTGCATTTCTATTTAATTAAATTACATTACTGCCTCTTTTAAATTCAGTTCCAGTTTCCGTAAATGTATCTTTGGGGATGAATATGTTGTTCTTAATAAAGTTTATAAGGCAGATTATGAAATGAAATTTAATTTTGCCATATCTATGTGTCACATACGTATGTGTATAGATGTATGTCTTCCTATGTAAGTTCCACTATGTAAGATCATAACTAGAGTATTGTCTGAGTAATGTATCAGGTACTCGAACGGCATTAGGGTATACAAACGTCACCTTTATATCCGGCCACAACTATATTACTTAGGTAACTTAACTATCGCGGTAGGTTATTCCAAAATCAGACCCAAAGTACGAATCGTTATTATAAACAGTCAGAGGTGTGAATGTCATTTTATATGAATTATGTTAGAAAAATTACGATAATTTTTACAGGGTTATGAACTCTGTTTTTACAGGAATTTAATATTATTGTACTCCGTAAAGCTGGCTTAGTTAGCCCGGCGCGGGAGACGCCGCTCGCTTCAGTTAGATCCCATCCAGGCGCTTGTGTGGCACAATTTTACACTCGAGACTTAGTTAGGAGTTAATGAATTATAAATAGTAGCGTAGGGAGCGAGGCGCCCGCGCCCAGAGTCGTTTTGATACCGCATTGTACAAAGTGTAGATGTCACAGACATGAAACAGTTTTGTCTCATGGACAACCTTAGATTTACCTCATCTAGGGAGCTTGTACTTTCATACTCGGCCATTTCACAGATTCGCCATTTTAATATTATTGTTTCTTGTCATTGATAGTCATAGTTACTATTTTCTAATTATCTATAAGCTTTTTAATATGCTTTTTATTCGTAATATTCATTCCTTAAAGTTAAATGGACATTATTACTTTTTGATTTAGTCTTATGCTTAATTGTTACGAAACGTATCTGGATTCTGCACAATATTTATTTGTTTACTTGTTGTTGCTTACACGTTTTTCTAGTTATAATTTCCTCTTGTGGATAGGCCTTGGGAAAAGGGGTAAGGAATGGCTATTAAGTGCTTTTTACCACATAATTAAGGATTTGTACATATTTTTTGCATTAATATAGTGTACATGTACATTAACCATGTACATACAGTGATTCATTATTATGTAAAGATGTTCAAGTGCTATTTGTGTATGGGTGTTAGGTATGCCACTGCCATTGAACATTTGCCTCTTTACAATACTGTTGTTTTGTTTATTTAAAGGACATGAATATTGATATGGATAGGTATCCTATTAAATATATAGATAAAATCCCAAGTAAAACAAAAGCGACTGGTTCGCAAAGTTGGAATACACATTCCTTTATTTATCAATTTAAGTGTCTTCAGTACTGGGACATTGTTGATTTTTTATTGTATTACCATTTATATTAGAGTTTAGTAAATGTCCCGTTTAGGCTGTTACTACAACAACGAATGTGTTAGTGTTTTACCTTAAGAGGGTCCGCATTCCAGAGCAGTTAATCATTCCAAAAAATATTTGCCTTAAGTGTGTATTTATTTACATATACAATCATATAACAAACAATATTCGAGTGTATTCGTTCCGGACATGTGTATCGTATACGTAAAACGGCCAATATAAACGTAACATACTATAATATTTGTTTTCCTCTGTATGATACATTGAGAGTTTTCACTATTTCGAAATGTAATACAATAATAATCGTAACAAGTTCACTAATAATGGCACAAAATTTTAATATAATATTTTTTAATTTAAATTCGGTATGTTTGTCATTATAATATTAATTGCACATAGGAAAATGAGGTTGTAATCAGGATTAATAAAATAACCAAAATGGACGACAAATAATTTGTGTGTGTATATTGTTTAAGATATGATCAATATTAATGATTATTGTACAGTTCATTAATTCACATTTTCTTAGAAAATCCTTGTCAGTTGTATATTGTTGGTTTTACGCTCACTTGTAAGTGACATCGAGATATCGGTCACGATAAACTTAATTGTATCATATAACTTGTACAATATAAATATATAGATCCACAATTATGAAAGAGATTAAATATTTGCAAAAGTTAATATCTTGTGAGTTTTATTTTTAAATTACGAAACCTTTCTAACTTTCAGTCGACTTACCTTAAGCTTATGCTACACTTATGTAAAATTAGATCTACAAATAATTTGGCACTGTTAATTTAATCCGTTTTTTCTGCACTGGAGATTTTGTGAGGTCCAGGGCCTTTATCTGAAATACAAATATTTATTAACAACAAAATTATTGTTACATATAAACACATTATATAGATTATTAAAATATTTAAATATTTTTAGTGCTACGTTCTATTTTTTTTTATTTTTTTTTTTTATTTAGTATGGGTTTGCTCTTGACTCCAGACCAAGCCAAGTGCGACTAAGACGGAGTCGAAGATGGAACGAGCTCGCCCAGAAGAAGCCTGTTCACTCTAACTTTGAATAGATTCTATAATCTTTAAATCACTCGAAATAGCGAAATGCCAATTACCTTCGTGTTCCTGTACCGTGCGCAAATTCGCCTTAGCTTTTTCTAGCGCTTCGCCCAGGCCCGTCTTGATTTGCTGAAATTCTTGCGTCACCAGCGAGAGCCTTCCTAACAAGTAGTTCAGATTTTCGTCCACTTCAGTCATGCGAGTGGTTATCTTCCCGACCTGGGACAAAACATAAAATTAATTAACAAGTGCAGACATAATAAACACTTAAATAGTAAATACATAAGGGTGGTTTTACAATACCTTGTCGTTGATGCTGTCCATCGAGGTGGCGCTTTCATTAACATACCGCACAGTTTGTTCCTGGAAACGACAACAACGCTAAGTAATTGAATATTGCAATTAGGGCGCGCGTAACGGCACGTGACATATTTGTTGGCTGCTATTAAAAGTGCGAAGATGTGAAAGGTTAGTCGACCACTGCCCAGGATTAACCAACCTAATCGCATAATACCTACGTTTACGTTACGGTACTGCGGAGTCAGCTTTTCTTTCAGCTCACTTTTGCGATTGGCAATGCTCTGCTCACCAATATAGAGTTTTATAAACAATGTTCCTGTAAATTGTGGATTATGGAACTAATGTCGAAGTGGGACATTATAAAATTCCTCCATATGGGTTTCCATCGACACGCTAAGAAGAAGAAGTGGGACACAGGTCTATAGGTACAGTACCTATATTTATAAAGGCTGAGCGCGCACATATCCGTATCAAATCGGCCGACGATGTGTTATATGAATTCTAATGTAACATTTTTACATTAAAATAGCTGGACGCATCGGTGTCAAAGATTTTACTCCGATAAGTGCGTAGTCACGTTAAGTAGTGATTGGTCAGCTTAAGTTAGTCTGTATGTAAGCATCCCACTGCTGGGCATAGACCTTACCTCAAGTATGAGGTAGTATGAGCCATACTCAACCACGCGAAGGGCGGAGGTGTGTTTGAAAGGCAAGCGAGGGCGACCAACCTTGCTGTCAGATTTTATCTAGCCGCCGATAGGGCCTCTGACTGGGCTTAACGACTAATATCAACCGATATTAGCCGGGACCAAATATACGTCATTTATATGGTCGGAATGTTCGCCCATCCAAACACGACCGCGCCGTAGGTTACTTCACTTTAGCTAGTTACTATAAATGTTATAAAATAAATTACAGAGTTGTGTTACCGTCAGTTTGTCGAGCGAGTCCTTGTTGGCGGTGAGCTGCTTGTACATGATGCCGATCTGCCGCCACACCGGCGCCATCTCAGTCTCGATCTTGTCGCTCAGGTTGGTCTGCGCCCTCGACTGCTTCTCCAGGATGGCCAGTTGGACGGTGTCGAACCTGTTGTAAAATACGTAAACAATATACATGTGTTACCAATAAACGCCAAAGGCTGTAATATACACAAGCCGCAGCGCCAGCATCGTTGTATTAAGATTAAATGCAAACAATTATAGTACTGCTAAGGCTGCGGTGAAATATGTTAACATTTCAAGGAAGACCTTAATCAAACAAGCTAAAGTTGATGTGTTTTAACTGAGTCCTGTTAGAGTCATGACTATTAGGGCCTCAAGACCTCAGTTGCTATCATAAAGTTATTAAAGTCATTTATATCTGCATATAGACCCACTGGGGGCACTTAGACTCGTCCCAATATAAACTCTAACAAGCGCTAAGCAGATAACTATAGTGCAAGTTGCAAATTGAAAGCAAAATCCTGCAGCGAATTTACGGAACTTTACCACGCTGTTTGTTACTGTTCTTTTCCATCCAGTGTGATAACACCAAAATTTAAGAAGTGCCCTAAGTAATAATATCAAATTTTGTAATCCTACTACTATTATAAAGGCGAAAGTTTGTAAGTATGGATGTATGGATGTTTGTTACTCTTTCACGTAAAAACTACTGAATGGATTTGAATGAAACTTTACCACAATATAGCTTATACATCAGAATAACATATAGGCTACAATTTTTGAGGTTTCTAATGTGAGGTCGTAAAAAAAACACATTTTTTGCGCTACTAGACGGGACGAACCTGAAGTCCACGCGAACGAAGTCGCGGGCAAAAGCTAGTGAATAATATTTCTCTCACCTGTCATTAACAGTCTTGTTCAGATTCGTGCCTTGGTTCCTGACGAGTTCGCCCACTTCAGCCAGGATCTGGTGCACGCCGTACTCGATGCGCTTCTTCGTCGCGATCACGTTGTCTGCTGTTTGTACTAAGACGTGCTCGTTCTTGGTAAGAGCTTGCACCTGAAAAGATACTGTCATAAGTAGCTGTCACACTAGGAAACAGTTTGACACAGTTCTAACTTGTCGCCTTTTATACAGGGTGACTGAAAACATTGGCAATATTTTAAACTAAGAACCTACTCATGATTTATAGTCCCTTCCACATATTAAAATGAAAATCAATTGATTTGATCAAACCGAGAAAAATCATAAAGTTTCACTACGATTTCCGGGATCAGTTTAGGCGGAGTATTTTTTTTTATACTTTAATATTATTTGTCAATTTTAGAAAATCTTTAACTATTTATTAGTTTGATTTGAAGCAAAACTAAATTCTTAAGTGTTTATAATATGATTTTTCTTAGTTAATAACAATTGATTCATTTTAATATGTTGAAGGGACTATGAATCACGAGTAGTTTCTTAGTTTAAAATATTGCCAATGTTCTCAAAGTCACCCTGTATATCTGTGGGTTTTTTGTTGCCTATTTTATATTTTTTTTGGTAAATACACAGTTGCTGTACTGTGTAACTTTAAGTTAATGTGTGACGTGCTGGCTAGGCAACTGTAGTTACCACTGTTTAGGTATTCGAATTTGGTTGCATCAATGGAAAACAAAAGTAAATTAAAGGGTCAGCCTGACCATGTGCTAAAGAACCCATAGCGATAGATATAATTTAACAGACAAGATCTGGCAGAAGATTTAGAACCTAGAATAAACATATTTGTCGAAATGTAGCAAATAGGCTAATAGGCAAGATATATTTCGTACCACTATCATATGGTTGAGCTGGTATGAATAAATGCACTCAAGCTTTTATAAAACAAAAGCTGAATGTTGAAAAAAGCTTGTCCTAAAACGAAGCACATACCTCGTTCCTTAGTGACTCGTAGCTCCGGGAGATGTCGTTGTACGCGCGCTCGGTCATGGTGTTGCCCTGCGTGAGGCTGTTCTGTATGTCTTCGTTGGTCGTCGCCAGTCGGTCCGTCATCTCCCGCAGTTTTGTCGTCACTTGGCCCACCACTAAAATTAAAATGTTAATTAGTTCTTTGTAAACATTAATGGTGTGAAATAAATAGACTGTATATAAGGTCACCTCGTTTTAAGTGATATTATTTAAACCTTATAGAGCTGTGTTAAAAAAATGGAGCGGTTATTTTGAGATCTAATTTACCATAAATAAGATCATGGCGACAATATGTTAGATAAATTACCATATCATGTTTTGTGTTAGCTTATTCATTTACAATTATTATTTATTTTTCGTACAGGTAACACCAAATATTTCACCCTATCTTTATTGTAATTAGACTACAACAAATATTAAGCGGTAAAATGAATACCGTGCTCCGGAATGATCTCTAAGGCCCACTTGCGCATGATGATTTAAACAGGGATTACGCAAATCCTAGATTTAATCATCATTCTGTCTCTGTCAGTTTATTTGATGTTGACAGAGAAAAAAAAAGATTTAATTCAGGATTAGCGTAATCCTGCTATTAATCATCATTACTATCGGCACTAGCCCACATTGTCCCGAAGATGAGGTAGGTTTATGTTGGGACGTGTATAAGTGCCCCCAGTGAGTCTATATGCAAAAAATAAACTACTTATGACTTTTTATGACTTCATGCAAAAGTGGGCCTTAATAACTCATTTTACCTTTCTCGCTAGTTTCCTTCAGGTCTTCCTTAGCGCCTTCGACGGCTTCCAAGGTCTGGTTGGTGGATATGTGCAGGTCGGCCAGCCGGGGCAGCTCCTTCCACATACTCTCCGCGTCCGATAGCAACTTCTGGATCTTCACTATCTCCTTTTCTTGACGCTCCATTACTGCCAAAGAATTTTAAAGTTTTAAGGTATACTAGCTTTTGCCCGCGACTTCGTCCGCGTGGAATAGTGACTTCTTTCTCCCGTTTTTTACACATTTACCACTATATCTTTGCTCCTATTGGTCGTAGCGTGATTTTATATAGCCTTCCTCGATAACTGGACTATCCAACACAAAAATAATTATTCAATTCGAACCAGTAGTTTCGGAGATTAGCGCGTTCAAACAAACAAACAAACAAACAAACAAATAAACAAACAAACAAACTCTTCAGCTTTATAATATTAGTATAGATTCAAAAAGTAACACGATACGCTCTACCTTGCCCACTGAACGGATTGACAGCGTTCTGTCTCACCGTTATATGGAGCGAGAGCAAGCAAGAACGTATTTTGCCGGTGCTGACACGCTCTGTGCATGGCACGCGACAGTGTTGGTCGGTGACGGAACGGTTTAGTGCGCAACGTGTCTTAGTTTTCAATACAGTTTTTTTTTGCCTGACACGTTCCAAGCACGGTCATGGTAATGTAATGTTACTTTTGTGCGAATGAAAGTTCTACTAGTGGTTTTGTGAGCAAAAGAGAACGGTATATAAGTATTGCGTTTAATAGAGCATTGTCTCTTTCACTCGTTTGAAGCACGTATTTAAAGTAAGTAAAAGGATATTGGTTTGAGTCGTGTACTCGTGTCAGCGACATGTCTTTCTCGCTTACACTTACCGATAAAGCGTCGTGGTGTATATTTCTGTCTCTAGTAACATTATTACCTTACAAAGTCACGACTCGGTTGCTAACGCGCCGAGTATAGTAAAACTATAAAAATACCTTCAGTCATCTTGCTGTGCCACGCCTCGTCAGCCAGCGAGACCTCGCTCAGCGGCACGAAGTCGGTCTGCACCTTAGTGGAGTTGCCATACTCGTTCAGTTTGAGCTCATACTTGTTGAGAAGTTTCTCCGCTTCTGAAATGTGCTTTTCTAGAGGGTTCACGTCTGATGCCACTTCTAGGCACATTCCGCGGAGGTTTTCCTGTAAAAAAAATAGTTTTAGGAAGATTTCAAGTATTTAATGTATAACAGATGATAAATAAAAAAACTTAAGTAACTTAAAAATAAAAATAAACAACACAGTGTCAACCTTGGGAGTGTGCCAGAGAGAAAAGTACCCATCACACTCGCCGCATTACCCCGCTGAATGGCCAGAGCCAACTTTTGGATAAGAAATGACCCCGCACGAGGATCATTGGACCTTAACCTCAAGCGACGAATTTCTTGGCCTCTGACCCCAAACAGCCCACAGTCTCGACAGCAAAGGGGACGAAACGGTAGGTTGTTGTCTCTAAGGCACTATATTTTGAATGCTTTTTTAGAAATAAGATAGTGTACGGTCTTCGTTATAAATATGGATGCGGATAAGAACTTAGTCGAGACTTAATGCATTAGCAGGGTATAAAAATTTCTGCTGACGCTGACAACAGGAATTCTTATAGATGGCGCTGTGCGCATTTCAGATTACGAGAATACTATAGTTTAGACCGCCCTAGAATCTTAGACCGTCTCTAAGATTTTGAATAGATGACCAAACCATTTTACCAGAATGTTGTGGGGGAAACCATTACACAATTTGAAATTTCGGAAAAAAACTCCACCGACAAGAGCTAGCTCTTAAATTTGGTGATGATGATGACCAAAGTCGTTGAAGTATAACGCAAAGAATTGCAGTAGGTATATCATTCGAGTGGGTAAGATATAATAGGCTAAGTTTGCAAAACTACAGTACTAAGTAGTCTCCTAGCATCATCATTTTTATTTGAACGTCCATTGGTGAACAATGTCCACTGAACATAGACCTGCTCTATTGTTTCTATAGTCTACAGAGCGTCAACATAAATATGTGGTTACTTTTTCAATTACCTTGCTCAAACTATTCTTAAGATTCTGTATTTCCGTCTTGAGAGCGTCTATTTTAGCGTCAGTAGAGTCGAGCCGCGACTCCAGCGTATCATCGTTGGTTGTCAGGTTATTCTCGATGTCAGAACCCGCCGACTTCTTGGGTAAGGTCGATGTTAGCGCTTGAAGACTCTTCTGGATGTCGCTGAGAGCGTCCGCCGTCTTCTGCTGACTGGCTTTCTCGCGTTCTTCTTTCTAAAATAACAGTAATATTGTAAATCCCGAAGTTTTAAAGCTTAAATTGATGCAAATGCGATATAGCGTTTTACAATTACCCCAGTGGAACCTGCAGGTTCATCTTAACAATACGAGTTTACCATGCAGTTAATGTAGGTAGGTAATTATGTTAGCATTGTTAGAAAATGAAAAAGTACCTTATGCAATTGAAAGTGGGTGAAGAAATATAAGATTACATATAGTTGTATTATCACCCAAAAAATATGACGGTAACCCAGGCGAAGTGAATGATTTAGAAAAAGATCTGTGATGTTTTTTTATTATGATCTATATGAGGTTAACGAGAATCGAGTTCAATTAAATGAAAATAGGCAAGATATCAAGCCCTTAAGACCAAAATGCCATATGCTCCTATTTTAACCATAGCTAACCAATCACAGGAAAGTATAATTGTTACCTGCAACAGTATCGTCTCGACGTTAGACAGCCGCTCGTCCAGCCTCGATATCATTCCTTTAAGCGGCTCCAGCGCTCTGTGCTTCTTCTCAAGCCCAGCCACCATCTTCTTGAGCTGTTCTGCCGAAGTCTTCTCTCTGTATTCGTGTCTTTCTAGTTTTGACTCTGACGTACGGAACATGTGGACTAGAGAGAGCATTGCGTCGCGGATGTCTTCGTGTCTAGAGAAGTGAATAGCAGGGTAAAGATTAGTTATTAGAAGATTATCATAAGTAGATCATAATAAGCAAACATTCTGTTACCTTATTTATGGTGTATACTTGTACCATTTGATTTGAAGTAGTAGTATGGGCCGAAGTATCTAACCGACCGACTTGTAAATTAGAACTTAAGACGGCGGGCGCTTACTCTAACAAAGCAAAGAGGTTTACGTTACTATAAACCTATAAAGGAACGTTTATTGTTTCGAAATCATCCATAATAGGAATGCTAATGTTATTAGAAATAATGGGGTACGAAATCTATCGATTACTCTTTTTAGAACTGTAGGCACGTTACAAGTAGGTACCTCGTAGTTAGCTTTCGATTACTACTTTGATCTTTTATTTGAGTTTTGTGCGAGTGTGAGATTCGTGAAAGTGACAGAATTTGCAGTAAAATTTAGCGGGTACTCAAATTAACATGTTACAATGTCAGGTGGAACTCGTGTGTTGTTTACAAAGTTTCAGTAGGTACGCACAAGAGAAAGCTTCCTCTAATACTGAGTCAGCGAACCTCAATCGGTATTTTGAAATCATCTTGCTACAATAACGACCCTATTTACAGCCTAGTTTAGTCATGTTGTTGTAAAAGGTTAAATATTTGAGAAAAAAAAATGATTTCTAAAATATAACAGAAGCTTTTGTTAATTAAATCTGTTTCTTATTAGATCTAAGAAAATGGTTAGTCTATATGTATATAGTTCAGTAAGTGGTAGAGACGTAGGTACTATAGGCTCACGTACCCATTTAGTGGTTAACCATTTCGTGCAGTCATCAATGAATAAATTAAAGGATTTATTCGAGTCGTTACGACGCATGGAAATCTTGAATTTACATCACAAGAACACGCATCGTGGGCACAAGGGCTTTGACGTTTCTGGGGATCGTAACTACAAAGAAAATCTCTAATTTGCATGCCAAGTAATGACCGACATTTTTTCCCGACAGCATTAAAAGGAGGGTAATGTTTTTAAATAAATAGATTTACCTACTTTCTTTAACGTAGTGTAAGCGAGATATTTTAGCACTGGTTGAGTGATTTCTGATGATCCTGAAATCTAACTCAACTTAAACAAGCAGGAAATAAAGAGAATAGGTACCCTTACATTTCTGCTGAAAGCGTTACTGTTATTGTAACATTATAGCAATTTTCCGAGAAGAGCAAAAACGAGAAATGGCGCAGCCGTTACTAAATGTATTATTAGGATAAAGTTCCAGTTGCAAGCCCGCATCTAGCGCACTTCGAGTCTGGTGCAGTTTTGCTGCATCAAAATAACTTCGTGACATTTTACTTCGCACAAATACGAGAAATTCGCTGAGCTGCCGAAATCGTGAGGTTCTTTGACTGAAGTTAATATTTAGAGAAGTGAAACATGTTAAGTAAACAAGTTAATAGAAATAAGGCAGCAAATCCCTCAACTCCACCAACTCAGTTTTTCGAAGAGTTGATAGATAAAGATTTTCTGTATCTACTGTACCTACTTATCTAAAATACAAAATGTCATGTATTTAAAAACTTACAGCTACCCATTGTTTTAATAACAGTCGCATATCAAAAGCTTTATAAAATCAACGTCCGATGACTTGTTATCCGGATATTCGTTAGCATAAAGTTCATTCTTATATCTCCAGAGTAATAAATCGATGTCGTAAATGTATTTGTATCGAACATAAACACCTACAGTTCCATAAAAAGTCCATAACATAATAAAAAGATCAACGACCTATCTGTGGATGCGATTGAACATTAATCATTCAGATCAAAATGGAAGTGGATGTGTGGTCAATACTGTTTAATAAGGATTTATGAATCTATTATGACTCGTTTCGATAACTTTGAATCCAAAATAACTTTCTTTCCGATCTTTGTAAAGGCAGAGGCCGACTCTGCAAGTGTGCAGGTAATATTCTCATATTTATAATAATAATATATATCATATTTATAATAAAGAGTGGAACTCGCTGCCCGCGTCGGTGTTTCCTAGTGACTATAATCCGAATCTATTCAAAGTTAGAGTGAACAGGCTTCTTCTGGGCGAGCTCGCTCCATCTTCGACTCCGTCTTAGTCGCACTTGGCTTGGTCTGGAGTCAAGAGCAAACCCATACTAAATAAATAAAAAAAAATATAGAAGTTATTATAAGAGGATGGAGCGAATCAGCTGGACGAAGAAAGAAACAAATGAAGATGTCTTGAACACGGTAAAGAAAAAGAGACAACTAATGTAAAGTTGGAAACAACTGAAAATATAAGAGGGCGAATGTTGTGACACTTGATACGACACGACAGCTTTATCAGAACCATAATAGAGGGAAGAATAGAAGGTAAAACGAGAATAGGAAGACCAGGAGTAAGCTTTTGCATCAAAAAAAAAAGTTTAATATCGCGTCGTATCAAGAGGTCAAGATAATTGCGGAAAAGCGAAAAGATGGAAAAGTTCCACCGACAAGAGCCTAGCTCTTTAATGATGAGAGAGAACTTAATGATAAAATATGTTACCCAGGTTCTAATGACAATCGAAACTAGCACAGAATTTTCAAATTAGATTCAGACGCCGACGCCTGCCGGCATAATGGGTACGGCCGCAGAACACTGAATATTTAACGCAGCTTGAGTTGTTAACAAGCTCGTAAACATTTCAAGAAAAGACCGCTTATTAGACTTCACGATGTACCGAATTCTAATTAACAATTACATGGAAATAGTGAAGGGAATGTTTTGAAAAGATTGCCAATTAAAAGTACCTTTAAAGTTCATGCCCTCAGGTAATAAAGCTAGTTGCCTACATAAGCAATACTTACGTAACATTCCGGCAGTAGGTGTGAGGAGTCCATACAAGCAGCAAGGCGGCCACACACCATAGTCTCTGGAGAAATGACAAGCCAATTAAGTGAATGCTAATACAGGGAGCACTTAGCTTTATCAGCCAAAAGTAATTCACTACAGTCGTATTTTAGTAACGAGTTTTAGAGTGTGTCCGGATATTGATAATGGTTAATGAAGAGAAATTCAATGAATAGGCGGGCAGGTCATTGCAGAGTAAACTGCAGCATTCTCTCATTAATTTATGAGGCAGTAAATAGAGACGAATCCAACAATCACATTGCAAACGGATTCCGATTTCTAGCATTATTCACTACTAGCATTATTCACTACCATTCATAGACTATAAATGTTAGGTAGATAAATTATGTAGTTTACAGATAACAATTAACAAGTAGTTATTGAACTGAGATGAAGTCAACTGCATGAGAAGGGTCGTACTATCTCACTAGCCGTGACCTTAGGCGGGGTAAGCAGTTAAATATTAACGGACTATGATCGCTTATCTCTAATTAAGGATAGCAATAGATATAATTTAACGTTCTGTTTCTAAAGTATCTGATACTTTCCTTACTACTATCCCTTATTATGAATGAAACTTTTAGTGTACCTACTATAAACAACGGTTAACTATTCGACAGTATTCACAGGTACTAAATGGATGAAACCTTCGTTTATAAGAACCCAGCTGGATCGGCATGCGGCATCAGTAAGATTCGCAGATATACGGAATGAATGGGAAACCAAGGGACGTGTGATTCACTTGCATCACATAAAAGGCAAACTACAATTGACATTTATCCTGATAAGAAGACCTGTTCAGTATAAGGATGGTAGTAAAAGCGCATGCATAAATAACTAGATCCTTTACATATTTATAGGACCGTGAAATTAGAAGACGTCCGACACCAGTCGAGCCCTAATTACTCCAATAACTCGACGCAAACCAGATTAATGTTACGAGCTCAATTTGTAATCTCTGATGATGCGGGCGGGAGATCGCCCATCGAAACCAGACCCTCCTAGTGAAACTTAATACTCCATTACAAGTCCTTATACTTCTGGACGGAGTAATCTTCAATCATATTGCGCCGGTGTGTGGCAATAGACTAATAAAATAAATATTTTTCAAAGCGCTTACATGATTGAAAGCGACGTGATGCCGCAACCTCATTTGGACTAAATGGACGGTCGTAACTTTAGACTTCTCAAGTGCCGACGCGGAGCCATAAAGAAAAGCAGATGGCTGTTAAATTATACCCTGTTTACCGATGTAATTCGATAGTGGTCTTTACTGCAAATCCTTAATACGCAACTGCAAGGTTCACAAAGGCTTAGTGTAAAAAAAGCTTATCTATATTGAAAGACAGCTTCCTTCATGGGGATTGAGATACAGCTCGATTCAGTAAGTAGGATTTATTGAAGATTTAAATCTCAGAAGCAACATAGATAAAAGGTTGAGGAGAAGAATAGGTACTTCTAACTACCCGAGATTTCAGGAGATTGTTATACTTCGATTATACGCAGTACGTTTAGTTATAAATATTTTATCCATCTCCTAGTACAGAATCAGAGGAATAAATGATGAATGGAATGATGGAATCTGATATATTTTAAGTAGGCAAGTTAGTTGTTAATGATTGTTTTAAAGCTAGAATAAGTGACCAACCCATGGATTTATACAAATTAATTAGGTACGTCCATCAGCCAGCCCCATTCTTGGTTCCACAAATACTTGGTTTATTTAGTGCCTGAATTTTACGATTAATAAAGAGGAGATGACGTCACGCAACAAAGGGAAAGGAATCTAAACACTGAAACGAGTCCTTGGCCGGAATCCAGGCGAGTCGTGGGCTCACACAAACATTTTAGTATGGAAATTAATGCATTATTGTATATATCAACGCAATTACACGCCTGTTTATATTTATATTAACCATAAAATGTATAAATTAAACAGCGAGATCACTTATTTGATAAGTGGAAGAGTCTATTACCGCTACATCAAACAGAAACCAAGGATTTCTGTTTCTTTCAAAATATCAGAACTTTTAATATCTTATAGAGGTTTTTTACCTCTAAAAAACAGAGTCGACGGCAAATTAAGATGCGTATTTGGACAAGCTTCTTGCACTTAAAAGATCGCCCGATTGTTTTGTCACGCATTCGTTAGATTCTATCCCTGGATTCACGATCGGTTTTTTTACTACCAGAAAAATTATCAATTTATTTAGTAACGCTACAATGCACTTTGTAAAAGGCTTTGCCCTCAGGGACAAGGTCTCGAAAGCTTCTTTGAAATTAGCTTTAAGCGAGTCGTGATCGGGTTTTTCTTGTTTTGTCATTACATTAAATTACTTTCTTATTACCGCAGGACTCTGGTTTCAGGTTTTTCGTTATAATGGCACTTACGCTAATTGTAATGGATACGGAAAATTGTCAGTTCAGTTTTCCGGATAATTACATAATATTAAAAGTTTGAGAGTCGTTAACCTTATGGACCTCTTTCTTTTATCAGCCCTTATGATTTAAAATTTACCTATTCACCAAACTGAACAACAAATAGGTAACGTTCTAATTGAGATATGAAGACACTGTGTGTTAAAAAAACATTCTAAACCATTCTAAGTGAGAGATTTCACTAAACAGGCTAGAAGGCCCAGTTCGAGGCGGAAGGAAGTTGGGGACATCTGACTATCATCACAGATAATATAATACTACTCTATCATACAGACGGAGTTGAGACGACAATCCTGATCCTGAAGTGAATAGCCTAGGTTTTCTGACACCTATGTATGTATTGCTAAAAGAGGACTGATCTGATATTCTGATGAACTACGATAGGACAGGGGCTGCCATTCACGCGTCAATCGAACTTTTTCATGTGGTAATTCGATTGCGAGTTTTACTTTAAAAATGCTCACGTAAAAAAACTACCGCACTGAAGAAGTCGAAATGCGTACAATCGTGGCCTAGAGAAATCAGAAACTATTTTCTCTTCGACAAAGAAAATTCGAACTACACCAGAATTGGCACCCAGGACACCAGAAATGAAAACTACCTACATAGCAGTACTGGGTCCTTCAGTGGCAAAACCGAAGAAGAAAACGCCAAATTGGTAAAGAAAGGCTGACGAGAAAGAAGGGGAAAACGTCAGATTTCTATAGCTTCTTAGGTCATTAATTAGTGAATGTATGACAAAGTTGAGTTGACAAATGCGTCAGTGTAAGCGCGCGGAGGTGTGAACAGCTATCAAGCTCGCCGCAGACGCCTCGGGCCAGGGCAATAAACTTTCCTTTACCGAGTTTTCGATATCGACAGGGCTATTGAAATCACAGGTATTTAAAATCGAAAACCCTCTCCGATCGCGTGCGATGTTTGCTTAGCGAGTTGGCGATAAGATGAGCATTCTAAGTTACAATAACACTACGCTTATTATTGATAAGTTAGGGAAAACACAATCATGTTTAAAGGAGAATAACTTTTAGGTAGGTAGGTACTTACTTTAATATTCTTTTAAGTTGTGGAAATATTTGTAGCTAAATTATGAGAGAATACTGCAGTTTATTGTACAATAATTACAGAGATAATAACATTGATGTATGCGGCGGCTCATTAAAACTTGATAATTATCTCGAAACCGATCACAACATAGAAGACATCTCTTATTCTCAAGAAACCGACTGTATAAAAAAGAAGACACTACTGAAAAATAATAAATAAAATAAAAAAAATACTCACCACACTATAAACCGCCATGTTGGCCTTTTAATTCTAATTTAAACTAGGAAGCACCCTTTGTTCGTTTTGTTTTTATTCACAGCGTGCGCGGTTGGTCTAAATCAGAAGTGTAGACTGCGTGCGCGCGCAGCCAGTCGCGAACTGAGCGATGAACTTTATGCGCCGGCGCCGGGTGCACCGCGCACTCTTTTATTTAATACCTTATTCACGTATTCTGATCGGCATTCCGAAGGGTTAACCGGCCCGTAATTTTGGACACTATCGGTCAATCAACGCACCGAGCAACACCCCAAAAAGTGCGCTCAAATGTAAACAGTATCGCATAGTTAGTTATCATCTCAGACATCAGATAAAGGCCGTTGCTCTATCATTTCGGTTATGTCAACAGTGAGACGCACATGGCGCCTTTGTGTAGACATAAACATCGCCGATTCTTTGTGCAAGCATCCGGCTTATCTTGAATACACAATTGCAAAAAGCCTAATGCAAACTTCACGGAAGAGAAAACAAATAACATCAATTTTGATTGCTACATAAAACAACTCTTTCGCAGCTTCCGTAGAAGCAACTCGAATAGATAATTAAATAATAAAAGTTTTCTAAGAAACGATCCCTAACGTTATGATAGCAGTACGTAATCAATAAAAAAGTTAATAAACACAAAAGGTCAAGCGTGATAAAAAACAAACATCTCGAACGAATAGACTATTTATTGGAGTTTCAAGTTTCTATTATGTACAATCCGTTTGTGTCTGCTTACGCACCCCGCAGTCCTAAAGCTTTTCCCACAAACTTGACAGTTGAAAGGTCTCTCGTCTGTATGGGTCCGATTATGTACTTTTAGTATGTCTAGCGTGTTGAATCTTTTCCCACAAGTCTCACATTCGAATTTCCTCTCGTTCGCGTGGTATACGAAATGCCGTCTATACTGCGCCAGTATATGGAACGTTTTCCCGCAAACCTCGCAAGTTTTCCGTGGAGTGGGGTTGTGCACCGATTTATGTAACACTAGACCGCTTTTGTATTTGAACTTCTTGTCGCAAACGTCGCAGGTATAAGGCTTTTTGTTGGAGTGCATGTCCATATGGCTGAGGAGGTTCCTCGTGTATTTTCCGCAAATCTCACAAATCTTCCAGTAGTCGTATCTCAGTTTGCGCTGTTTCTTTCGTTTCCTTATCACTTTCGGCGTTTCAGTCTTGACGGTCGGTTTAGCGACAGCTTCCAAATCCGGTACAGTCACGATGTCTTCAAAATTATCGTTATCGTCCATGTCGTGATGATCCTCATCATTATCGTCCTCTATGTTGGTGAGATACTCATTCTCCTCATTTTCCAATTTATCCACCTCCATTTTAATTCTGTTGGGTCCGTTGCTACTTCGGAAGTGCTTATCGACGTCTTGGCACCTCAAACGAAACTTGAACGCGTCCTCTAACTCGCGGAGACAGTTGAGGCAGATTTGTGAGGGTAGATGATCAGATTTATCCACCTGCAAAAAGTTACATATTTTATTCAAGTAATCAAATTCATTATTTGGCAATGTCTGAATACTAATACACGTAGGCGATATTAAGAAGGATAGACATGCCGAGGTGTACGTTAACACTAGTTTGTATCAATTACCTCAACACCTCCGATTATTCGTAGCTTGTACGCTATATCAAACCCATCCACGGGCGTTTGATCGAATATATTCACACACGCCTCATCGTTCCAACACGAGCGACAGCTGTTCGTCTCCTCGTACTTTGGTTTCAACTGCAGCCTCTGCTTCAAATCGAACAGCTTCATATCATCTTCGTAGTCATCATCATGAATGTCGTCATCGTAACTAGCGTCAATTACTCGAGGTTTTTTCTTTACGGGCGGTCGGACTTGGTTCTCGACGTATTGAGCCATCGCTTCGAAGTACGGCCACTGCTCGTTTAGCATGCCTTTGTTCGCGAACTTCTTTTTCCACTGAAAAGTGATAAGGTGTCAGTTTTTTTCTGTATTAGCTACTGAACAAATAGTTCATGGATGCATTGCATGCATTATCACATGCATCCATTTAATACATACGTTTAAAGAAATGCAGATTGATAACTAGTGACTTGACTTATGGTCCTATGTCCCCTAGATGGGGCAGAGGACATCCTAAACATTAAGCTATCGTGTTCGGTCTTGAGCTTCGCGTTTGATTTCGCGTCACGTCTTGTCGATTTTCTACGCCTTTTCTTTTCATAAACAGTAGTAAAGTAATTTGTCAGGCCAACAGCGGCAGACTGATTAGATAAATAAAGTTATAAAAACAATATTCAAATAAGTAATGTAAACAATATTTCTATTAATTATACAAGATAAGCCTACCTAACATGGTTTGAATCTACTAATCAAAAACGTGATTGAACTTCGTGCTTCAATCGGCCGCAAATGACTTTACGATATGACTAACTCGCCATTCTCCATTGTTCAAGATTCTGTTGTGTATTTTCAAAGTTACTACAGTTATAAGTATAAATGTAAGGATATAAGTAAAGAGGTTTACCCTGAATGTTTTGATCAAGTGCGTCCAGATCTCGGGAAGGTCCAACAAACTGTGGTCCAGCGGTAAACCGACGTTGCGCAGCCGCTTTTCTACTTCTCTGCGCCAATAAGAATGATACTTGAGAATAACCCATTTTCAATTACTTTTGATAATCTTGCTGTAGGTATGTAATACAATTTTGTGTGCCACAAAGCTGGTGCTTTCTCGTGTGTTCCATGTTTCATACGAAAAAGGGCCGATTTGATTGATTTGCAATTAAAAAGTACTGTATAGCTGTTTTATTACTTTATATGTTCCATCCATCGTAGTCTTTAAGTCATACTTTTTAGGACATAGGCCTCCTCCATATTCATCCATCTTTATCTCTCCCGTGCCACGTTAGTCTGTCACGTGCACTTTATACGTTAGTCAGTCTATTATTTTTACTCCATAAGGACTTAATGAGAATCACCTATCTATACTTATATTATAAAGCTAAAGAGTTTGTTTGAACGCAAATCTCAGGAACTACTGGACCGATTTGAAAAAATATTTTTGTGATAGATCCTATTTATCAAGGAAGGTAGGATAAAAAAAACCCTGCGACGGGAGTGGAGCGAGCAAACACAAAACGCGCAGACGCAGTCGCGGGCAGCCGCTAGTAGGTAAAATAAACGCTTCTAAAAGCTTACTACGTAACGCACCTCGCACAATTCATTTCGGATAAAAAAACGTATAATGTAAATCTGCTGAATCTAAAAACAGCTCGAGTAAATATTAAAGTTCATACCTCCACCCTTCGACTTGGTCCTTCATGGAATGGCTAAAGATGTGATCAAAATCAATTCTGGCACTGATCAAGTTGTGAATCCATTTTTCTTGCCCTGTCAATAAATATCATAGTTAGAGAAACCCATATTTTCAAATACGCCTAAAAATTTAGAGAGAAAAATTCTTTAGAGAGAAGTTTCGATAGTTTTGTCGCAGAACTACATTAATTAAGCGAGTGCTGCGGGCGATAACTAGATCAATAGAGACGGGAGAAGAGATATGATCTAAAGAGAGGTATCGCTGTACTGAGTATTGCTGAGCGAGTAAAGGTGAAATCAGAGCAACTATTGATACATGCATTTTTTTTTCTTGATAAGTAATTGAATTTTAAATGGGAGTGGGCGGGACATGTGTATAGAATGCACCCGAATAGATGGGCCCAAATCGTCACGCGATGGATACCACCAGACGGCTACCGACGAAGGGGTAGACCTAGAAAGAGGTGGAGTGACGATCTGTCTAGCTTCGCGAGAGATTGGGGAGTCGTTGGCCACTGACAGAGACGTATGGAAGGAATTGGGGGAGACCTTTGCCCAGCAGTGGGTTGATATAGGTAAAAAAAAAAGTAATTGAATACGTTGTAAGTGTCTCATGAAATAGTTAGTAAGCAATAGTTTATCTTCGTCTCGTCGGCGGTCGGACAGATTAAGAGACCCGATAATTTGCCCTAAGGCATTAAGTCCGCCAATTGTACAATTCACAGTGCAATAAAGTTTAAATAAATAAAAATAAATAAATAATTAAGAGACTCTTATGGTGGCGCAGACTAAACCATAAACTAATAAAAATCGGTTCGTGCAGGGCGACATACAAGCGCGCTGTTTCATAAAAAATGAAAATGTAAGCCTTAAATAAAAATGTAATACTTACAATCAATGATAGGATTCAAACTGAGACGACCCTCTCCTAAATACACCTCAAATAGATTATAATACACCCAACTTCTATTATTTGTTGCCTTTGCCTTTTGATATTCCTGTGAATGAAGTATTTTTAGTGGATATTATATAATACCTTTTCCTAACTAAAGTAACATCTTAATTATTAAACTATAAGGGTTCCGTTTTTTGCCATTCGGCTACGGAACCCTTATAGTTTCGTCAAGTCTGTCTGTCTGTCTGTCCGTCCGTATGTCACAGCCACTTTATTCTGAAACTACAAGCATCACATAGCTGAAACTTAGTAGGTAGGTGTATTTTGTTCACCGCTTTCCGATTCAGATACAAAAAGTCAGAAAAAATAATATTTAAGTATCCCATACATGAAACTAAAACCTAAAAATTTTGTTTAAGGATAGGTCTTTGAAAATGATGTTGAGGTTTCTAAGACCATTTTTTCTAAAAGTGTAAGGTTTGAGATATAGACGCTTCTAAAGTGGTAAAATGGGCGTCCCCCCCCATCTAACTTTTGAACTAAGAAAGTGAAAATTTTGAAAAAAATATATGATGTAGATCTCAATAAAAACTTGCAACGAAAATTGGTTTGAAAGAGATCGAACCGGTAGTTTTTGAGATATTGCACATTTTTATCAACCGCAAATATAACTTTGTCTTTCATACAAACACTATGAAAAACAAAGTTATTTTTGGTGTCGCAATATATTGTGATGTTTTCGTTAAGTGAAAGTAAGTGGATCCTGAATTCAGTTAAGGGTGGCACGGAACCCTCAGTGCGCGGGTCCGACACGCACTTAACCGGTTTTTTATATGTATATTTGAACGGTCCCACAAGATTGTATCAGCACGTTTTTATTTTACTCCCTTCCCTCTTGTCGTAGTATGATGTTTTATAACCTGTAGCATCTACTGATAAATAAGCTATAAAACTTTTTTTCAATTGTACTGGTAGTTTTTAGATTAGTGCCTTCAAACAAACAAACTTTTCAGCTTATAATATGAATAAGTATAGAATCAATGTGATAAACTTACCGAAAAAGTAGATGCCCATTTTCTACAAAGCTCTCTACTGGTTAATGTTTGTGGGAAGCCATATTCTCCTATCATGACATGAAGAAGGTCGCTGGTAACAAAACAAACAAAAGTTATCAATAAAATAATGATCACGATTGTGTTCACAGAGTAAAGGGAACACATACTGTTCCTGTTGCACTTCGTAATGACATTATTTTTTTAATGACTAAAGTATCTACTCTTTGCCATTACATTACTATATCCATAGATAAAAATGAATTTGTAATGTTGAAGTAAATATCAGCATACTTACTTCCAGGCCCATTTCTTCTTGTTGAAGATCCAATCATGTTGAAGACGAATTTGAATGAAAGTCTCTGTTATATCTTTGGACCCTGAAAGGTAAACATATTTCTTAGAAAAATGTTTCAGAAAATGGAAGATTCTGTCTACAACACAACAATGGAATATATAGATCATAAACTAAGAAAACTTACATTGAAATTCATGCTCATTATCATGGTTATCAGTGCCTTGTTGTTTCTTAAAAAGTTTGCTCCCTCTACTCCTTTTCAAAATAAAACCACAAGCTCCATCACTCTCCAAGTTCAAGAGGTATTGCGGCTCGTAGATTTGGAAATAGTTTAACATTGTATCGTACAGAGGCCAGTCCGATAGTTCTGCACCCCTTTTAATTTTCAGACGATGCTTTCTCTGTAACAATGTTATATTTAGGATACATGTTACTGATTATTTTATTTAATGTACACATACGTACTCGAAAAGCTATAAATTTAGTTTCAAGTATACTACCCACTTTTAGAACATAATTGAGTTTGGATTGCCTAACCGTTGAGTGTAACTGTAGGGTAATGTTTAAAACTATAAATAGATACATTATAAGAGGCCCACTCACATTGAATGTAGTCCTGATGTGTTGCCACAATCCTTTTAAGTCTTGTATACTGCAATCAATAGGGAGATCTTGGCTCCTCATTGCTCTTTCAACGGTTCTAAAACAATAGACAAATAAAACAAAATTTATTGATATGAGAAATAAAAATAATGAATGTGAACTAAATATGATAATTCTTATAATATTGAAAAGAAATTTTATAAATATACATATAGCTTTTTAGAGAGTTATTCAAATTACAAAATGTTTCAATGGTTTAAATATTTTTGTACACAATTTTAATCTTATAAATACTGTTTTCTCCTATAAATTGAAGTAAAATGAATACTATAGTAAAGGAAAACATTAACACTTACTTCCACATGGTCATTATATCCATTTTCAATCCTTTGGTTTCTGCTATGCATGTAATAAATTTAAGGCGCCATTCATCATTCCCTGTGAAAAATTATCAATTTGAGTTAATGTTAATGTGTCGTTAGTTTAATGAGCTTGTCGGTGGTTGCGCGGATGTAGACATTGATATTTACAACGACAATAAGGCTAAGTTTAAGAAAAGCCTAATTATTGCATTAAGGATTGATTTGTACAATTATATTTTGCTTTCTGTAAGTATTTTAATTTTTAATTTCATTTAACCATTACTATTTAGATATTGCCGTTTGAATTTATTGAATTGTATGATAATGTAAAGATTTAATTATATAACTGTACTCTGCTTTATCTATGTATTCTGTAAAAGTATGTACCTATTAAGGGCTGCAACCTAGTCCGTGAGTTTTCAATATTTCTATTTTTGTACTGTATTTTGGCTGTAACCTGTTGTGTACATCTTATGAAATAAAATAATAATAATAATAATAATGGAGTCATGTGTAAACTAAATATTTTTAGCAAATTAAATACTTACAAGATTCATATTTGTCCAGAACCCTAGTTTTGCCAAAGTGTTTATCAAACATTTTATAGTATTTCCAGCTTTTATTTTTAGATTTTTTGGCAATCCTGTATGTCTGAAACAAGCAAAATTATTGTAATCAATACGTCATTACCACAAGAAAGAGAAGGTTTTATTGTGCTAAATCAAGTAGTCCCCCTAGCCGATTTCGACTACGGTGGCCAGTCACAACGACTAACCGACTGCGTGGGACATATTATAGTGCACAAGTGTCTGCGCAAACACAGGTGCATTCTCTTATTCCTTTCACTCTCATAGCCTGATAGGACAGCAATCTGACACGACCGGAAAGAGATCAGGCGTAGGACCAATGGCTTAACGTGCTTTCGAGTCACGGGGGTGTAACACCGCCAACTTCCAAAGTCCGGGCTACCCTGAGAATTTCTGAACAAGAACAAGAACTGAAAAATCCTGGTACATATTTTTTTGGCCCGACCCGGGAATTGAACCCGGGACAATAAAAGCTTTCTTTCTTTAATCAATAAAATCCTTAATCAATAAAAGCTTTTTTTTCTTTCAATAGTTGTGTTTACGCGAATAAACAATATTTAATAACAATTAATGCACAACTTGTTAGCTATTAATACAAGAGCTGAAAAAGTAGAACAATTTTATTCATAACTTGCTGGTGGTTAAATCATACAAGAAAGACATACAGTGGTGGACAGCTAATTAAAGACACTTTAAAAATTGTATGTTCATCAAGTTTTGGGTTCCAATAATTTTGTATTATGAATACATAGAAACCAGCAACTGTTGTAAAATAATCATATGGGTTTTACGTATAATTTGTAGTTACTATTTGCCATAACATTGATCTATTTTTCGTAATTTTTGACCTCAAATCTATTATGAGCAGAATAAGTGTACCAGTGATGTGGACAACTAATTAAAGACACCTAATGTAAGTTACTGAAAACCAAAAAAAACTGAAACTACAAAATAGTCAGTTAATATGAAATTAAAAATAGTCATTTCTCAATTGTTTTACAAAGTTTTTGATATTTTGTCGTATGTCGTTTAGCTGCATTTTGACCTTTACTTTAGTCTTGGCACGGTCCTGGCATTATTGCTATAAGTTCCTTGCAAGCATGTATTGGAATTTATTCTAATGCTTTCATAAATGCGTCATTAAGATAATTTTAGCGTTGGTAACTACCTACTAACTATTATTTGTCTGATATTACAAAGTTTTCAATGCGATAGATGTCAGGACCTTAGAATAGAACCCCACTGAAAGACCTAGAATGGGATTTCTAGATGAAAAATATTAGGGATCAAAGCATATTTTCATGACAGTATTTGCTGCAGGAAGATCGTTAAATATTTAAGCAAGAGTGATAAGGCCTAGATTATGCGAGGAAAACTTGCACTGAAGAAAATTTTATAAGTTACTAAATTTATTATATGCCAAATATTTCACGGATGCGGTTTTCCTAAATACATTCTCAACGCGGACCGAATCAAAGTGGATAATTGAGATGTTTTCGAATGTAAATAAATAATAGATGTAATTACGACGAAAAACGGTATATGAGACGACAATTTAACAAGACTTTGTATCATATAACTGTAAGATATAAAGTGAGGAAACATCAAAGTGCGCCGTTGATTTTCTAGGCGTATTGCTGGACCTATGAAAAAATGCTAGTACATGGATGGAATACCTAAACAATAATATTCAACAACAGCCTATCTTACCCTTAGCTGACTAAGCATCTTGTCTAGAAAATCTTGTAGTTTAGACTTAATAACGACTTACTAAACCGACTGCAACGGCCGTCTCAGTTTTCCTAAGAGACAATGTCTATCTTTTAGATATGCTACCTTAATAGTCCTAACATCAATACAATGAAAAAATTGAGATTCTTTCATTGTATTGACACTAGCGAGACATGTTGCTAATGTTTATTAAGATTACGGCGCTTTTATGAAAGCATTACAACAAATTCTAATACATTATAACAAGAAACGCATATCACCAATGCCAGGACTAAGTTAAGGTCAAAATACAGCTAGACGAATTACGATAAAACATCAAAAACTTTGTACAACATTTAAAAAATGACTATTTTCAATGTCATATAAACTAACTTTTTTGTAGTTTCAGTATTTTTTTGGTTTTCAGTAACTTACATTAGGTGTCTTTAATTAGTTGTCCACATCACTGGTACACTTATTCTGCTCATAATAGATTTGAGGTCAAAAATTACGAAAAATAGATCAATGTTATGGCAAATAGTAACTTCAAATTATACGTAAAACCCATATGATTATTTTACAACAGTTGCTGGTTTCTATGAATCCATAATACAAAATTATTGGAACCCAAAACTTGATGAACATAAAATTTTCAAAGTGTCTTTAATTAGCTGTCCACCACTGTATGCTGTACCAAACTTTATTCTAGAACTTTTTAAGCAGAACAATTTTGTCATACATATTTTTGGTGTACAGGACATGTTTTTTTTGGTACTAAAATAAAAGTAAAATGAACTTACACCACATAAACAAAACACTATCATGCTACATAGTTTTAAGAGATCCCCGTTTAATTAAGATAAAAATAAGGTTTTAAATTTAATTATGTTGTATGCATTTCCAAACTAAAGTTTTTGTTTGTCATTTGTCAAAATCGTGTAACGAGCCTTAAAACTGTCAAATGACAACAACAAAATGTTAGATTTCTTCTTTTATTTCGTATTTGAAAAAGCTAAAGACCATATTGCCGAGTCATTTAAGTGTATTTGTAAAAAACACGTCATTACATTTTTTTATATAAATTCAGGGAATATAATGATGGTTATGCTGCGTCAAATGAATTTCTTCTTGTTTTTTCACAAAAAATAATCATCGTGGGAGCTTATAATGTTGCTATTTATTTATTTATTTAAAAACTTTATTGCACAATATGTGTACAAAAGACGGACTTAATGCTAAAAGCATTCTCTCCCAGTCATACCTTTAGGTCATGCAGAGAGATTGTGATGGGTGCAGGAGAGTGTTGTAAATAGATATTAAAATTGCAACAAAATACTAAAGTGTAGAATAATAATATTATATACATACCATAATTTATGAAAACTATTTAAAAGTCAAAATATTTTTTTGTTTTAAATTAATAAATAAAAATTTTTAAAACAGCAATCAATGCATTCATATTTTTTTACTCTACAAAATTTTACTCAGCAGTGTCAAGTTTGATGAATTTTTATTTTAGTAAAAGCAACCATGTCCTTTATTGCAAGCTGTCAAAAGAAATATTTCTCTCCCGTTTTTGGAAGATTTTTCATTGTTGCTATGCTCCTATAAGTTGTTGCATGATGTTACATAGCTTTCCTTGATAAATGAACTAATACAAAAATAATTTTCAAAACTGACCAGCAGTTCCCGATATGAGCGCGTTTAGACAAACAAACTTCAATTTTATAATATTATAGTACAGATTCATTAGAAAGAGACTGTATAAATAATAACTAAAAATATACTCACATCATAGGTGTAGGACCATTTTTTCCTAACATGGTCAATTGTCATTTCCTCAGGAAATCCATTTTCAATGAGAATTTTATGGAATTCACTAGAAAAACATAATAGTGAGTATGGTAAGTAAAATTTTCATAGTCTGCTATTTTTGGTACTGGAATATTTTGGTATTTGTTAATTGTAGATTTAAAATTAGGATCTGCTTATATTCATCATATGGATTCCCACCCTAAGGTACAACATGTGTTTATTATGGTGCGAAATTGTTTTATATAGAATGAATAGCAATGCTCAGTCAATACTTTACCCCCATGGCTGTTTCCTTTTTTTAAATAGCCAGTCGTTATCGAAACGCAACTCAAAAAGTCTTTTGCTAAGCTCTGCCGTCCCTGAAATATAATTTATGTAAAAACAGATGTAGGACGAAGTAAAACATGATTTTAGGCGTTTTGTTAATCATTCTTTATAGCATGGAAACTTACACACAAAGCTCTTTTCTTCCATAATAGTAATAATAAATCAGCTAGTTACTAGCGTAGTTATTTTTTTGTAAGATAAAATATCATTGAAATCAGCTATTGCTGAAGAAAATCACAAAAGCACAAAAATATTGAGGAACTCAGATGACGAAAAACACAGCACAGATTAGTAAAATGTCAATAGATGTCAAATCAACAAAACGAAAATGATTGAATCATAGACAAAACCGACCACAGATAAAGGGTGTGTTCAGTGTTCAGCAGAACAAAAACTAATTTAATCGCTAAGATGCGCTTTTTCTGCTAGTACCACGTTTGCATTTTTAGGGTTACGTAGCCGAATGGCTAAAAACTGAAACCTTATAATTTCTTCAAGTCTGTCTGTTTGCCTGTCCGTCCGTATGTCACAGCAGCCACTTTATTCTGAAACAACTAGAATTACACTGTTGAATCTTGGTAACCCAGTGTTTTTTTTTAAATATGTTTACGATTCCCATACAAAAAAACAAAAAATATTAATTTGACGGGGGTCCATGGAACTACAGCTACAAAAATACGACCACACCTTAGTTAGGTTGCTATACTTTGGTATTCACGACCAAATTAGGGTTCCTTACCCAAAGAATAAAACGGAACTTTATTACTAAGTTGAAAGAAAATCCTGTTTTACTTCCTTCCTGTATATAATTTTTTTGCGGCTGGTGCGGTCGGTGACTCGGTGACTATTTGTATCAAAATACATTCTTTTTTATTTTATGTTATAAAATGAAACTTATTTAGCTAAAAATAAATAATAATCACAATAATTCAAAGACCATGATTTATTTCAAATTCAGATTGAAAAAAATTCATTTCATAAGATTTTTGACCAGTTTTTTTACTATCTATTATGTTGCATCGTACGCACAGCGCTTAGAAAGCTGTTTTCTGCTGCTGAGCACACGCAAAAATCCATTGCTAAAAAAAAGTGTGTGACGGACAGACAGATGTCATCTGTCACGTTTATTTTGGTTTCTTCTCGCGACCTGTCTCAATTTCAATCTAATTTTCACGTGGTTTTCCACGATGTTTTGTGTAATTTATTTGTGAACAGCAATGCATCGCCTAGTATCAGCTAGAAACTTCTATCAGAATTCTTTTCATAGTTTATATTTGCCAGCAAATAGTACACTGAAGAAGTCTTCACTTTCCGAAATAAAATGTTTGTATTGCAGAAAGTTTCTTTTAGGCCGACACGATATAGGTGAGTAGTATTTTACTGATATGTCTCACTACTTGACGAATAATAGGTCCAATTTGAAGATGTGTCCCTTACGCTTGTATAATTAAACAACTAAGAACTTGTGGTAAATCACTCTAACCTAATTGTATTGCGTAACTTGCTTTCTTCCCAGAAAACTTGCTTGCTGTACGACATCAATCTACGAGAACGGCTAGCCTTCTCCGGTCGCTTAGAAAAAAATCCAAGCACAAAAATTTTAAACAGTATGGTGAATTACTTGAAGGTATGTGAGTTTATCATTCATTTTAAGAGTTAAATGAAGTAAACAAATAGTGTGTAATCGAGATATTGTTTTTTTTACAGTTAGTGAGAAAGCTATGACTGAAACCAAGGTGTCTATCAGTAAATTACGTCCAGCACAACTTTCTAAACTGGCTTCAAGCTCTGTATCCCTTGGTCAGTTGCATCAACTCACAACAAAACAAGTTAAAAAACCCATCATTCCTGAAGTAGATACAGAATTGTTACAAAGTGTTAAGGAAAAGTTATTGAAAAAGAAGTCTTCAAAACCGGCTGCTACTAATGAAATAGTATTAGAAGATGATAACTGTGCTCTTGTGTATACTCACCATCAAATGTCAGGCTTCGAAGATAGATTCAAAACTAAACAACATATAGAAATGGTAAAAGAGAGCTACTACAACTTTAGAAGAGCTACTATTTATGACCAAAGGTTGCAAGATCTTAGGTATGCAATAAATGAAGGTCTAACTCAAGAGTTTGATTTAGAAGCCACAAAAAGTAACACAAATGATATGGATGTACAAAGTTTACCTAAAAGTCCCCATGCTGTATTCAGAGAACTGTTTGTTGATAACCAATTAGATAGTTATGACCAAGAGCTAATGGGGCACATATCAAGTTTGCAGTAAGTAATTTTTATTGTTATGGTCTTTTCCCACTTCATCATACCATACCACGACCATGATAGGAATGTGTCAGGCACGAAAAGCAACACAATATGCTCTACCTTGGCCACTGAATGAATTGACAGTGTCCTGTCTTACCGTTATATAGAGCAAGAGCAAGTGAGAATATGTTTTGCCAGTGCTGACACTATGCATGGCATGCGACGATGATGGTCAGTGATGGAACAAACTAGTGGACGAGGTGTCATAGTTTTCAATGCTAAAAATATTTTATTGAGTGACACATTCCTAGCATGGTCATGGTATTGTACCGTGCAGTGGAAAAAACCTATGTTATATACCTTGGTCATACAAAACTTATGTTGTTTACTTAATTTGAATAGGTCTCAGGGCTTAGCACACCCCGCAATAGAAGACTTGTATGATGACCCAGCATTACACAGTGAAATGGGCGACTTGAGGGAGGACCTAGATGTTGATCACATAGATATAGCTGACAAAACTGCTGAAGCTAGAAGTTTGAACGTCAAAAAAGCGTAAGTTTGGACATCTTTTTTACACATACCTAAATACATATTTTGTATTCATAAAGTATCACATAGCTTACAAACTGGGCGTATTTATATTTTGTAATTTTAAAATGATGTTTAGAGATTTATTAAATTTAATATCCTGACGTTTCAAACACTTTACAGCTTTTATTGTTTATGTTACAGAGTTTTGAACAAATTGAACTACATGTGCACGGGGATGTTATATGAGTGATGACTCATCTATACCTATAAAATGCTTTGTCCTGAACGACTGACTTATTGATTGATTGACTGACTGACTGACTGATGGATCAACGCACAGCCTAAACCGCTGATCGTAGAAACCTGAAACTGGGAGGGACCATTCTTTGTATGACGTAAAGATCCGATAAGAAAGGATTTTTCGAAATTCTACCCCTAAAGGGGTCAAAAAGGGGTGCAAAGTTTGTATGGAACAACGTGATCCCTTGGTCCAATCTACTTCAAATTTCGCATACACAATCTTTTACAGAATTGACGGAAGATTTATTTTATATTTTATTGCAATTTATCTCCTAAGGGGGTGAAAAAGGGTGACAAAGTTATTCTGGGGGTGATTTTCTTCGAAGTTGATATCAAAACTCTTTAGTGCTAATGATAAAAATATTTTGTATATCATTTTTGACAATCATTTGACATGTCTGAGACACAATGTTTTGACACATGTTTGTTATTGATGTTGCTCTTGAGAAAATGCTCGAGAAGAGATTTTATTCCTTAAAACAGTACTTAAATAATATTTTTTTGTGTTTAAACAGGGTAGGTATCAAGTGGTCTGTGTACAGTGTAGATTGCAGGTCGTCTGTTCATATTGTCGGAGGACATTCAACTCTGTTTCTGTGGTCGAAGGGTGTCCAATCTTTTTTTTTTGCAAACTTTTCGTGGGGTCTATGTTTAGCAGTGGACGGCTTTTGGGTATTGATGATGATGATGATGGGGTAGATCCCTACATAGAATTAACCCTTTGAATTCACGATTTGAATTCAAGAAAGTAGAGTATTCGCTATGACTATAAACAAAGCTCAAGTTCAAACTCTTAAGGTAGCGGGAGAAGACTTGAAGGAATTTGCTTCTCCCAAAGCCTGTATGTGGCGTGATGCTGTGTAAGCGCACGGAGTATAGCCTGGTTTTTTCATTAACTCTCGAAAGAAATATACGATTGACGATAGGCGTAGTAAGTATTTAAATTTCGTTGTAAAATAAAAAGATATTATCCCCATGTAAGTTTGTCCAGATTAAAAACCGGGCTGCGTGTTGTGTGTTTATAAATATAACATTTATCTTTACGCATTTTTACGTATATATTTAAAAACTGGATGTTTTTGTTTGTTTGTTTGAACGCGCTAATAACTATTGGTCCGGTTATAAAATATGTTAGCTACATTGTTAGACAGCTAATTTATGAGGGAAGGCTATAGAAGTAGTTTAATGCGTTTAGGCTTATAAATATTTTCGCTGCGATCTATCTATGGGAACCAAACGGAATAAAACTATTACGCGCGTACGAAGTCGCTGGCGGGCCGCTAGTAATTATATATTATTTACATTCCCATCCATATAAGCTCTTTTATATTTTTGTAGTGTGTTGTGCTCCGGCCAGGTTGATGATGCCTTCTGATTTTTGTTTAAGTTTAGTCAAGTATTTTTCAAAGAATTGTGCAAGAATCTCTTTTTTAATTACAGAACTAGAGCTCTCAAACAGAAGAAAAAAGCAATCCGTGAGAAGCGTCGCGCGCTCCAAGAGTTGAACATGAAGCAAGATATCAAACAGCTGGAGCGACGCGGCAAACAGGAGGCGCTGCATAAACTGCTGGCCGCACACCTGGACCTGCTGTGCTCGCTCAACATGATCCAGGAGGTGAGTGCAGCTGATGTAACTACTGTGCACTTCTGCTAATTAAAGGCGAGGCGATAAAGGATTGCGTACCTTACAGCCTCTGTATACCTCTTTATTTCTAATTAGAGCTGAGTACTCTGCAAAATACCTACTTAAACATCTATGAGGACTGAATTAATTTTCAGACGAACTGTCCTAAAAAAGGCTAGACATTATTGTTATCTGAGAAGATTAGGTGGCCTACATTTTGCAATTTATAAGTTTTATCTTTTAAGATAAGAAATCCATATTTTTGAGAGTGATTTATCACATATTTTAAGTGGGACAAATTCAAATTGTATTTGAATAATTTATGCAGCAAAGAAATAATGTTTTTTTTTTAGATTCAGGAACAAGCCAGAAGCCGAAACTTTATTTACTAAACACTGTCCTAAATTTTGTATACACTTTATATTTATTTCTCAACATGCATGTGTATATGCCTGACAATAACAATATCATGCATTTCTTTATAGGGTCGTCAAGTACTGCAGTATTACAGGCAAAGAGGTTCCAGGGGCCAGGACTATCCCAAAATCACAGATGTCAAAGTCTACAACACACTTCTACATGGGTATGCTTCATTAGTAAGTATCTAAAAATAAAATATGTTTTATTATAATCATCATCATCATCATCGTCAGCCAAAGGATGTCCACTGCTGAACATAGGCTTCCCCCATGGATTTCCACAGCGACCGGAATTATTTATTACTAGCGGTCCCAGCGAACTTTGTTTCGCCCCGGCCCCGTCCCGCCCCAGCCCCGGCCCCGTTGAACGGGATAAAACGGATCCTATGTCCTTCTCCTGGCTCTTAGCTACCTCCCTGCCAATTTTCAGCTAAATCGGTTCAGCCGTTAGGCAGGGTACGCAAAATAAGTAACTTTTTTGGTTGATTTTTTACACCTTGTGTCCGAAAAACCCTAATATCCGAGGAACCCTACTTTTGTTCAAAATTAAATATAGCCTATATTACTCGTGGATAATGTAGCTTTCGAATGGTGAAAGAATTTTTAAAATCGGTCCAGTAGTTTATGAGCCTATTCATTACAATCAAACAAACAAACAAACAAACAAACAAAGTTTTCCTCTTTATAATATTAGTGTAGATAATACGACACTTCATTTATATACTTATTTATTAAATGCTTATTTATAATTTGCAGGGCCAAATAGAAAATACCAAAGACCTACTCGCAAAAATGGCAGAAAGCAAGATCGAATTTAACCCTCAAACTTACGCCGCCATATTCGAGTGTATAGAACGAAGCACTGTGCAAAATAAAAAGTCGTTATTAGAGCATTATCACCAGCAAATGCAGGAGAAGGTAAGCCTAAACAAGTAGCTATAGGTACCCACCCCTGTTTCGCCCGTGCAATAAATTGAATAAAGCATGTGTTAAGAAATGATTTAGCTTTTTATTGAGAAAATAATATTCACTATCATTCCAGTATTTGGAACTATTAACATACAAACATTGCCCTACAAACAACGCCGAATCAACTTTTGCTTCTTATAAAACATTAGTTTGTTTATACTAACTTTGATTATCTTCTCATTTTAGGGTATGTCTCTAAACGATTTACTGGACAAATCAAAGTTCCTCTATGACCAACGTGAAGTTGTATTAGAAGCAGTTCGCCGACTGGACCCAACTTTTATACCACAATACACTCCTCCCGTCCTTGACTACGACTGTCCATTGCTTGAAGAAATCAAACTGGACAACGTTGAAGAGAGACTGGGCCTATACAAGTCCCCTGCAGAAGGCCTGTTGAGCTTGAAAGAGGTTCTACAGAAAGGCAAAGAACAGTTGCAGGTGGAAATGAAGGGAGAGATAGAAGTGCGGAATATTGATCTCAAAGATGAACCGTCGCAGCATGTTGAGTTATGTGTGAGTATCGATTTTTTATCAAATTTCACATACTTGTTTGTTGACCTGTGACCACGAACGCTGTAAAGTGTTCGAAACGTTGGAATTTAAAATTTAATTTTGAAAATATCCTTAAATTGTGTTTTAATAATTTTAATTAAATAAATGTCTAGAATATTAATTTTGCACATTAAATCTGTTGTAGTTAGATAATAGAGCCCAATAAAAAAGATTGCCATTAAGCGGCGAAACAACTTTTAAATTGTGAAACCGTTAACATATCTACCCTTTCTCACTCTATTACAGAGAAAGAAACTGCAAGAGACGGAAGATGAATGGCGGGTGGTGATCCGTGAGGCGTTCGTGCGCAACCTCGGCACGCTCAAGTCGCAGAGCAACGCTTCACACTCTGCTATCACGCTCTACCCCTACTTCAAAGTGCTAGAGGTGAGTCATAAACTTATATTCGCTCTATCCGTCCTTATCGCAGAGGATGAAACTGCAAGAGACGGAAGATGAATGGCGGGCGGTGATCCGTGAGGCGTTCGTGCGAAACCTCGGCACGCTCAAGTCGCAGAGCAACGCTTCACACTCTGCTATCACGCTATACCCCTACTTCAAAGTGCTAGAGGTGAGTCATAAACTTATATTCACTCTATCCGTCCCTATCTCAGAGGAAGAAACTGCAAGAGACGGAAGATGAATGGCGTGCGGTGATCCGTGAGGCGTTCGTGTCGGCACGCTCAAGTCACAGAGCAACGCTTCACACTGCTATCACGCTCTACCCCTACTTCAAAGTGCTAGAGGTGAGTCATAAACTTATATTCACTCTATCCGTCCCTATCTCAGAGGAAGAAACTGCAAGAGACGGAAGATGAATGGCGGGCGGTGACCAGAGAGGCGTTTGTGCGCAACATCGGCACGCTCTTCACACTCTGCTATCACGCTCTACCCCTACTGCAAAGTGTTAGAGGTGAGTTATTAACTTATATTTAATCTAGTCGTCCCTATCTTAGAGAAAGGAACTGCGAGAGACGGAAGAAGAATGGTGGGCGGTGACCAGAGAGGCGTTCGTGCGCAACCTCGGCACGTTCAAGTCGCAGAGCAACGCTTCACACTCTGCTATCACGCTTTACCCCTACTTCAAAGTGTTAGAGGTGAGTTATTAACTTATATTTACTCTATCCGTCCCTATCTCAGAGGAAGGAACTGCAAGAGATGGAAGAAGAGTGACGGGCGGAGGTGAGGCGTTCAGTCAAAGGCGTTCAATCAGCGGTTTATGTACGTTTTCGTATCGGCGACCAGTTTTGACGGGTGTTATGACACCTCGTAAAACAGACGGACAACAAAGTCTATGGACTTTTCTGGTCCGTTATGTGATGGCATATACCTACTACATAATATAAGCAAGTCCAGAAGTACTTTGATTTACACAAGCAGCTCTATATTAAAACTGAACCAACCAGATAATCTCCACCTATTGGATATCATCCATAACATTCAAACAGCCAGGAATATAAAATATAATGTAGATATTGTTCTTAATGAATAAATGTTATCTATTCACAGGTGGATCAATTTGTGGAACTAATAATGGGTGAGATTAGCAAACTGGTCGACGGAAGCGAGACGTACAGTCCAACGCTGAAGCTGCTGCAACGGGACCTCGGCACGCAAGTTTATCACAAGTACGTCACATAGGGCAAATAGGTCATTTCATTTCATCTTTAAAAATAGGTCATTTACGATATAGTCGATTATTAGTTATATCTAAAACACTCGACACAACTCACTCTCGTGTTGCATCAAGGATAAAAGAGAGATAAGATTTTAAACTTTACTTTGAAATGAACAATATAAACCGCCTCCAAAAAGCTTAACGTAACGCTTTTTTCTTGTATTTAAAAGAAAGTAATTTATTTGGTAGCAAGCAATAAGCATGGTATACGCTAGCCGTTTTCACCCTTTTATTTATGCGGTCTACAGATAAATTTTACGAGTGATATCCCAAAATGGTCCAAACAACATAAAATAGTTTTTTATGAATGAAATTGTAGTAGTAGTTGTAGTTGGAATATAGCTGATTGAACTAAAAAATTATCATCTCACTATAACATTTGGATACGTACAAACATACTTACACTTTCGGTATTTTACACACATGATTGGAAGGCTTAATAGATCACCCTCATATATTATCCAATCCCAAAGATACTACATACATGAATGTCGAATTTTGAGAAATCCGTAAATCTGGCAATCATGTAAAATTTACCATTAATCTTTTCATAGATATCAAATAGAACAATGCCGCAAAAACGGAGTGCTAAAGAAAATCGAAGAGATATACGAGAAGTACTGCGATTGGTACGTGGAGCGCGCGAGCGTGGACGGCGCGGCGCTGCCCTACAACGGGCGCCAGGCGTGGCAGGCGCTCGTGCACCGCTACCGAGGTGGCGCTAGTTTGGTACGCGCTTTACTATTTACATTGTTTCATCACATCACTGAATATGACAAAAGACAATTTGGCAGTGAGCTGTTGCCGTATAAAAGGTCAAATCATTTTAAGTGATAATATTTTAACAGTAACTTTGTATACATCGTAGAAACAGGACACTATCATATTTTTTTTGGAAAATCGAGATTTAAATTTATATTATTTTCTTTAACATAGACAATATATTTTTTTAAAACAGCACCCTGACAATTTAAAAGTTATCTGCGTCATCGGCTTCGCCTCTCTCAATTCGATGCCCGAATCTTCTTTTCCTCTAAACTTAGCATTAATTAATAAAAAAAAATTCAATCTGAAAAGAAATATTACAAAAACTAGCGGATAAAAACCCAAAGTGTTTTCTACAAAAAAAATATTTATCTATTGTGCTTAATCGGCCCTTTAAATATTATCACTTAAAACGAGTTGACCTTATTAAACGATATAACTTAAAGTATCTGGCCAAAAAAATGTGTTATCTGCACAATTAAATCAGATTTTTGATATTTTTTCAGGACAGGGAAGAAACACCATGGCCGATGGAAATGCGACAGAATATCGGAAAGTTCCTATACAACATCATCATAAATGACGTCAAGATTGACGTGAACATGTTTAAGACCAAATCGAAACCGTGAGTTTGAATTTTGAAATAAAATTATAACCTTTAATTTGGTCTAGCTATGATTCCGCATGCATTACATTGTGAACATTGAGAACTAAAGTTTAAAACACTATTTAAAAGAAGCCATATTTTTCTATTGGGGGGTAGCCCTAGCCCTGACTAAACGCTACTGCACGACAAACCTCATCACGAGCTTCTGCTAAATAAACACTATGTAAAAAAAGCTCAATCAAACGCGCATTGTACTGCGGCTATATCAGGGAGTAGCCCGTACCAAACGCTTCCGTACGATACGACGTTCTTTCTTACGGTATAGTTACAACAACAAACTCAATAAATAACAAAACAATTTGTGATAAAATCTCAATCAAACGTGCATTCTACTGCGGCGCTATCAGGGAGTAGCCCTGACCAAACGCTTCCGTACGATACGACGTTCTTACGGGGTAGCGACTAGTAAACAAACTCAATAGGTAACTAAACAGTTTGTAATTAAAGCTCGATCAAACGCCCATTGTACAGCAGAGATATCAAGAAGTAGACCTGACCAAACGCTACCCTTCGACAAGACGTCCTCACGAGGTCGTTACTACCATAGAGAAAGTAAAATAACTACAACTAAACATTAAGAACCCCAATCAAACGCATATAAGTACAGCAGCGATATCAGGGAGTAGCTAACCAAACACGTTTGCAAAAGATACGCTGACCCAAACACTGTATAGCCTAGTTTTAATAATTACGAATAGAAAAATGACAATTACAGTACCTTAATAGCTGAAGCAGAAGCTAGACTTC
>OY757269.1:3770636-3862633 GCA_963584085.1 Pyrausta aurata | reverse complement strand
TGATTTTGGAAACAAAACACTCGATACTCCACGACTATACGCAATATCAGATGCCACTACCATATTAATATGCTGCATTTGTATTATTATTTAAAAAAAGTAAAAAATATTATTATTTATTTATTTGATTTAAACTTTCTTGCACTGTAAGTTGTGCAATTATTATTTGTACTTTGTTGTTAAAATTGAAATGTACCCTTAATTTATCGAACGTTGATTTCTTAGTGCTTGTCACTTGAAAATAAATAAAATCCAGTACATAACCAATCACAATATTTAACATTTGCTACAACCAACTATTTTAAAATAGGCCCCATTACCATAGTCCGGAAAGCCAACACATTCGCCATCTATCATATAAAACTAAACATATTAATTAATAGTCTCCCTAGCCGATTTTGACTACGGTACTAACCGACTGCGCGGGACATATTATAGTGCACAAGTGTGTGCGCAAACACAGGTGCACTCTCTATTCCTTTCACTCTCATAGCCCGATAGGACAGCAATCTGACACGACCGGAGAGAGATCAGGCGCAGGACCAACGGCTTTACGTGCTTTCCGAGGCACGGGGGTGAAACACCGCCAACTTCAAATCTTCGGGCTTCCTTGAAAATTTCTGAACAGAAAAACCCAGGACCCATATTTTGGCCCGGCCCAGGAATCGAACCCGGAACCTCTAGCGCAGCCTTCGCTTTAAAATGCGACCCTCTAACCGCTGCGTCACCGAGGCAGTTGGCAAAACTAAAACATATATCTGTTCATCGTAGGTGGAAGAGATGCGTGCGCGCGACGCGGCGGCGGGCGTGCCGCCGGCCATCTTGTTAGAGAACTTCGTGCGGCGGAAGGTGATCAAGCAGACCGTCATGACCACCGTGTATGGAGTCACCAAGTTCGGTGCGAGATTGCAAATTGCGAAGCAGTTGAAAGGCAAGTGAAACATTTTTAAAAATTCATACAATTCTGTATTATTATTTGTATTCTGGTTTTCTGAAAAGACGGACAAAATATTGGTTTCGCTAATTGTTGAATTACTCGTAAGTAATCTTCATTGTTTATAGAAAACATCGGCAAAACCTAGTCAACTATCTATGTCATATGGTGAATGATTATCTATGTCATTTATCTGCATTTTTGTACTGGCACAGAAAATTCAAATTCAAATTTATTTATTCGCCAGAAACATGGTAGATACAGGATCTGCAAAGTATAAATTAATGTACTAGGGAAATTTACAAATTATGTGTATCGTGTGTGTGTGTTTACTTATTGATATTCTATTACTCAATACACAATACTCGTATTTTAGACTATTGACCTAACAGCTGGCTTTCATTATGCTTCCCATAGGATTCTTAAGGTTCTTTATTTAAAAACTGAATGTTTTTTTGCAGACATCGATGAATTCCCCAAGGAGCACGTGTGGTCGTGCTCGCAGTACCTGACGGCGCGCACGTTCGACTCGCTGCGGGAGATGTTCACCTCCACCAAGCTCATCCAGGACTGGTTCACCGACTGCGCCAAGTGAGTGACGCTTTTATTCAGTACTAACGGACCCAGTGAACTTGCTTTCGCTCTAGTATGAATGTAGTTAGGTACTCTTAACACGTTCCGGGACACTACTCCAGACACAATAGATGTTTTATTGTTTTCACGCCTGTAGGCGGGCACTGTCCCGGAACGTGTTAAATTTTATAGTTTTATGCGCAATTTTTTTTTATAAGATCCATCTCATGACAGTAAAAAATACAACAAAAAAGCAAGAGCAAGATGAAAGATGAGCAAGAGTTCAGGTTGTTGACAGACGGTTTTTCATAAATCAAACATCCATGTAGATGTATGTATGTGGTCTATGAGCTAGCTATAGGTAGACCGCTGCATTGAGACCTCGCCTGCGGAGCATAAGGGTGCGGCGGGAGCTGAGAGCGCGGTTAGTGAGCGGCCCGCACCCCTCGCGCCCTTGTGCCCCGCAGGCGAAGTCTCAACGAAGCGGTTTACCTATAGATGCCCTTTTTTAACTTTTCCACATCCTTTTTGTTTTCTATACATTCGAATATGTGTTAAGCCGACTTTCGACTGGTTATCTCAGTTAAGTTTACAATCACCAACATATCTTGTTTCCATTCGCAGATTGATATCGGGCGTGTGCGGCGAGAGCGTGGAGTGGGTGACGCCGCTGGGGCTGCCGGTCGTGCAGCCGTACTACAGGCGCGCGCCGCCCTCCGCCGCGCAGTACCGCGCGCCGCTCGACCAGCAGCAGTGAGTATTATATATGGTTAAACATCTTTATTTCTCAAATAATTACAAATTCTCTTACTCAGAAAACACAATTATTAGTTCAATTAAACACAGACGAGCGTACAACACGTAAATAGGGGACATTAATATTTTTGACGATAAGCCGATAAACATTAACTATGCGGGTTCGCACTAACATAACATAGTAATATCGTAACATAGTAATTTCGATTCGACTTCGGTGGCAACGACTAACCGACTGCGCGGGGCATATTATAGTGCACAAGTGTGTGCGCAAACACAGGTGCACTCTCTATTCCTTTCACTCTCATAGCCCGATGGGACAGTAATCAATCAGACACGACCGGAGAAAGATTAGACGCATGACCAACAGTTTTACGTGCTTTACGAGGCGCGGGGGTGAAACACCGCCAAGCTCCCGAACTCCGGGCTACCCTGATAATTTCTGAACAGAAAAAACCCAGGTAGGTACATATTTGTTTGGCCCGATTCGTACACGTCAATACTATTGCAGCTCGGGCGGCTATAAATACAGGTTGATACTCAGATCACAGAAAGAAGAGACATGAAACGCGAGCGAGGCGCGTGTCGTCATGACGTCGCACTACACATATTGCTCTTGCGCAGCATGAATCGATTAATACTGCATGGATCGACGGCTCGACGCGGTCTCTGTGCGAGCGAGACGAAAACTCGCCTATTAGGGAATCAGAATAAAAAAAATGCAAGAATACATACATAAAATAAGGTCTTTAAGTGCAAACAAAGTAAACGTATTGATTCAGTACACATTTGTCACGCGCACGGCTAGGGAGAGGAATTCGCTGCTTCCTATAGTCACTATGATTTGGAGGAGTTCAAGAAGGGAGTGAGTAGGCTGTTATTAGTCAGACATGATCATCGTTGGACGTCATCATCACTTACCATCAGGTGAGATTGTGGCCAAATGTCTGCCTTACAAAAAAAAATTAGTTGTTTGTAAAGTAGGTTTACGATCGAGATGTTTACGTGATAACGTCTTATTGGTGATAAGTAACCGCACGAGAAAATCTCCATTCGTTTGTATGCCGTTAGAGTGAGAGAGACGGAAGATCGGTCCACTCACTCGAACGCTATGCCAGCCTCCGCTCGTGAGGATTCTGCGTGACAAGTTTCACGGAATGACTGGCAGCGCTCGAGATGAGACGGGAGATCGGTCCGTCTCTCTCTCGTTATACCTGCGATCGCGCTCGTGAGGTTTTGGTGTGACACAAGTTTCTGAACATATCACCCGACTAAAACGATTTTAAAGACGTTATCACGTCAAAAAACTCACGACTGTCAGGTTAAGTTACCGATGAGGCTGATGTTGTTTCTAACTCCAGACGTCCGTGCACGATGAAGCAGCGCAACGCGTTCCCGCCCAACTTCATCCACTCGCTGGACTCGTCGCACATGATGCTGACGGGGCTGCGCTGCCAGGCGCGCGGGCTCACCTTCGTCTCCGTGCACGACTGCTTCTGGACGCACCCGCACAGCGTCGACCTCATGAATGAGGTATGAATAAGTCAAGCAAAGGCAGGACCTAACAAAAGGTAGCAAATTTTAAAAAAAAATTAATGGCATCACCGTCCAAATTTGGAATAAAATTTTGACATGTTGAATTTTTTCCTCTTTCTGAAAAATTCAACATTATCCAAAACTTTTGGTTTTTGATTTTATACTTAACTAGCTGTGCCCGCGACTTCGTCCGCGTGGAATAGTGACTTTGGGTAGAGTTTTTAATTATTTAGGCTTATGATTTTACAAATAAGATACTTAATCAGTCAGGTATCAAACGAATGCCGAGAGTCGCATAACAATGGAATTTTTATTGTGTCTCGTTTACACATACTTGACGAGTTAAGTATGTACTTATAAGTACGCAAGATATAAAGTATTTATATAAGTTAATTAAAGTAAATATTAGTACTCACTTATCATTAAAATTGGCCATTGTTAGCAATGAATTGTAAAAGTTTAGGTTTTATATAAAAAAAACATAATAAGTATTTAAGAAAATAGTGAGACTTTGTCTAAGACAACCATGGCTCAACTATACCTACTACTTCCGCCTCCAAGCTTTGCACCCATCTTCAAGTCGCCATGTATTACTTAACTAAAACTAAAGGGCGATATAGAATGCTTAGTAAGCTTTATTAAACTTATTTTGAAACAAAATCAGTATATTTATTATTACAACAATAAGAAGCAAGTAGTACATCAAAGGTGATCAATTATTATGACCATACCGATTATTTGGACGTTCACAATCTGGACTTTTTATGACATTTTATGTATTTTGATTAAGAGTTCCTTTGTCTGATAGGATTATATGGTTACTTTACTTTTTAACTACTAAGTACTTTGCCACAAAAAAAACTACTAATTTACTAACATTTTACTTTCTTGTGTGGAAAGAATTGATCTAAATATATATTTTGGCAAGTACCATAAAGTAAAGTACCAAAATTTCATTTAATTTATACAAACCAATATGGAGGAAACACTACACATTGAATTAAAACACTTTACAGATTCACATCCCACACATTTATTTAAAATGAAATAGAGGGTCTGACGTTTCTAATTATTATCAGCATCCGTGGTCACAGGTAGACCAAGAAACTACCATCCCTCATTAATATCTATTGACGTTCCTAACCACCCAGAAAAAGCTTATTGTGTCTTGAGATCTTGCAGTATGAGATGTTGCTTAGGTTGGTCTAAACATAATTATGAAGTGGTTCTTTGTTACATAAATAAATCAGCTATTTGTATTCTTTAATCTGCATGCCTATACTAATTGTTGATTCACTGATATAGAAGATGCCACAGTCACATTCCTGTCTGTACTCCCCTGCATCTTGGAGAGGTATGTGATGTGTGTGACACTTGAAAGGTGGTAAAAATTGGTTAATCTTCTTGTTCAATTGTAGCAGGTTTGGCACGGGGTATGCAACAACCTTCCTTACACGTTGACAATGTTTTGGTTATCATTGCTGCCCCTTGTTCTCTGAAACAAAGTTTTTGTCGTGATAGCTATGTATTGGTGGCATTTCTAAAGACTGTGAGGCTAAGGTTATGATCTGGATAAGAAATATTGTTTATTGTCTGCCTCAATTTCTGAATTATCTGAATATGAACTGTATGAGAGTAGATTTTCCAAATTCAACTGGAAGAAACTCTTCAATTCTTTCTCTGGAAGAAGAGCTTCACTTCTTATTAATTATTCTGCAATCCTACCAGTTGAATTTTTGGATGATTAGAGTTTAGATGAATAAGAAAAGCAGTAGGTAACATACTGGTGGGTAAAATTGTAAAAGTGATATCTACATACCGTTAATAAAACTTTAGTGTTACATTATACAGGTGATGGTAAGCAACAACAGGTGATACTGGAGAGACCATTGCAACACATCAGTGTCTAATATCACTTGTGGCTCCTTCACATGTGGCGTTGTTGCTCCTCCTATTATTTACACAGGCAATTTTCCATAATTTCCATGCTTTCAATCACAGATGAATAATATTATATAATCAATACTTTGTTTCACTTTGTTTTATTTTGATAGATTGAATAACTTGACATTTGTTTGACAATGACTTTAGACATCAGTTATTTGTATCTGTGTACAATAATGGTCTATGGTTGAAAAAGTGACACTTGGCGCGTTTCGTTCTACTGAAGTTTGTTTTTAATATTTTTTTACATCGCACGGAAACTTTTATTTACAGGCATTGTAAGTATCCTAAATGTTTCTCGATGGTTTAATCTACCACTGTTCAAAATTTCATTTAAATTGGTCCAGTCGTTTCGGAGTTTATCGCGAGCAAACAGACAGACAAACAGAGAAATAAGAAATTCGAAAAAAATCTAGATTAGTGCTATTGCACTTCTTACATCACCCTGACTCGGTTTTAAGCATTTTCTTTTATTGTACAGAAATTCGACCTCTACAATTTTATTATATGTATATAGAATACAGAGTTATTTCATTAGTGATTAATAAATTACACATTATTGAAACACGAGTTCTTTACAGTTAAATGATTTTATTATTTTAAATAGTTGCTTCAAAGTATCAAGTATCAATATTAGTAAATTCTCGACAAACAACCGTTTGATTGTGACTGTCACAATTTCATTTCATTTTAATCTAGCCGTTCCATTAAACACTAGGTTCAGCTTACATCCAGACTCACTTATTGAGATTTGAAACACGAAGTGTCAAATTTATTTATTTATTTATTTATTTATTATTAGGTACACCGACAGATTACAATCAAAACATGCACTCAATATAATACAATATATACTCTTAAGACTAGACGGTAATCCATAAATGGTATACACAGCATGATTAATTCTAGTGACAGCTGAAATTACCTAAAATACAGTTAAAGAAAAGTAAAACCGGAAAATTTTAGAGAAAGAAAAAAAAAATTTAAAAAAAAAAGAACAAAAAATCTACTTTGTAAAAAAATCCGTAACAGCCTTTTTGAAATGAGAAAACCTACTATTAAATACGTCCATCGACATGTCTTTGCTCACCACTTCGTTGTAAGTCCTGCACATTCTGACTACTGGATTGTAGTAGGAGGTGTTTGCAAATGCAGTATTTGTTGAACTATCTTCGGCCTATGATACTATCAGCAGTATCAAGATATTTTAACGTTGTTTACTTTAGTGGAATTCATTTCTCAAGGCTCTTTTACCTCTATGTAATGACCTTGCACATACAGTGCACTTCCAAGTCGTTTTCCTCGATGAAACTAGTACAATAACTAAAAACGGGGCTTCCTCAGGGAAGTATAGTGGCACCACGAACTTTCCTGGTGTTGGACCACAATTTTAACGATGACAAACTGTTACATAAATCTACATCTTTTTCAGATTTGCCGTAAGGAATTCGTCGCTCTACACTCGCAGCCGATTTTGGAAGACTTATCAGAGTTTATGGTGAAACGATACAGTTACGACGAAAGGTAAGTCGCTTTCAGAATCTTTATCGTTTGTTAATTGTTTAATAGTATGTTTATCTACTTGGATGATTACTACTTTTAGAAAAGTGGAATACATAATTATTGGCATAATGAAAATTTCTTGCAAGCGCTATTTTAGCGTTAATAACGTCAAGCCTTTTCAGCTATAGCGGAATAACTTAGCGTATTATTTTTATACTGGGGCTGTACTGTAGTACATACATATTTCTAAATGTAATATTTTGGTTGTTTGATTGTTACTGTGCCTTTAAAAATAAAATAAAATAAATACATAACCAATGTTGTCAATGATCTTCCCATAAATAAACTTGAATTATATTATAACTCTTCTGTATTTTATTTCAGCGAGCTCGAAGAGCGTACAATGGGTGCAGCAAACAAGAAGCGTGTGAACAATTTACTTCAAAAAGTTCCCGGCAAAGGCTCCTTCGATCTGTCCAGCGTGCTGCGCTCTGTCTACTTCTTCAGTTAAGCAGATCGTCACTTGTTTTGTAAGGACATATTAATATTTTAAAGACAGAATGCATACGTAGATGGTAGGACAATTGAGTGTAGAGAACTTTCTCTTCTGTATGATTTGTTAATTTGATAACGAATTGCGGATTTCTTTTTCAATCGTGAGATATTCAGGCAATACTTTTGCCCAATCTATAAAACCAATCGGTTTCCAATCAAATTCGATATACTTCGGTAAAATGAGAGCATAGAGTACATGTATTATCTCGGGGAGTATCAAAGGAGGGTAGTGACATAAATAGTGCCCTCTCACTCCTATATGTGTTGCGCATTGAAGTATTTATATCTACCACTTTTACATCACATCACACTTTTGCGATTTGTCACCGCCAGATATACAGTTCGACAAACTGTAGTCTTCAAAATATCATTTGACATAATCTAATAGAAGAGAAGGTGAGACACGAAATTTGTATTTGATAGACTGATATTGATTGTAAAAGGGGATGGGATGGGATACGACTTTGTATAAATGCTGCCTTAAAACTTTGCTAGATTATGTATTGGACAATACAATCTTTATTTTATGGTCTGATAATAATGATTTTGAGTAGTTGCTGTTGATCCGTTCATCGGATGTAGTTCAGACCGATTTTTAATTTTACCCGAATGATAATTGTGTTTTTGTATTGTTTGTAAGATAATTTACCTATAAAGTACTTGAACGGATTTTAAAAATCGGTTACAGCTGTAGTTAACTCTTGTAGAGTACAAATAACGTAGTCACTGTAGAATAGATTGATTTTGTAAGACCTCGCTAAATTATCAGTATAAGATTTACCTCAGATGTATTGCGCTCCACTAAATAGCTGTTGTATCATAACTGTTCACAATTGTTACGTACCACAATGTGTCGCCATTATTTGCTAATAATCTATACAAAGTGCAATGCAACAAAATCTGTGATTTGTTAGGAAACTAACAATAAATTAAGTTCAACTGTAATAGTTGTTTCAATTAATTAACTCTAAATGAAACGAACGGGTAAATACAAATCTTTCGTTTATTTCCGGTACAAAAATCTATCTTTACACGACACACGTTCACGATACTGACATCAATTTGACGACTTACCACGTGACCGTACATTTAGCAAAGCCCGTTTATATCAATGGACATTGAGCGTGACACGAGCCGTGACAGAAATATTCCGTACAGTGCGTACGAACGTATTCATATCTATTCGCAATAACGCAGAAACGGGCGGACAAGCTAACCTTTTTGTCACAAGCAAAATGTTCATAGATATAACCGGCCCTTGACTCGTTACGGGACAGAAAACACTATTATTTATCTCACTATGATAATAACAATTTGCTGTAACGTATCAACATTCTTTAACTTCTTTGGTTTTCTACTTTTTATCATAAAGTAACAGATCCAGTAAAGTTAACAATGAGTTGATAAAAACATTTGGCGCGAGTGCAGTCTACATTTTTTTTCTCTAAAAATGTTCTGCGGATTGTAGCAGTATTTTTTAAACGTGTGCTCCATTTTCTATTCTATGGAAATAAATGCTTGACTTATACTATGATTAAATTTAAATATTTACTAATTATAAATTCGTACACATAATTTTATCAATATTCATATCTCTACTGAATGTTTACATGATGTGCTGATACACATTTATATGTTTGAATTATTTGTTATTGAATAATCATGCATAAAAGTACATTTAATCAAGTTAGGCACAGTGATATTTTTCATACATTTTACTTTTAGACTACTACTTTGTAACAGAACACTTCACTATTCAAGTCACATCTATTAGAACATTTCTACAAAAGGGGCTTTCACGAACATCTACACTCTTATCGGTCCCTACTCCATCACAGGCCCGGGATAAAACTAGGCCCACTTGCGCAGACACAGTTAGCTAGCTATTATCCCTTTCTCTTGGTTAAAATAATTATAATGTTGCTGGCAGTTTTTTTAAATGTTGACAGATACAAAAGCGCGTTGAATTTTAAACCTCGTGTTATATTTTGACTCTGGTCTGCGCAAGGAGGCATTACGAATCTTATTTAATAAAAAATAATTTTGTCTAGGCTATAATACTGAATTATTTTTAAAACGTCACTTAATTTTAGTGCACGTATACGCGATGGGGCACTAGTTAACCATGTGACACGGTCTGTTAAGCATTGGCAGATACAATTGCGTTTGTATTTTAAAGAAAGCTCATAAGTGTAATCACTTTGTTTAATAGATATACTTGTAATCATTCGATCTTTACCAAATCGTATGCCCATTTTGCCGGTGGACGTCCTACGCTGCGCTTCTAATAGAAGGATCAAACAGGTTGCTACCTATGTTCTGCAGTGAACGTCCTTTGGCTGATAATGATGCTGACGGTCATAAAAATGAATCTCTATCATCATTATCGGCTGCAAGTGGTCTGCCTCCAGTGTCATACCCTGCGATCTTTACAAGGTCCTCTGTCTATCTTGTCGTTGGACGTCCTACGCTGCACGGATGAGACATCATTGTGGAAATCAAATTGACAACTAATTCTATTTGTTTCTTTGTTTGTTTATTTATTTATTAGATAGTATCATTACCAAACTATTTTGTGTTTTGACTAGGTGTCAAAGATATCATATTTTTGTAGTAATTTACTGGTTTTTTATTTATCATCTGTCTCAATGCTTATGTGGGCGCGCGTTATTGACGCTCGTGTGCGGCCGCGCGGCCGGGTCCGCGGATTCATGCGATCCGCTAGTTGTCGTACGCTGGCTGTGATCTGATGGACTGCAAATAGAGATATAGTTAAGGGATGATCATCATACTATATTAGTATATTTCCTCTGCTCAGACCTATGGTTGACTGATAGAGAATGATTTTGGCATTAAGTCCGCCATATGTACAATATTATGTTTTGTGCATAAAGTTTAAAATAAATAAATACTACGTTTATATCGCAATCTCGCCGCACATGCGTATTATGCGTATCACGAATATGATCAGATACGGTACTGTCCAATGTAAAAGCTGCCATTACATAGAAGCGTCACACACTGACTGACAGCTGACTGGAGCTGAGCAGGGATGTGTAAAAATTTACTAATGATGCTACTCAAAATATGAGCAAGCAAAAAACGTCATGTATTTTGTGGCGAAGTCATTGGCCAACTTTAACATATGTATATCTGGTCCAGATCAGTCCGCTTCAGTGGAAACGCACCCTAAAGCCAAGCTAGCTACAAACCTACTGCACCCTTCAGATCATAGAAATAATTTGTCTTTATGATCTGAATTGTTGTACCCCGTGACCCTTCGTTGCTCGCGCATCATAGAGCCGATGACATGCGTTGCACTGATATTATTTTCCGTGACTGCAAACACTCTCTATCCAAAGCAATATATCTTGTACGTACCTTGGACTTAAAGCATCGATGTCCACATTTTGCAAGCAAATCCATTGCGGCGTTAAGTTCTCTTCGTTTTTGGCACAGTCCAAGGTTCCATTGTAGATCAGCAGATCATCCATCAATACCTAAAAGAATAACCAAGATAGTGAAATACTTAATACTTTTGCAAAGGTCTGATAATGCAAGAATGGACATTTACAGCAAATTCCTTGACTCCTCTGGTAGGTGTTTTGCCGTAGTTCCAAATCTTCATACCGTATACTGATATCGGTACATCGAATACGAAGAACACTCTGAAACAATGGACAGATGTAGGTACGATGGAAATTCATTAAAAAATGAGCCATGTCCAAAATTTCTTATTATGACTTAAGCTTTTTTGCACGGGCTTTTAGCGCCACAAAATATGTCCCACGAAGGGTCTACGCGGCGCGTCCGACACGTCATGTGCTTGAAACGGGCGACATTTCTGTGTGTGTCTGTGTGTGTGCGCGCGGTGCACAAATTAGTCGTAGTAAAGGCGCCATGTGTGACGCGTTGATCAGCTTGTCCAGTCTGTCTACACGTCCACGCGGCTACTACAGTTAGCACTTGCCCACGTTAAAACGGCGCGTGCGTTTTATTAACCGTACGGTTAACACGCATGTTTGCCTCCACCATTTGTGTCGACACTGGCAGCCCTGCCTACATTAAGATAAACAGTAGATGGTTTCGGTGAAAAAACTATGAATGCGTATGAAACCTGAGGCTGTACCTGTTGAGCGTGGCGGGCAGCACGGGCGCCAGCCACGAGTGCGCGCCGTGGTGCGCGCCGTGCGTGACGCCGTCGATCAGCTTGTCCGGCGTGCGCACGTCTGCTGCGCGCGCGTCTAGCACGTTCACGCTCGCTGGGTGTGCGCACACGTCTAAACAACATTATTTATTTATTAAGCAAAATAAATATGGAAAATACATAAATATATAGGGTATATAAGAATAAGAATTATTATTTTATTGGCATAACTTAGGTTTTTATCGAATAAGCAAAAACGATTATTATTAAAACAATTACGTATGTACCTATTTAACAAAGTATTGTTTTTGCTTTTCCGCAAAAACGTGCAAAAATATCTGTCCCTTTACTGTGAAAGTATTATTTGCGTAACTGGGTGAGTATATCTATAAATAAATACATAAAATTAAAAGTTTTTCACTTTTTAAGGTTAGATGGGTAAAACCCATCATCCCAGCCTTCTATTCAGTGGGTAAAACAAGACACTCTAACTTTGTAGATCACTGTGTTGTGTAACGGGACTAGGAATAGTGCAATACGAATAAGTTTTTTTGTATTCCAATTGGTGTAAACAAGTAAAAAAACTCACTAGTCTCCGTCAACGGAATCAAGTTCCCGTGCGGGTCGTAAAGCTCGACGCCCGTCAGCCCCACGTAGTACGGGTCGCCCCACGTCGAGAAGATGCTGAGTTGCAGCACGAAGCCGGTGGGCGCGCCCATGTCCAGCCCGCTGCCGTACACGAGGCAGTCCATGCGGAAGCTGTCCGAGTCTTTCGCGTCTTCTAGACTAGAAGACGACCAAGATTATGACTTAGAAAACATGTTTCCAGCTATCCATTAGTGCAAAGAGTGCCAAAAAGTAGCAATCCGGAACTATCCACGGTCATCTTCTCGTAAATAGAGCATATGTGGTTGATCTGAATATGTCAGAGTCCTTCGCGGCTTTAAGCTAGGAAAAATGCTCTTCGAAATCGAAAGTGGCTAAGATTAGTGACAATGAGCTATCGTATTAGAAAACTAGAAAAGAAAACTATCTAAATAGGGTGTGAGAAGATGCTAAGCTGCAGCACGAAGCCAGTGGGCCCATGAGGATGATCAAGTATGTTTCTAAGGATAAGTATCACGACAGGCAGAATAAGACTAGGAAAATAGGTAAGATACAACACCTTTATTTACCTATTCAGTGGATACAACTATGTAAAAAGAGCATGCGTAGTTAGTTTATAGATAGAATAATCATCTCAATGCGGTGTTATGTCCACAATTACCTGAATATCATCTTCTAAAGACCTAAATGTCCTGACTGGTATTATAGCTTCTCTTTTTCTTTATTTCCTATTCCCATCATCTGGAGTCGGTTCTCCTCACTCTTCTGCGGCAAGTCATTCTATCCTGGGTCATTATCTATATCAACAATCTAAAGGTCTACCTACCGGTCATCAATGCTGGCCAGTTCCAGCTGGTGCACATAGTCATAGCAAGTGTCTCCCGGCGCGCGACGCAGCAGTATCGGTCGGTAGTGCAGCGGAGTCCCGTCAAGCGAGATGCGCGCGTGCTTCGCTCCTATGTACGACAGCTCCATGTTCGCGTTGTAGTTCCAAATACGGATACCTGTGGTACCACACACAATTTACAAGTGAGACGTCTCACGGGATATGTTTTGGTCAATCAAGACGTAAATCGAGACAGATATGTGCAGTGGTGATGGTATCGACGGTCGGTTTAATGAAAAAGGCTGGGCATACACATATTATGCTTATGATCTTTTCTGTTCAAAATAAACCTGTGTGAGTAAATGTGGCCTGTTTAACAGTACCATAGTCATCGTAGTTCATTTTTTTTCATTTTATTATCACTATAAAATAATAACAAAAAGACAGATACATATTTGCACTGTTAAAAACCACTGAGGTTTGCCTACAGTGCTTGAGTGAGACAGCCAGTTAAGAAGTTACATAATATTATTATTACTATGAAGTCACAATTATTAACTTAAAAATGGGTTATAACAAGTATACAATTTACACTGACTTGTAATCTCCGATGGCTCTTTAAGCTCCATTACGATATGGCAGAACTTTGTCCCAGACGCGAAGTTTGTGCACCACATATCATCAAACTCCGTGCTGATGTTCCTCCCTGAGAATAGACTCTTGCATTCGATCAAATTTCCGTAGTCTGGCGAATCGTCCTCCGATATAAATGTGGTGTATGCGTACGCTCGGTGGACCTTGACAGGTTCGTTGTAGCAGAGGATCTCAATACCTGTAAGAGATACTGTAACCTGTACCAGCTGTGCTTATAGGTAAACCACTTGATTGAGACTTCGCCTGCGGGGCGGCGGGGCGCTGGGGAGACGAGAGCGGTGTGCGTGGGGGGTGCAGGCGGCGCGGTTACACCCGCCCGCGCCCCTCACGCACCGCGCTTCGTCTACCCTCGCGCCCAGCAGCTCGCAGGCGAGGTCTGAATGAACCGGTCCACTTATAACTAATTGCTGAAAGCTAACGTACGGACATAGCACGTCAAGCTAATTGTAATAATCCAACATATTTCAACAAAAATGTATAGTTGGAGTGAAATGAAGAGAAAAGAAGTCTATAAAGTTACATTTGATGACAAACTTATAGCTACTTTACCTGTAAGCCCAATCAAATGCCGCTGCCCCCAGTTAGACATGAGCGTCAGCTTGATTTCTTTTGCGATATATTTGGATTCTTTCTCCTCATTGTCCAAGGCCTGTAGTAGTTCTGCCGGGCTTAAATTGTGGTTGCTGTCATTGGCTGTGAGAGGCCGTTGCTCTATAATTGTGGATTCATTCATTGGCTCGTTGTCCTTGAGGAGAGCTTGGAAATTCTTGTCGTTGACCATTATAGCCTCAAATATGCTTGGATCTTTAGTAAACAGGATTGTCTGTGAAATATTATCATTTTAAGACCTATTAAAAGCCTACGCCTGCATGATATCATTAGGTATTTTAAAATTACTTACGTCACCGAAGCTCGGTAGAGGTCCTTTCAATTCCCCACTTGATCTTGCGATTTCACCATGGAATATAACTTGATCGTCGAGTTTTATTTGAACCAGGCGTACTCCTCTAGCTGAATATATCCGCGACTTGTTGTAGTTCTGTAATATTACAGTACCTATATAGGTACTCAACATGTTTACAAATGATGCCTCTAGCTTAGTAGTTAAATAGTGGTTCATCATCATTGCATTTAAGTAGTTTTAGAGATGTATTCTTGGCGTTTTAAAACAAGCGGGATTGAGGGTAAATGAACATCGACGGCTCGTCGTCGGCACTAGAGATGAGTATAAAATATGTGATGTCTATCCGATATTTCTGTTAGTCCTGTAAAACTCACCTATACCTAGTAGTATTATATTATCTGTGCCTATACTATATCATCAACAAGGCCAGTCGCGTGCAGTTGGCCTACGCGCCACGTGTAGCCAGCGCAGCGTCCACGCATTTCGCTCGTCCCGCCTTCGAACCACGCCGGCAACGTTCTCCGCGCGACCGTTGGAAGAGTAGTCTAAGCACCCGGCTATCGGGTACCTATGTCTCTACCAGTACCGTAGCCCAAGGCCATTGGACCCTGTATTATTTGGTCCAACTCACCCATATCCTCAACAAGGCTAGTCGTGTGCAGTTGGCCAGCAGAACACTAAGCGCCACGGGCAGCGAGCGCGGCGCCGGCGCCGTCCACGCGTGTCGCTCGTCTCTCGTTCGAACCACGCCGTCCGCAACGTTCTCCGCGCGGCCGTGCGACGGGTGGTCACCCGAGTCAGAATCCGTCCACACCTGGCGATAACAACGTAGTCGTAACAAGAAATTTAACCTTCAATGTTGAAATAACTCAATATTGATTGGTTCCTGGTTTTTATGGCGAGGCGACACAGTTAAAAGTACCTACACGTTTACTTATAGTTAATAAAATTAGGGGCCTGCTTCACAAATGGAAATTAAGCAGCAAGTAACCAAACTTACAAAACTTTGTGAAACAAGCCGTAAATACATAAAGTGATAACATAAATATTGGAAATCGTATCTTATAGCGAAACAAAGGTTGATAATATTCCATCTTACCTTTTCGATCTTGACAGCATTACCACGCATATCGAATAGCTCAATGCCATTAATTCCAACAAGATATTTGTCGCCCCAGTTTGAATAAATTTTGATTTCCAGTAATCTTCCTTCGGGTAGTTCCGGAATGATGAACTCGCTTTTGGATTTTTCTCTCTGCGTGTTTTTACACGGTACTGAACTCAGCGAAGCAGGTTTTTTAGTTTGGTTTATGATAGACGCTCTTTTGTAGCTATCATTTTGATGCAAGTTAGTCGAACCTTCCTTCGGGAACAGCTTTTTCTTCATTTTATTGTTTTCTTGGAATCCTGAAAAAATATTGATTTCATTATATTTTTTTTGGATGATATCCTGCTCGAAGGACCAAAAATTTAAAAGTACTTACGTGAGCCTAAAATGACGTCATGAAAATCGTCGTCGATGATGTTGGTACGCCTGTGCCGTGGTGTCACGTAGTGTGGTAAAAGGTCTGTCAGGAAGTCGTTTGATCCAGCAGAAGTGTCTCCCCAATCTAATTTCCCGTTTCTGACTGTGTATTTCCGTCGTCCACTTTGGTTATAGCCTACTATAATAAGCGAAATTATTTATTGCTTCCAATGTAACATTTTCTAGTTTGATTAGATAGTTAATTAAGATAATACTTACCTTTGTTATGTCGAAGAGTACCAGCGGAGTGCGCGACGTTTTGAATCGATGGTTTCATCATCATATCTAACGTAGTGTCCAAAGAAGTTCTGCGCTTTAACCTGAAGAGAAGAGTTTACTCAATTACTAATTCTGTCCCCTTCGACCGCCTTTGTGGTACATACAATACAATACAAAGCGTATTTATTTTAGAGACTGACTTACCTGTGATTTTCCAGTATAGTGTTACCGTAACTTAACATCTGCTCTTCAAGTGGAGATGATTCAGTGCTAATGTGTGTCTCTTTCATCTCTCTGAAAAGACAGAGCTGTTTAACGGCTTGATAGTGACTAACGCCAAAAATTGGAACGCGATACGAATAGGGCTGCTGACCTTGTGTGAACTTTCACGGAAGTAAAGCCTTTTGTGCTGAAAATTAGCCCCGTATTGACGTACATGTGGGCCATTAATCATTTTGATCGGTATTGGTACAATATATTGAAAAATAAACTTACTTGGTAATGTCCTCGAGCCAAAAAGGCATTTCCCTGTCTTTCGTCGCGTATTCAATACCATTTGGTTTATGTGCCATCCTTGAGCCATGAGAGTGAACACTTAACTACTTTCTTCAGCAATGTGGAAACATATTGAAATATAAAATCATCGCACTGTGTTAAAAACGTAAACGGTTTGAAAAATATAAATATATATTCATAGAATAGCTTTTTTTATAACAATTTGATAACTTCACTTACACTTTTGAAACATAATTTTGCCGCTGTTTGTTTGACCTTGGTTACCATGGTTTCTTTTCTTTTTAAATCGATGAAATCTGCTAAAACAATATGTTAGTAAAAAAGAATCAGCTGCCTATCTTCCTTCCTCTAACTAATCATGTAGGGTAGGTATTTATTTCACAAAAAGAAGCCTTTCGAAAAAGGCGGAAAGGAAATATATTTCTGAACGGGTTGGGTTATTTTGATTGCGATTGGTGGTTGCTTATTTTTACACGTAGCTTTTATGTCAATGTCAAATGTCATCAAGAAGTACGACGTGCGGCGAAAAAATAACCTCAAATTTTGTTGTTGCTCGTACATGGTTTATTATTTTAGATCTGGAAAAAAGTATAAAACGCAATAAAAGTTGAAAAACACATTCTATAATGTCTGACTCAGATCATAAAAAACTCGAAGAAAGAACCAGCAAGGCCGAAGAAGAAGCTAAAGCTATAGAAGACGAATTAGACAAGCTCACTAATGGTGATCTAAGTTTTGTGAACGATCCTCGTCTGGAAAAGCTGATGACTGATAATGAAAAGTTGAAGCACCGTTTGGAAATCCTAGAAAATGCAATCAAGGCTGAAGGTTCCTCCGCGGGCGGTAAAGTGGTCAGCACACAAACCAGAAAACGGCCAACCCTTATAGCGGATATCAGTTCTGTCGAAGGCAATGTGTGTATTGTAGATGAACTGAAGAATGTCTTCAGTGTTGCAATAACGTCGGCATATCCCGACTTACAAGATCCGCCAGTTGTCATAACGTTATCCAGTAACAATCCCAAATTTGGTGACTACCAATGCAACTCAGCTATGCCAATCTCACAGCTGCTTAAAGCTAGAAACGTCAAAACGAACCCGAGAGAAGTTGCCAACAATATTTTAAACAAAGCCCCATCATCTCCACTCATTGAAAGAATTGAAGTTGCAGGGGCTGGTTTCTTAAACATTTACCTCAATAAGGCATTTGTAGAACATGTACTAAACTGCATTCTTAGGTTTGGGATAAAACCCCCACCTGTGAAGAGGGAAAGAGTGGTAGTAGATTTCTCATCACCTAATATTGCAAAGGAAATGCATGTTGGGCATTTGAGGTCAACCATTATTGGTGAAAGTATTTGTCGTGTTCTTGAGTTCTTAAACCATGATGTTTTGAGAATAAACCACTTGGGTGACTGGGGAACTCAGTTTGGAATGTTGATAGCTCATTTGCAAGACAAATTTCCAGATTTTAAAACTCATTCTCCACCTATATCAGACTTACAAGCATTCTACAAAGAATCTAAGAAAAGGTTTGATGAAGATGAAGTGTTCAAAAAGAGGGCTTATGCTTGTGTTGTTGAGTTGCAGTCTGGCCAGCCAGACTACATAGCTGCCTGGAAGCTCATATGTGAAGTATCTCGTAGAGAGTTCCAAAAGATATATGACCGTCTTGATATTAAAATTATTGACAGGGGTGAATCTTTTTATCAGAGTAGGATGGATATTGTTGTCAAGGAACTCAAAGAAAAAGGCTTACTTGAAGAAGATGAAGGACGGTATATCATGTGGGGAGATGCTGAAAAACATGATGGAATTCCTTTGACTGTTGTTAAATCTGATGGTGGTTATACATATGATACTTCAGACATGGCTACTATAAAGCAGCGAGTTGAAGAGGAAAAGGGTGACAGATTCATTTATGTCACAGATGCAGGGCAGGCTACACATTTCTTGGTAATTGAAGCTTGTGCTAGGCGAGCTGGAATATTAAAGGAGGGCCAGAAGGTTGAGCATGTAGGATTTGGTGTTGTTTTAGGTGAAGACAAGAAAAAGTTCAAGACAAGATCAGGTGACACAATCAAGCTGATTGATTTGCTTGATGAAGGCTTGAAGAGGTCTCTTGATAAATTGGTTGAAAAAGGAAGGGATAAGGTTTTGACACCTGAAGAACTGCGACTAGCCCAGGAAGCAGTAGCTTACGGTTGCATAAAGTATGCAGACTTATCCCACAACAGAGTGAATGATTACGTCTTCTCATTTGATAAAATGTTAGATGACAAAGGCAATACTGCTGTGTACTTACTTTATGCTCTGACACGCATTAGGTCTATTGCTAGGACTGCTCAGATTTCAGTTGACCAGTTGTTGAAAGAAGCCCAAAACACTGGTTTTAAATTCAGCCATGATGCTGAATGGAAACTTGGCAAAGTCCTTCTAAGGTTTCCTGAAGTTATACTTAAAGTCTCCAACGATTTATATTTACATAGCCTGTGTGAATATCTTTATGAGATATCCTCAACCTTTACAGAGTTCTATGATAAATGTTACTGTGTAGAAAAAGACAAAGAAGGCAAGATTGTTAAAATCATCTATGAAAGATTGATGCTGTGTGAAGTAACAGCTAAAATAATGGAAAAATGCTTGGATATCCTTGGTATAAAGACAGTGTCTAAAATGTAAAAGTTACCACTGACAGTATACTAATACTACATAAGCAGAATATTTTGATAATATATCATTTACTATTAGTAAGTAATCACAATATTTATGTCATACTAAAATTTAAGAACAGACACTAATGTTTTTTTAAAAACAAATAAAACATTTCAAAAATAATTTGTATATTTTTATTGAGTTTCCAAAAACCTCTACAAAACTATATCAGGGTCCATTATCAAAGGTAACATTCATGAAATAACTACATACTATTAACTGTTTAGAAAATTAAATAAATAGTACATTCACTGGATACACAATAGCTTTAAAATACAATTTTTCTGACAAATGTATTTATTTCTTAACATCTAATGTTATTATGTTACAACATCATAAAGACAACAAGTTTTCTCTTTCTATTGAAAGTGCACTATGTATCTAATTAGATTCATGTCAAAGTATCATTATTAATGGAACAGATAATTAAAAATGATAAATTTGGTTGTATTTGAACAAATTTTACAGTAGCTAGTTTACGCATGGTTACAACAGCTCTCAAGCAATATTTTCACCTCAATAGCAGGTATAAATAAATTAAACTTTGTCTGGACACGCCACCACGTGCCTAGATCCTCAATCTGCAAACTAAGCAGACCAGTTGTTCCACGGTATGATAGCTTGACTTGCAGCCATGCACATGCACATACTTTATAATAAAGTTAATCATTTATTCCTTATCATATTTAACATTTCTACTCCTAGTGAAACATATGATAATGCGGTGGGAATGAAATTGTTTTAAATGAATATGCATGCATATGTTACTTGTTGTTACTGAGTCAGAATCATGGTCAATTTATTTTGATTGCAAATGTAGTAAATAATTTTAAATGGCAAGAAACTGGTAGATCTAAGAATTTTTTTTTCTGAGTCATACAATGAGAGGAATGTAGGCGTAAAATTTTCTAATACGAGTGTGTTAGTGGCCATAACAATGTCGTATTGGTAATTTTTAGGAACTGGTTTCATGATATTGGTAAATGAAATATCATTCAGATATAAACGATATAGCAGCGCTCAAGTGTAGCCAAAAAATGATTGATACGAGATTGCTACTAAATTAATAATATTCCGATACTTCGGCACTGCGACAACAACTGCCAACATCACAAAACATCAAACTATTCTAGTCGTCTTCAAAATGTAACAATAGAAAAATGATTAACCAGCAGCACACACTAAACGCTTATATATATCTGAGCAACTGGAGAAGTTACCAGAGACCATAAGTTTAAATGAATATTTGTGAATATTTTCTTAAATACTTAAGTCTTCTATGAAAATACATGATGAAATACTGGAATGGAAGTGAATTTATATCTACGGGTTTAGTGTAAAGTTAAACTGTAATCATCAGAAGACCACGAATCTTTGGAAGACCAAAGCTGAATACGTAATTCTACGTAGATGATAATTCTAATAACTAATACGTTTACTGTATAATATTTACTATAATAAATTATAACAGAGATCTATGGGTTTGGCATGTTGATATTAATGAAGAAGATTACCAATACAGGACCCTATACAGACCAAAAAAAATCAACTAGAACCCAAACAGAAGTAACCATTCCCTACTTAAAAACAGTTTGCACTCTTACTTAGGGGATACTTATTCAACATGAATTCTTCTAATTGGAATAAAAAACCTAATTCATCATTTAGATACATGCACTATAACCCGATACCATTGTTTACCTAAATAAAACTACGAATTTCTGTTCTTCTAATTTAAAAATATTTTTTAAACATTAGTTTCAAATTACATAGGTAATATACGAATATTTTGACCAACATGGTAGATTAACCACGAGGTTTGTGCCATAATGTATGTTGTATTATACCAAATTACCCTGTGACAACCTTGACTAACCGGCGTGAAATGGGTTCGCAAAGTTCGCAAACTACTACTTGGGTTTATTCACTTTCGATAGAACTAATGGAGGTTAACGTAAACATATACACTCATTTCTTACTTAAACCGTTTTTTTTTCAAACTTTAATAGCTTCAAAATATTGCCTATTCTTTTAAGACTGCAAAAATGGTATATAAGGGCAATTTTGTTCGGTAAAACAGCCTCTATCGATAAATAACACGAGATCATACTATTATCATTGTCTATCGAAAATGAGCTAGAGTAAAATCATAAACCTCTTGGCAAATGAAAGTAGGGACATAGTTCGATACATCTGTCGTCTGTGCCTCGACTAACATCTATAAATAAATAAGATTCTATTTCCGTCCGATATTTCGATTCCAGCCCTTCATTTGCCAGACTTATCGTAGGTAACAATCCGGTATTATTAAATTATTTCATTTGATAAAATATGTTTGTAGCAATAAACTGACTAGAATTGAAATTATACAAATATAACAAATCATCGGTTTTGACAATTCATTGTTAAAATAAAGTGTGTAACATAAATAGTTGTGTTAGTAACGTTTAGAACGTGTAACGTGAACGTGATCTACATAATACAGGGGCCCTATTTTTGATTCACTCGCTCCAAGATAGCGAGCGAGAATTTTCGTTCGAAGATGAATAAAAAATCAACGAAAATAACTCGTTTTCGAACGAAAATCACTCGTAATATTGACGCGAGTGATTCAAAAATAGAGCTCCAGTTTTCTGGTAATCGTTCGCGTTCTATGCGAATGCGAGCCGTTGAAGTGGCGATGAAAGCACACTTGATGTCACTCCGTCCTACTTACAAACAGAATCGATTGTCTTATGTCACCGGACCACCAGCGAACAATGCACACTGATCAATCGTATCATTGTTAGTAAGGTCAGTAATTATGTACATTACTTAGATGCCATAGCATTCGCCTCTTAATATTAATTCAATTTGGAAGTCTAGCAAAAAATCATCTAGTCATAATGATTGAGCATTTCTTAACAAATCTAAGTTGGGACAGTAAATAAGTGTAAATAAATAAGTAGTGAAGAAAACCATATGATACGACGTAGGACCTTTAAAACCGTAGAGTTAAAACCTATCAGATAGATTTAAGAGTGTTACATTGAACTAGCTACGCTAAAATGTATAACGAACTAACCTAGGGAAAAGTCACATTGAGGTGTATAAAAGATCTCGCTGAAAAAAACTGGATATATACAATAATATAGGTATAAACGTTTCTAAAAAACCCCGTTACATTTTATATAGGTACTCTAAAAAGGGTTGAATTGGTCTCGAGATTCTGAGATACTACTACAACGCTACAACAATATAATAAGATCAACAATATCTTACAAAATATACACACATTTCAATCGATACTAGAGATTTGGCCGAATCGTGTCCGCGGTTCACGAACACGGAACTCTAATCCGATTTGATTTTAGCTCGTATGGATAAACTTTAAATACCTAACGCTAGAAGTGACTATAATGAGTATGGTAAGATCTACATGTAAGTGCTTAAAGTTAAAGGGCACAGGTAGTAGATATGCAATCATGTCAAACATCGGTCATCCTGACGGAACGGAACAATGTTGAAATCATGTAACTGAGTGCCATTCTTAGAAGTCGCACAGAAGATAATTCAAATGGTTTTAGTACTTGTAAGAATCATTACGATTGCTTCTGCAAAATCAATCCGTTTGTCTTTAAAAAAAAACGAAATCGAACCTGCACGTTTCTACAGGGCCTAATATAACTAAAATTTTATCCAAATCTGTTCTGCTGTTTAAATGCCAACTAATATAGCGCATAAAATTATATCGCGTACTTGTAAAAGTTGAAAGCTGCAATCAAGTTTAACAAATGTACAAATAATATGATCTGTGCGTCTTCTAAGTGAGACCGACAGGAGCGTTGCTCTAAGACTCTTAAGTGATCTGTCTCACAGATTGGTGTACAAAGGTCCAATGCTGTGTCCCTCTCGGGCAGATTATTTAATCTGTGGCCTTGCGGTCGAGTTAGGATACAAAAATAGCTAGAGAGCTCATCGAGATTGGGGCAGTCTTTAGAAGGAAATCGACGCGTTTGACACATATACGTGAACATTTTTTGTGATGTCTTAAGTTATTTTCAATGCATCGTACATTATTTACAACTTGCAACCGTCTTTAAGTTTTGCGATATCTTGATTCGGTTTATTCTTGATCTCTTGATTATATTAGGAGGTCACTGTAGTTCCGCCGCTTACATAATGCTATTTTGTCGTTTCGATTTTGTCACGAAATGTGGAATGGAAAGAAATTTAAACTTCCTGACTTTGTCAGTTTTCCTAAACATTTTCTGCCAAAATTGAATACGTCAAAACAGCATTAAAAAAGCGGAAAAATTATAGTGCAATTCCATATAAAAAGGTTAAACTATTAATTACATTACATTTTGGCATGCCTTGATGGATCCACACAAAAGCACACGCAAAACTTAGACCATATTAATAAATGTAGGATGCTATGAAAATCTCACAAAATCATAATAATTCGACGTCTAATCATCAAAGAGTAGATAACTCAAGGAAACTGGTTTTCAAGACGGGTTTTGCATGCACGTTTACGATAGAACCAGGAAAGAAATCAAACTTTCGTAACTATCAATTGCAAAATTACCCAGTGGAATTGTAGCTGTTTAGTGAATAAAATATTCAAAATCTTGTCATCTATACAATTTCAGTTCGAGTTTGTTATTATCTGCCGGACGTCAAATACCTAAATTGGCTAAAATGCTCAACGACCACTGAATTGCTTTTGACCAATTTTGTGAACCAAATATATAATTCAAATGGCAAAATCCAATCGAACTGAAACTATTGAGTATTATTATTATGTTGACTTTTAAGATTCGAGAATTAGAAGGATGGATATCTTTACTCCCAACCCTACTTTTAAACATTACTTTTGATGAGCATTGAAAAAACATCAAACTTGGTTGTAAAACCCTACGTTATTAGTAGCATTTTTCGAATAAACAGACTTGCGTATTGGTAAAATTACAGTAAGATGGCTCAACCCAGCCGAATGTGACCTTACTGCACCGCAACTACTTATGTCCTAAATGCAATAGAACGGTCAGTTAAAGAACGGTCCGTCACAATAGAACGGTCAGTTAAAGAAAGCTCAGTCAAATCAATAATAATCCATGGCTATTAGAGCGTTTCGAGCTACTAGAAGAGGCAGTATTTGAAAACTTTGGCTGTAGGAGTCATAACCTTGCAAAAACCCGTCTCTCAACCAGCGACCTAATAGACTAGCTACTTAGGCCTTCAACTCAGGGAAGAGATGGCGCAGAATCGCGAGGTAGTGTACCGTGGCTGCGAGGGCGACGAACATGTGCCATATCGCGTGTGCGAAGGGGATCCGGCCGTCTGATTTGAAGAAGAAGACGCCCATCAGGTATAGCATTCCGCCAAGTTTCAGGTCGTACATGGCTGGGAACTGGTGCTGTGGACAAATTAATTGTTAGTTAAAACACTGTAGTTTTACGTGACCGAGTCGTGGCTTATCCATAAACAATTTAGGGTATGATAGAAACAATCTAGAATTAAGCTAACCCAGGATCGTGAAATTGAGTGACGCTGTACTGTAACACACGGCGGCCCAGTATGACTAAGGCCCACTTGCGCACGATGATTTAACCCTGGATTACGCTAACCCAGGATTAAATCATCATTCTGCCTCTGTCATCGTCAAATAAACTGACAGAGACAGAATTATGATTTAATCCTGGGTTAAATCATCGTGGGCAAGTGGGCCTTTTACTATGATCAACTGTCAAATATCCGTTTTTCACATTATTTTGATCATAGTAGTATTCAATAGTATGGGATATTTTGGGGTGATCTAAGAACGAATGTTGAAGATGTACTCGTCGAGCTATGTCACGAATCTTGATTGTTTTTGCGGTCTAGAAGAGGTACAGATTGATTTATGCATTGGAATGAAGCTTATCAAAAAAAAACTTTTAGTATAGCATTTTAAACTTTCGCGTTTAGGCTCGTCATGTCTAATAGTTAATATCATCTATTACTGCTACTACAGGTGACCGCGAAATTAAGACCTCAATGAAGCAGTTTTGCCTATAGTCATCCATCATCATTTTACATGATTAATTCTTGTCCTTACGAGCACTACGAGCCGCATCACCTCTTACCATTAGGTAAAAACATGTGTGTGTGGCTATTTATATAGTGAATCGTTAGACCCAAATATAGAAAAAGGCTCGTACTTATATGTGTAAAATAACAATGTCATGTATTCCCATAGAAATGGGTTAAAAATAACGAACGTGTATAATAGTCAACCATTATAACAACCGCGGATTCTACTTACAATGCGGTCATTATGTATTCTATTGAGTAATGAAGTGACGATGTCGTATCGTAAACATAAATAATGCGAGCAACTGAATTTGTGATAAAGACAAACACACTTTATTGACAGATAGACCGCGTACAAACAAAATGGTGATTGGTTATACATTTGTGGCACGTGTCTTTCTTTGCAGCTGTACTATCTTATTTGAATAACTAGCGGTCGCCCGCGGCTCCGCCCGCGTGGATGTCGGTTACCGCTGCAAAAAGCCTACCCAGGAAAGACACGGTCAGCAAACAAATGATTCCCATGTCAATTCACAGACACCGACACTAACTTCGACGAAGCAGTCACTATCCGCAGGCTGAACAGATTTTCTTTCTGTGGGTGTTAGTTGTTAAGTCCTGGAGTGCAACCCGTTGTTTTAGGATAGAAAACTTAAGCTATTATTGTAGAGCTTCTCTATACACAACATTTGACGTTACATTATTTTCTGGTAACAAAATATACTGATGCTCGGGAGCCCCGACCCCATGCGTAAAACATTCTTTTCGTAAATAAATTCCTACTAATTTGAATGTTTGGCCAAGGGATTTGTTTATCGTGAGTGCGAAAGAAATTTTTACTGAAAATCGCGCCGCGCGGGTACCTTACTCATAGATCTAAACTCCCCCTCCCACACGCTCACCGGGCCTTGGTAAAGCCTACTTCGCAACGGGCCGGCCGTGCAGCAGAAATCGTAATATGTATTTTAATTTCGCTATAACTTCAGAACCAAACGTCCAATTTAATATCGCTATAACTTCAGAACCAAACGTCCAATTTTAATCATTTAAGGACCAAATATTATTTACATTAACTGTACTTAGTGATGAAATAATTAATTTTGATAAGGATTAATAGCATGAGTAAAATAAACGCGTTTAAATGTAGTCCAAAAAATAATCAAGATTTTTCAATAAAAAAAATGGTTCTCGTGCCTCACCCGTACACACATAGATAGGTATAGTATGTCGCGGACTTTTTTGTAGATATTTATAAGATCTACAATTACTTAGAACATTTTATGGTTCTATCTTTAATAGTTTAGGCAGGGTACGCAAAATAAGTAACTGTTTTGGTTGATTTTTTACACCTTGTGTCCGAAAAACCCTAATATCTTACGGAACCCTATTTTTGTTCAAAATTAAATATATCCTATATTACTCGTGGATAGTGTAGCTTTCGAATGGTGAAAGAATTTTCAAAATCGGTCCAGTAGTTTATGAGCCTATTCATTACAATCAAACAAACAAACAAACAAACAAAGTTTTCCTCTTTATAATATTAGTGTAGATGTAGATAAATTAAGTTCTTATTAGTAGTAGGTATATCAGGTCAGGAATTTATCGGTAGTTTACAAAGTTAACTTCGTATTCAAACACACCTATTTATATAATAAAATAAAGCTAGCAAAAATTTAACGCTTTTCAAATATTTCTAGTCTGGCTCATCTTTTCTCTACTATATTTCAGTTCCAAATAACAGTCGAAAGAACTATACATATAACCACGTTAAATGTCAGAACTATATACGTCCATATATTTCAGAACCTACATCATCTAATAAAGTAGTTAAAAGAACAAAATTGATTTCCTTAACATAAAAAATAGTATTTTCTCTAAATATAAAGCTGCTAAGCAAAACCAGTATGATTTGCCGATTTTTCGGAGGCAACGAAAACAATACGATATAAATATTCATAAGCTAAACCAACAATTTGGTGACACGATAACCCTTAATCTGTCGCTCATACATAATTTAAATAAAAATAGACGGGTACAATCGATTCCTTACGAAATCTAATTGAATGGTACAGTACAATCAATAAATTAAGACGTGTATAAGTGTAGTTAGATCTTGTATAATACCTACCAAGGATTTACCAACGTATTTCAGATACCCAAGATTAACTGATTAAGTGATTGACTGTTATTTATACCCAAGATTGACTGTTATTTATTCATATGTATACTTACATTCATACTTTTTTAATGATCGGATTAGTAACATTAGGAAAGCACAAAGATTTGCATATGAAATTAGAAAAAGCGTTTGATGACAGCTTGTTAATCGATAAATCACTGTTCCGTGATATGATTTGAAATTAGTGTCACGTAAATTTTTATCATTTGTAGATTACGGGCCCGGGATTTAGAAACTTTATGAGTTGTTATTATTATTAATGTTTAAATATCACATTCTGTATAGTTATGACAATCGTAATTGATTAGCAACTTTTTGTGTCGGTTCGTTAGCGGATGTCAACCACATAATAATTATCTAGAAATGTGCATGATGGAAGCAGGTGTAATAAGATGGAGTGACACGGCCACAGAGCATTTCATGTATAGTCTAATTAGAGGTTTAGTAAAATAATAGCGCTAGTCGATTTGGGTATCGTTTAATACGTAAAAACCATGTTGAAATCAGTAACACCTGCAGATAACATGATAACATTCGTTATGCCTATGGCTTACAGGTCATTCATGCAAAAAAATATTAATCAAACAAAGCACGTAATCAATTTTTGAATTTACTTATATTAAATCTGAGGCCGATATAAAAATTGAAGTGCCTCCAATAAATAATACTCCAAAGCGTTTGACTGGCAGATAATACTTTAAACATTTAGCTTACCTTTGCACAATATTATTTGTGCAAAAAAATAATTAAATAGAGTTACGCTTTCAATATCTTGGAAGTAGTCCACAATTGTCTATATTCTGGTATTTTATTATTGTTCGATTGGCGTTTCAATAGGTAAATAACTTGATCGAAATCAAATCGAAATGTAAAGCGTAATAATAATACTTTTTGCGATTTCAAATGTCCAAGTAATGTAATGTAGTACTACATTACATTACACATTATGACATTCTTATACTTCTTGGTTTGACCCGATGCCTCCAAGGCGAACTGCGTTGAATATTTCACATTATCAAGCTACAAATTAGAAATTGTTCACCAATGTGATGTTATACGACTTTAATGTTTAGAATTAGGTAAACAAGAGTGAATTTTGCTTGACTTCAATGTTCACGTGCGCTTTATAACTTGGTTTAGCGATTTATTTTTACGCGAATCGGAATGATTTGGGTTCTTTAGGGTAAGTACGGTATTTGTTTTAAAGTCGGGAATCGTAATTGTTTTTTAAACAAAAGCAAAAGCTTTATTATGTAAACATTTACTATGGGTGAACCAACAGAAATAATAGTAACGCAAATTGTGTAATCTATTGTGTAATCTATGTTTGGCCATCTCGTCTACGATAACAAGTGCAAAGGTCGCCGGAATACACAGAGACAATGCCACGGGACACCTTATGCAACATATTCATGTATGGAAATCAAGACACAGGGCTTCCGAGTTATGCACGTAAGTTAACTCAAGTTACTAAGTTGATAAACCTTTTTTATATTTATGCTGAAGGTCGAGTAAAAGTAGGTTGTTCCTTATAAAGCCACACGCACTTAAAATACCAAACCTTCAACATTAATCAAAGACGTTTTAAGCAGACTCTCATGTAGACAAACATCGAGACAATTAACAAACCTAGTATATGTAAATTTGCAGATTATAGCTTTAGGAAGATATTTTTTAGACAATACTGAGCAAAAACATCAATTAGACCAGTGAGTAGTTATTACTATTAGAGAGCTATGCAAAGCAAAAAATGTGTCGCACCTTGATGACAACTAGATTGTGACGTATTCCTTGAAATTTAACTACAACAGGACACGCTATTTAACCAAGACTAATAATATACTTACGTTAGAGGTGACAATGATGGCAGCAGGTCCTAACCCCATAACAAGATACAGCAGCAGCTCCAGCATCTTATATCTCTCGTGGAAGATCTGCTGATAGGTGATTCCCAGCACAGCCAGCAGCCAGATGGCCCACCGGAGCTCCCGGAGCATCCAGCAGGAGAGCGTCCCCACAGTCAGCCAGGGGAAGTAGGAACTTGCGATGAAGATGTAGATCATGGCGCGGTCGCAGCGGTGGAGGAAGTGCTTCATCCTACTGGAAGAAATGGAAGCGTTAGTTTGTTGTTTTTATAAAAGACAGTGTTATGTTCGTGAGAGGAGGAAAAGGGAGTAGGAAGCAAATTATAGTGACTTGATTTTAAAGAAGTAACATATAAACATTTATTCTAATTAATAATCCGACATTTTACCGCCTTTTACACCATATGGTTAATGACAACAGCCGAGCATGTGTAACTTAGATTAAATCTTGATTTGTATTTTGTTGCTGTACCGTAATAAATAAATATAAATAGAAATTTCTTATAAATACGAACAAATCATAGCATCGTTTAAGGGAACCTTTTATAATTCGTGCAGTTAAGGAATGGGATGGGCTGCCTACTTAAGTTTTCCTTTAGGAATATGACCTGAGCCTCTTTAAGGCAAGAGGCTACTGGGCACCACCCTTTTTTACCCGCGGAGGAGTGGGACGACAAAGGATCGCTGTTCGCATGCACTCCGTCGTCCAAGCGGACTGGTCACCACCCTAGACCTCATCCATCATGAGTAATTCTTTAATATGATATTTGAACGATAACTTACGAATACTATTGAACATACAAATCATGAGCTCCTTGAACCATAATTTAAAATTGCATGCGTAATAGAAGACTTCCGTCACTCGACCTCGATGAAGCCTTAAGTTGAGGCGGCTTACATAAGGATTATGTCTATTTTTGCATTATCATCACCTATATTTCTAACGTACGCCGATATATCGGGCGCCGGTGAAATATTACACGACACGTCATTTGTCTGTCTGTGAAACCTATTTCCGAAGGTTCCCGGTGCTATAAATCTTCACGCAAACTGCGTGTGAACATGATGGTATTACTTACCAACATTATAAAAATAATGTGGTAAAACGGTTTTTTTTATTCGTTCGGCGATTCTTATCAGTTAATTGTGCAAATGCTCTGAAATAAGTAGTTATTCTTGGTATCATTTTATCACAAATGATACAAATATTTACAAATAACTTTTGGTGATGTTGATAAACATAGATAGTACAGTTTTCTTACGGTGGCTTTTACTTATTTAGTACAGTTTGTTATAGTCATATTTCTACACATAAAGTCACAAAGAGTGGATAAAATCTTGATACATTAAAAGTTCAACAATAATTAAATTATTTAGGCAAGATATAGACAATCTAATGATAATCATATTGTAATTAATTACATACTTTTACGTGAGTATGAGTAATCTTATAATCTGATTAGTAATGACATGCACATAAATAATAGAGGTTTATCGTCAGATATTCGCCAGGCGTAGGTGCCCTGGGATCACTCTGGTCAATCAGGGCCATTAAGCATATTTCCCTCGTGAAACCCACCCTCTCTGGTATTCATTACTTGTCCGGGGCAAGTTTTGACGGTTTCAGCCAGCTTGCGTGACCGTAATGAACGGCCATTACTCGTTTTATAGAGCGTTTAACGACAGCTATCAGCACAGTTTTCCATTTCCATCTAAAAATTATGCGATCCCATTTTTTTATCAGATAAAACCTAATCAACGTCGTCATGTCATTCAGTCGAATTTCAATTGGGATTAATAGCTATGTCAACGGAAATATAGTTGTTTGAAAGCATCAAATGTTAATAGCTCTGGTGTTTGAAAGCATCAAATATTGAATCTATACTAAATAGTCTAATTTAAGCCAAAAGTGATCCAGGTGGATCGATCCAGCTAAACAACAGTCTTGAGTTTCTTCATGTTTAAATAGTGACTGCCTACAAACTTCAAGGTCCAATCCACAAAATTCAATTACACCTCAATCTCGTATGCACTGAAAGTTTAATCAAACAACCCTCTATTTTCAGCGAACAGACCTTGGACCTTGGGGATTTTTTATAACTTTACCTTATTTAATATAAATGAAATTGAAAAGAAATGCGAACGACCCTAATGAAAACAGAAAAGTCTCAACATCGGTATAACTACAATAACTTAGTCGTTGTGAAAATTCGAATCACGAAACAAGCCGAATACATAAACAAAATCCTATGATAATCGGTTTACATAAAGTGCTGTAAATTATTGTAAGCAGAATGCCGTAAATTATTGAAAACTGAATGCTTTAATTTGTAAATCCAACATTACTAAATTACAGCATTCAGTTTATAGGAGCCGTTTTAAAATATTTATGGATCTCTACCGTAGTAACTGGAACCCATTGGGTTCTTAAAGTAAATTAATTTTTATGCGGACTATTATCTACAAACGAAATCGATGACGCCCTTCATTAAAACAATACGGTACAAAAGTTTGTACGATGGCAGCGCGTCCCAACTCCAATTCCATAATGGAACTGCTATTATTTGCAAATGTCAATAGCGTATAAATAGCCTTTCTCCGATAAGACACATGACATAAGTGACTCTACTCAAACAATAGAAATTATTTTCAAGATAGAGAATGGCAAAAGGCATTCTAGGTTCTGGCCTACGCACTTTATGTCTCTTATTATGCCATCAGCCAAAATCGAAAGAATCTTTATACCTTTAGTTTAAAGATAAATTACTTATAGGTACCTATTATTTCTATTTTAACTTTCCATGTAGGTCTACCTAATTACTGTTTATTTGGGACCCAACATTTTGGGTTTGAATTAAAGTTACTACTGTATATTTGGGACCCAACATTTTTGGGTTTGAATTGAGTTCTGTCGCTATTCTGTCTTTGGATTCAGCCATGTCGATATAAAATTATCGACATCTTTGCAAGACTATTACAGAGAATGCGTGGGAGAGATTCGCAGTTGCGGCCGTCAATAGCATGTCTCGTGTGTTTTAATAATAGCTAAATCTCACTCATATTAAGGCAACCAAGACCAAGACATAAAGGGTTGTTTTGCATTTTATGAACTATCAAAGAGACGATTACAAGGCATTATATTCAATCCAACATGTTTAATTTAACAACATTTTATCGTTTACTTCAAAAGCAAATAGATTTGATACTGCAGTTGCTACCACAAACCAAAATAATATTATTTCCTGAATTCAACAAAAAATACTAATTACTGCTTGATCTAAAAACACAAAAAATAAAACTCGTACTGTTAATATTCAGTGAGAATGCTAAATAAAGCTAAAATAACGAATGAAAATATACCCACGGACGGAGTGAACCCACATGACCAAGAGGAGTTAAGGCTATTAATAAAATCAGACGCTTTCACACAGGAGTTGGACTGATGAAAAGGGTGGAGTTATTTTGAATACCATTAGATATTAGACCCACATTTCAGAATACTTTACCGCTATTATAGCATATAAAGACTATTTATATGGTAGGTAAAAGATTATGTGGTAACACCCGATATATTGCAGACCGCTAGATATAAGTAAAGACACGAAGGTTGCGGCGAACGATTATTAGGCCTAGGACCTATATTTAATATCAATTCTATAGTCAAGTACACGAGTTAGATAATGTTAGATTCATTGACAAGGAGAAGTAAAATGAAGACGCCAGTCACATGCTACGAGTACCATTTGCTGTGGTATACAATCGCCAGACTTCTATAGCTGCGACCACACCGGCCGCGGCACGGTTTATAACGAGCTAGCTTCGCTAGGCTAGCTAATGTCTCGGCCTAGTGCGATGGACGACATGGATGTGGCTCGGGGTGCCTCGGGCGCAAGTTACAATTATGTAACTTCGAAGTCAAGCTCGCTCGATGTAGTGGCTCGCGAGCCCATGAGCTTGGGCGTCTACTCCCTAAGCTTTTAGTAACGGCCGTATTTACGGATGATGGTGTTTTCTTTGGCTATGCTTTGCAAGATGTAATGGTAATCTATTATTAGACAAATAATCAACACCCATTTGGGCCCAAAATCTTATTATTAGTTTTAGATACTAATCAGAGTAATGAGTATGAAACAGAAAAAACCTTGCACCAAACAGAAAATCCTAATATTCGGGACCCAGCAATGTACCGGACTTGCAGCTGAACTCACAAAATCACGAATGGAAACCAAATATGAGGACTACCAAGTATCAGCGTTTATTAAACCATTTGCAACAACTGAGGAGGTTCTGAAACTATGTAGGAATCTAGAGGTAGATATACATGATAAAGTAATTTTATGTGTTGGCGAAAATGATTCGGATCCGGTATCTACCATAGCAGAACTATATAATATATTGAAATCACTGCAACACACTACTGTTATTATAATGAATGTTACAAATAGTAGACATATAAATAATAAATTGTTAAACAGTCAACTGAAATTGATATGTAATAAACATGAACACAGCCACTTTCTTGAAATTAGAAATTATTATCACAATTATTTAAAAAACGTTTGCTTTAGTATCAACGTGCTAATAGATTCTATGTACTACGATAAAACATTTCTATACTTTCCATCTATTAGGAATTACATTCAACGTAATGACGATTGCGGTGGGATATTATTGGACAGATCACAATATAAATTAGAAAATCGTAGATTGAATTACAGGCAAACTTCTATTCTTGACTATTTTCACTCCACACCACAAAGTGTGTTTTTTCGTTCCAAACAATAACGACACTATAACATCATCTCATCAGCCCGAAAACGATATAAATGAGAGGCGTTTTAAAGTGTTCCATCAGAACATAGCTGGCTTGCTCTCAAAAAGGGACTTGATAGAACTAACTATCTCTGAACTAATTGACTGCGATGCGGAACCCGATGTGATGTGCTTCTCAGAAACATTTCTTAAAAAAGGCGACGAAAAAAATGTTTCATTTCATAACTATAAACTTGCAGCAAACTGTTCTAGGAATAAAAGACGGGGTGGTACTTCTATCTTGCTACGGAGGGGCATAGTGTGTCATGAAACTAATATTCCTGATAAATATGTACTACCAGGAACATTTGAGTGTTGTGGAGTAAGCATACCTAAGTACAAATTAATAATTTTATGTGTCTATACATCACATAATAAATTTGCACATGCATTTTTAACAAGATTGGAAGCAGTAATTCATGACTTATTTAAAAAAAACCCGAATTCTAAAATTATAATCGCTGGTGATTTTAATATAAACACACTAGTTGAATCCAAAGAAAAGCAACACTTAATAGATATGGCCAAATTTTTTAATTTAAAAATTCATATAAACGAACCAACGAGAGGTAATAACTGCATTGACAATATCTTAAGTAATGTAAATAGGGCATCGGGTGCTGTGATTGCCCTTCATTTATCTGATCACAATACTGCCCAAATGTTGTCATTTATAGTTAAAAATGATAATAGACCACAATATTGGTTTTCATATAGGAGAAATTACTGCAATGAAAATCTCCTCAGGTTTCGTGGGTACTTACAGTCACTCTCTTTCTCTGATATCTTCAACATGGAAAACATAAATGCAGCATTTAATCGGTTCTATGATATTTTTTGCACAATTTATAAATCTTGTTTTCCTAAGGAAAAAGTGAAGAATAATAATAAACCTTTAAAACTAAAATGGATAACCAGGGGTTTAAAAGTATGCATAAAAACGAAAAGGACATTACGCTTTAGGTACTATAAACAAAAAAATGTTAAGAATAAAGAAGCCTATTTAAAATACTCCAAATTACTTAAAAAGTGCATTTTATTAGCCCAAAAAAAATGCAATGACAAGTATATCCAGCGAAGTAAAAATATCTGTAAAGCTTCGTGGAAACTTATTAAAGACGAAACAAAAAGTGGATCCTCCCATGACATTACAGACATAAAATACGAGAATAAAATAATATCGAATGGAATTGAAATAGCTGAGGTATTTAATAATTATTACATAAACTTGACAGAGGGTAGGCACACATATGACACAGAAAATAAGCGAAATATATTATCGACGGTTAACAATGTATCGCATTCGCTCTTTCTCCAACCGGTAACCATTATAGAGACCACAAAAATTATCCAGTCACTTAATAATTCTAACTCTTGTGGATATGACGAAATATCAACAAAAGTTTTAAAGTTTTGTAAGGATGAATTGGCAGAGGTTCTAACATTTTTAATTAACCTATCCTTTGAGACAGGATGCTTCCCCGATTCACTAAAGTTTTCTATTGTAAAACCAATTTACAAAAATAATGACAAATCTGATGTTGGTAATTACCGTCCAGTCACATTAATACCGGTAATGTCTAAGATTTTTGAGAAGGCCATCCATAAGAGACTACTTGACTTCTTTCTGAAATTCAATATTATCGCACCGGAACAAAATGGCTTTCAAAGAGGAAAGTCAACTACTCTCGCGTGCTTTAATTTAATACATAATGTTATTCTTGGACTGGATGAGAAACAGCGCACCACTGTCCTCTTTCTCGATATGTCCAAGGCATTCGATTTTGTAGTCCACGAGGTCTTGTTAGATAAATTGGAAAGGAACGGAATAAGAGGCCTTTGTCTCTCTTGGCTCAAATCATACCTAGAAAATAGACATCAATGTGTAGAAATAAATAAAACAAACAAAAAAAATACAATGGTTTCAGATCGCTCTAGTTACAAAGTAAATAAATTTGGAGTACCGCAAGGCAGCGTTCTGGGCCCTTTATTATTTTTGATTTATATAAATGACTTGCCAAAAGTGACAATACACCAGAGCATTATGTTTGCTGATGACATCTCTATTATTTTTAAATCCAGCAACCATGACAATTTAAATAATTTCGAAAATGACATTAATGACACAATTAAAAATATAATAAACTATTTGAATAAAATTAATCTGAATGTAAATTTGACCAAAACTAATTTTATAGATTTTAATATAAGAGAAAGTGCAGAAAATACTCTGAACATACGATATGGTGGAATAAATATTAACAGGGCTAACATGGTCACTTTTCTGGGTATAGTCGTAAACGAAAACGTAAGCTTTACTGACCATATTAATATGGTATGTAATAAAATAAATAGATTTGTCTTCGTATTGAGGCGATTATCTAAGATAACAACTCTCAGTATAACTTTGTCTGCTTACTATGGATACGTCGCCAGTAATATTAGTTATGGTCTTCTTCTGTGGGGCAACTGCAAGGATGTAAATCGGGTCTTTATCGCACAAAAAAAGTGCATAAGGGCTATTTGCGATAAGGGACCATTTGAAACATGTAAGCCCTTATTTATTAAGCTAGGAATACTTACTGTCCCGTGTATGTACATCTTAGAAGTATTTAAGTTTGTCAGACAACATCCGAAGTTATTCAAAACGGCCGCCGAAGTTTATCCTCGCAACACGAGGGATAGTGATAGACTTGTCTTAGACCGACATCCAAAAACTGCTTTCTGCCAGAAAAGTTGCTACTGCATGTGTATCAATTTGTTCAATAAAATCCCAAAGCAATTCAAAGTCGGACCATTAAAACTAATGACCAAAAATCTACGAGACTGGCTGTTACAGAAATGCTATTATAGTGTGAAGGAATTCCAGATTGACAATAATTTATGTTATTGATATTATTTGAAAGTAGATCCTGATTCGCCATAATTTATTGACTTATGTTATTAATTAAACTGAATTGAAATCTTCATAATCCTGTTGACATGTTTAAATCTAGAATTGTTTGTAATTAATTAATATGTAATATTTTAAATTGCATGCTGTACTAAACGGCTAAATAGGTCTGTAAGCTACATAAACTGTGTTATAACAACTTTATACCCTATTTATTGCAAATAAAATACTTGGAATACTTGGAATTATGATAGCCAGGCTTAGGGAGTAGACGGTCAGGTGTGGACGCGGCTTAGGACTTATCATCATCATCAGCCAATGCACTGCTGAACATAGGCCTCCCCATGGATTTCCACAGCGACCGGTTGTGAGCGGTCTGCATCCAGTGTGAGCCTGCGATCTTTACAAGGTCGTCTGTCCATCTTGTCGGTGGACGTCCTACGCTGCGCCTTTGGTCGAAGGGTATCTAATCTAAGACTTTTCTGCCCCAACGGCCATCAGTTCTACGCGCTATGTGCCCTGCTCACTACCACTTGAGGTAACTGATTCGCAGGGCTATGTCCGGACTATAATGATAATATAATATGTACTTACGTCTCAGACCGGCAGCAGCAGACCGAGTGGAAGGTGGTGGACACGGCGAACAGCAGACACAGCGCGAGCCCGTACACCACCGCAGCGATGGCTTGAGGCGCGTTCACCGACCGCGTCAGCAACTCCCGCGCACCGAACGAAGCGGGCGCGACGCATAGTGCATGCGTGCACACGTTTGCCACATTCTCCACCTGAACAGAAATGTTTCTTTATTTAGACTCAAGAAATGGGTTTTGTTACAATTGGCGGATTTAAAAACCTTTAAGACATTCAAATAACAGTTAATGAGATTATCCAGTCCGTTACTGTCATATTGGGGAGGAGTTTTTAACTTTTATGAGTTGAAAAACTACAGTTAAAGTAGATTTCTGTGTCGCAATGATCGCAAAAACTCATTATTGGTGAACCACATACACCGCACCCAGACCCGAAAATCTTTCGCATAGAGTTTATTGAAGTTCTACTTGTCGACGAATTATGTAAAACAGAAGTTTTAAAATGATATCAAGAAAAAATAACGGTATCTACGTTCGTTTCCAATCTAAAATCTCATTATTGATGGGTCCCTCAGTCCAATCCGAATTGCTGCAGCTGATTTCACATAAAAGGTTCATTCAATTATAATAGTGGCGGTGCGGTCGATAACTCCATGTAAGTAATAACTTCATTCGGAAATAATGGTTCAATGGGTGCTCTACTTTTTTCCATTTCGTCGACCATCCGTCTTTTTTCGCAACCGAACGTCATACGTTTGTTTGTTAGTGCTATACGCAGATAGATGAAATCGTAATCCGTATAAACATTGTTATAAATAGTACGCGGACGTTGGTTGGGCTTGGTAACGAGCCTTGAACTCGTTCTGATGATTTGCGACTGTAAACGTTTTTACGCTACCACGAATAAATGAGTCGGATGACAGTTTTCACTCATTTATGACCGTATAGCTGCGAAAACTTTCTACGTTATACGCGTGGCGCTTCATTGAGAAAAGATTTAAGTAGCAGCAGCTGAAGTAGCAGTTGGTATTAGAAACTAAATGTCTTTAAGATTGAAGAAGGTTTCTTCAACAGAGATAGAAAAAGGAGTAGAACGGACTGGTCTTAGTAGACTTTTTGTCTTTAGTAATGTATGAACCTTTTCAGGGGGCTTTATGGCGTTACACGTGCTTTACAACTTTTACGGATGTAAGCCTATCGATTGGAGCCTAAACTGGGTTACCTTATCAACGTTTAATTAGAGAGCCTAGAAGCAATTATTAAATTACGGCTTCGTTACTAACGCTACCTACACTGATCGAACCCGAAGTTACCTATAATTTAAACAAATAGTCTTATATTAGGTTTGCCTACCTAGGGGTTTTGCATTATTGAATAAAGGTATAAGTTTAAATGGTTTATTATGGTCGCGCATCTGTCGCGTTGTTTCCGCCATCATGCTGTCTCAGATCAGACCCAAATAGATTTACTGACATTCTATGGTTGCAGTCCACTAGAAAATCCGCATATCAGCATTGGAGTCTATAACCACCATATCATAGCATTTTGTAACGCTTTCATATGTATTACCTGGAGGCCTGGCGGCCTTCCAAAGTACATACGTGCATCGCGGTAGTTGCGTCTGCGCACGTGCAAGTTAAGACGCGATTGTGATTGTTTGCTTCGCGATGTTACGACGATGTGCATTTTTAATAGGACCAAGATGTTTCTTCAGGCATTGTAGCGAATAAATGGACGACTTAGCCATCTCTCATCATCCAGTCGCCATCCAATTTAGAAGCTTAACACTTATTAATGGAAGTTTTTCTTTGAATAGAAAGACGGAGGGCAGAGAATTAAGCAAATTTAGGCAATTACCAGCTGTGTAGCTGGCCAGTTTCATTTCATAAGTTTAGTACAGGACCACAATAAAGCTGCGAAACGAAACTGCGAGGAATGCTCACGGCAATGCGGTGCTGACGGCTCAAGATAATCCGTAGTTCAGCTCGTTTGTCTATCATAGCGCCGATTTTTGTAGGTAGGTATACATTACATTATTCCAATAGGGCGGGCGATGGAGAAGCCCCACATAATGTCTAAGTTATTTGCTTATTAAGCGATTACCATACTTCACCGGCGTATGCGTAAAATAAGGATCGCATTCAGCGCCTAGCTCGGACACGGGCAAGATTATTGTCTAAACCGTGTGGCAGTGGCACTGTGCATTTTTTAACTATACCACCAGTTTCATTACCAGATAGACACAATGAGTCGTTAGTTATAGACAGTAAGAGCTCTATTTTTGAATCACTCGCGTCAATATTACGAGTGATTTTCGTTCGACAGCGAGTTTCTTTCTTTTGACTTTTAATTCATCTTCGAACGAAAATCACTCACCATCATGAAGCGAGTGATTCAAAAATAGAGCTCTAGAATAGAACAGGTTATCGCAATATAATGAATACATAGTGAAGCAACATCCTGCTCTCGCGTGACTCGCGACGCGTAATGAGTGCTTACTTATCAGTTATCATCAGTGACCACTGTCACCAACAAATGTAAACTAATGCAAGTTAAGTAATCACGGCCATGTTAGCGTGAGGAGATCGAAGAATAGTATCATTTCATAGAAGAGAAAAATGTGTCCATACTTGTAATTTATTTTAATGAGGACAGTCCAGACTATTGATACTAACAAATGTTCTAAAAAATAAACCAATGCAAGTTAGGTAATCACATCCAGGTGAGATTTAGTGAATAGGTAATAGATATCAATTTTTAATTAAGCAGAGCAACTGACTTAAATTGTGTATTGTATTCTAAGTTGAAAGAAGCCTAAGAATTTGAAATGGTTAATTCTCAATATCAAGAATTGTTAATCAGCTGAAACATTTCTCGGGCATTGCTTAAAATATTTAATAAGTGCACTATACTGGTGTTTATTCACTAAGTACTACTATGATAATAAAATAAAATTGACATTCAATCTGTATCACAGGAAGCATTGGTGACTATTTTAAATGCTGTATTCTTAATTCAAACATACTCTTAAAATTATTTTTTGGGTTTCTTTTTAAACCTAATTTTTGAGAACTGAATTAAATTAACAAATCCTAAAAAAAACATTAGGTACTTATTTTGTAATCTAGGCTAAGTGAGAAGAACATTGTTGAACTATTGTCTGCAGCCAATGGGCATTTCCTTTCAATAAAACAAAGGTAACAATTGGTGGACTTAAGTTACCTATAATTTAGCCCCTAGAGGATGCTATTTTGATGGTTTCAATTTTAACAAAAAAATTATGAAAAGAATGTTAATCTTTCTGACTTTAATTTACTGTAATATTTCCTATAGATTTTCAGAAAAATATGAAAATGTGTTATAATAATAGCATTCTTTGAGTGCCTAAATTATCACTAAATAATTTCATTGAATACTTCAGATACCTGTCAGACAAACCCGACTGTGATAAGATTTGTTTGTTGGTAAACAACACAAATAACTAACTAACGATTAGCCACAACAGAGAGTTGTATTCTAAGGAGGGAATATATAAATACACTGCTTCCAGGCTAAAAATCTTTGCTTGTACAAATAACTCACACTAATTAATACAGCACGCACTCTACAGGCATCCAATGAAAAGATAGACAGTGTGTACAATAACTTATTATGTGATTAATTTAATTTACAAGTCTACTCAGAGTAAAGTTAAATAAAGTGTACTTACTGTAGTTGGCACATAAGCCTTATTGGATGTAGCCCGTTCATTCATCCATTTCACGGTTTTAAGCTTCTCCCAGGGAAGATTACAGTGGAAATAAAGTTTGCTTTCATTGAACTTAGATTTAAATTTCATTATTATCACAGAAAATAAGCTTACAACGTCACCCATTTGGCTTTATGTTTTATTGGAATGGCAGCTAAAGATAAATGGTCATGAGACCAAAGACTGTATGCTTAAGCTTATTATATCCACAAAATTCATGTTACATTTTTTAATTCAATTTACGTTTATCCGTTTCAAAAGACACATTTTCTTTGCTTCGATACAACAACCTCGGTCGATCTCACTTGACAGACACAGAATGTCAAAAAAATGGAAGGACGACATTGGACGACGACGACATCGACAAGCAAGCTGTCGCCGCCTGTCATTGCTGTCAATAGTGTGGCCGCTCCTGTCGATAATTAAGCAAAAGCAATAGAATCGGTACTGCACGATTGACTTCGACGACGACGATCTTTGACTGTTTGCGTTATTATTATGAATAAGAGGATCAGAATTTAAAACTTACTAAATTAACCAATACTAATTAATACTCAAGGCAGACAGCTCTTAGTTTTTTTTTGTTCTTTTACGCCATCCAAACTGTTTCTGTCTGCCTAACCCAATGGTTGACTGGTTGAGAATGCTTTAAAGCATAAAGTCCGCCATTTGTACTTAATTTTGTTTGTGCAATAAAGAATACATAAAAAAATAAAAATAAAGGATCAAAATACCTAAAAATATGTATCTATGGTTGACTGAAAAAAATCTGTTGGGGATTTTCATCAATACAATTACCAACGAAGGAATTACCTAATTATCTACCTAAAATACTTTTACGGACAGTAATTTCGAACAATGTTTTTATTACGAAATAGGTATTTAGATTGTAGGTAAGATAAAACTAAGTAATTACTTTTGTTTGATTGAAATACGAGTGTTATGATTTCCGGGGTTAACTATCGATAGTCAAACTGCCAATAGTTTTCCAACACTATCTGTCAAAATAAAAAAAACTTTTCTCATCTTTTAAGCAAGCAAAGACACTACTCGGTAAACAGCCTCATCTATCAATACATATTTTTTGAAAAAGATGGAAAGTTTCCTGCAGTGAGCAGTCACCCACACCAAAAATTCAAAACGAATTTTAAGAAAGTACAATATTTCAACTTTTCATTTATCACTTTTATTAATTTACAAAATTCAATTTATAATAGCTCTATAAACTAGACAGTAAAAAGTGCGTCAGACAGATATTTACACAAAAAACTGTGACGTTTCTAACTTTCATAGTGTTTTGACAAAATAATAAAAAGTATGTAAACGATTGATGGGGATTGATGGTGGCAACCAGCACAGATGAATAATATCTAGCAACAAGCTAAAGAAGTTACCTTTTAAGTTATCATCATCTTGGATTATTAAAGCCTCTGGGTAAATCCGTTGTACTGAAAGGGCTAAGCAGCGACGGCACATTTCGTACCGCGCAACTTCCCAAGCCGAGCTGTCAGTTTAACAATCGACGTCGACGGTGAAAGCACCATAGAGAAAGAAAAAATCTTCGCTTTAAAAAGAGCGTGCTACTTAGTGAAATTCTATAGGATTTGACAGCGAAAGACCTTATGACAGCGAGACCGTTTTCTAAGAAATAATGGATTTAGTGGATACGTCAAGTTTCCGTCGTTGGAATTTTTGAAAAATTATGAATGGATATAATTATAATTTAAGTTTTGTATAACAATTTCAGATGAAATGACTTGTGCTTTCAGCAACTGTGAAGTGCGCCGAGGATACAATCCCGGAAATCATACTTTCCACCAGTAAATATGAATCATTGATAAAAAATTGAAATCCAAAATTTGTGAGTGAAATCGACTCCGATGCAAAATTGTACATTATTCGGCATGTGACGATGCACAGCATCCTGTGAGATGCGTCTACTTCCGCCTAGCCTAATTTCCGTATCCTGCTGGATAAATAATTATTGATTTAATTTTACTTACATCCGTGTCCGCCATTTTTAGTCACCTGGGGTCGAGTTATCTCGAAGTTTCCTCATAGCGTCGTTTGCTTTCGATCTAGCAACATCCTAAGCAGAAACTCTGCTCAAATCGAGAATTACATTCATACTTAGCGTATTATATTTGAAAAAGTTTTACCTTTAAAGATCTAAATAATCTTAACGTTTTTATAAAAAGTCATATTGTTATAATAACCAAGTTTTAAAAGTGTGCTAGTGTTTTAACGTGACGGTGACCTGCAAGACGAAGCGATCATCGGCCTACGCTGCACGCGCACGAATAACACTGGAAAATGGATCGGCCGGCGGTTTTTCCCAGACCCTGGCTTTGCCTTAATTAAAGGTAAAACGAACACATAATAAGGTACGTGGTATTTTATTCAGCGTGAATACCCCTTTCTGACCACATGAATTTGAAATAAACTAAACAAACATTATCTTAACTAAAACTGTGGATAAACAGGCGGCGGCGTACGCTCATGTTAGTCTCCGAGGCCCGAATTTCGATATTCTGTCAAACCCATCTTGTGAATCATATTTACTGTATGTATTGCCTCGACTTCTAGGTACCGCAGTACCTTAAATTACAGATTTTTATAGCACGGGTAGCTAATTACTCATTTTTAGATGGAACATGCAATATTTCCATTTTATTTTTCATATACCCGCGTATATTTACGCACTTCTTTCTAACTAGAACGTAATAACAGCGGCTTCTTCTGAACAACCGCTGAATCCTTTACCAGCCTGAACATACTTATATTGCTCAATCTAGCATGTTTTCAGTTCAAAACAACTAAAACAATGCGTTAACAATTCTTGCAACAATTTGCCACAATTTTCGAATTTCGAAAAAGCAATTTCAATTCTGTTATATCCAAATTTTGAAGGATATCCTAAATACATCTACCCAATTCATAATATTCATAATGAAGGTTCATTACAGTACAGTGCACATTTGTCTCAAATTGTTAACTTTTATATCTATATCTATGCAGTGTAGCCTCGCCTCTGTCGAGCATTCATATGCAGTTGCCTATCGCACACTTGACTAAAGCGGCAATTTAAAAAACGATTTGAACCTTGTAATCTAGGCACTCTACCAGTGTCCTTTATTAATGGTCGCGATATGACTAAGACCTAAGACTATAACACCTTCATTTAAGGTAGTATTCTCAAAAACAGCAGCTTGGGGGACCGTATCCCAGTAAAACTACACTGCAAGCTCTTGGCAGTTGCGTGCATTAAATACCACCAAGTGCCGATTACTTCTTATAAAATAAAAATAAAACAAATAAATAAAATAAAATATGTTTATTTCGAGCCAGAGTCCATATTATATTATTGGCAACAATGCAATGCAAGCTTAAAAATTCATTTGAATTAATAATTTTATTAGTTAATAGAAAAAGAAATTATTATAATACTTTTTACATAACATAACACAAGACAGCTCGAACAATAAAATAAATAAAATAAACATCCTTGGACATACATTGAAATCCATGGTCGAAGTCGATAAATGACACGGCCTTTATTGATTGTCATTACTACGGATCGCAAGAAATCAACAATTATTGAGAGGCCCTCGAGTGGCCCTCGAAGCCTGACTTATTCTATCACTACTCAAACTACTCGTAGTCCTAACGCTTGACGTAACGCAAGTGCTACGCAACTCATCACATCTGAGTTTTCTTACGGTTATTGGCCTCATACGTACAAGGGCCAGCGGCATCTACCTGTCAGACTGCGATCATCGTAATGGCAATGATTACAGAGCCACATCTGCAATTTATCTCAGTGCAGTTTTGGAGGCTGCTTCCGAACGTATCGGACGCAGTGGCACCTTAGCATCAGGCTGCGTAAGCCAACCTAACACTTATAACAGTACAGGGATGCATCTGCCATTCACCTCCACGCCGATGCTTGTCTGTCACACCAACATCGTGCAATATTCAACTATCCTGTCTACATTCAGTGCCGGTGCTTGCCTCACCCACTCAACGCAATAATCAATGGTCTTGCTCACATTAACATCACCTCCACGCCGATGCTTGTCTCACCAACATCGTACAGTATTTATCAGTCCTGCTTGTATTCCGTGCCGGTGCTTGTCTCACCAACTCCGCACAATATTCAGTGGTCTTTGTCGCATTTATTTGTAGACATATCTAAGAATATCGAACTAATCCGCTAGGGACGCGACAGGCGTTCACTTTTATGCCGGTACTTGCCTAGCAACTCCGCGCAATAGTTGAAAGTTCACCACACATTCTTCCGAACAATTTCATGCCGGTGATTGCCTCACCAATCCCGTATATCATTCAAAAATAGCCTAGCACGTTTTCCTTTGATTGCTTAAATCAACTGACCAGTCGAATTACAGTGCAGTAACACGGTCTGCCGTTTACATCTGTGCCGGTGCATGTCTCATCCACACCGTGCTATATTCAACAGCTCTAGTCTACCTCAGAATGTATTCACAAGCAAGTCAATTTCTGATATAATCTCAAAAAAAAACCGAGCAGACGCTAATGAGCTGAACGCTTATCCCAGATATTGTGTCTTAGGGCGTTAAGTCCACCTTTTGTACAAACTTTGGTTGTGCAATATTTTCGGACCGACTGAAATTGTCTATCGCCCTTAGCCTACCTTTGCCATTTGCCCTTACCGTACCATGAATTTTCATACTAAATGAGCCCTTCAAAAGGCCCTCATAACTACTAATCGAAGCTTCGTTATGACCCGGAGCCGTAGATTCTTAATTCGGAAAAGATTCCCGAATACCTAGTTCAGAAAAGGTACTACTGTTTACTCTAAATACCAACTAAGAAAACGAAAGTAAAAATCATAGCATATTATTCGATACTATTGGGCTGGCAATTAGGTATACAGAAAGTAAATGTCATATAGTCGAAATGAGTACTCAAGGGACGTGCAAGAAAATAACTTGAGAAGTGCGCAACCTCGAAATGCACGCGCATTACAATTGCTGTGTGTCATCAAAAGCCATAAACAAATACGAATGATTTAGATGAAATACATAACTTACCATTAAATTGAAAATTCTCTTTAAGTACACGAGAAAAGTATGAGCCTACCCCACAGCAAAAGCTCACTCTCTGAACTGCTAATAGCACACAAACCCTCGCACATTGGCTCAGTTAAACAGAATATTCACCCGAACTCGATATCTTGTTAAGAAGGCGACAATGAAGCTGCTATCTAATGTCCCCCTGATTGAAATCAAAAGTGCACAAGCGTACGCACAATACACCAGTGCACTCTGTGTCTCTTCACTTCATAATCCAGTAAGACGACAGCAAGACGTGACCAGAGGTATTTTTACAATGATATCAATCATTAACTCCAACCTCTGCGCTAGAATTGTAGGTCATGTAAGGTTTAGTTAGAACACATCTTACGTTAATCAGTCAGGTATCAAACGAATGCCGAGAGTCGCATAACAATGGAATTTTTATTGTGTCTCGTTTACACATACTTGACGAGTTAATTCTTTAAATTTTAAAAAGGGGGGGGGGGGGTGTAATTACAGCCACACCGGCGGTCAATAACTACACCTACAAACACTTTACTTTGTATTTCGGGACTACCACCTCCTGCAACGTGGTGAGGCATCTTTTCTCGCTCCCTCCATACAAACACAGTACACACGGCCACAGGTCAGATCCGATTGGCCAGAACTCTACTGCAGGACAAGGCCCATTTGAAAGCCAAAGTTATGTAACCCATATAACTAAGTCCTGTAAAAAAGGTATACACCCAAAACCCTCATGAACTGAGAAAACAATTTTTAAAGTGTATCTTAAAACTTGACTAGAACTTGGTGGCAAACTTACTTTCCTCCATGTTTCCGAATTTACATTTATAAAGTCATTCATATTAACCCTCTATTGGCAAAAGGAAGATTTCAAATCTAAGTTTTAGGCATGTTTTAAACCATCCGCTTAAATAACAAATCTTTACCTAATCAGCATGGCCCGCCCGACATTTTTCATTAATGCTTTTCCTAATTGAAACATTTGATTCCTTAACATACTTCAAGCTGGCATTTTTAAATTTAGCCTCAAAAGCTGGCAGGCTTACACATAACCTAAATATTCAATCAAATCGGATCAGTCTGATTTCAAAACCTCATGCTCAATATATCATTGTAATGAAACAAGTTTGCCTTCATAATACATTCATACAGATCAGACTGTTTGTTAAGCCTACCAATACGTAGGTAACAAAATAATCCATCTTGCCCTTCCAGGTACTTTCCGTTCCCCACAAGGTTTCGGTCCCTCAAAATGCATATAATTTTCGAACCTGTACCACAATGAGACATCATTCATCATTAATATATTTAAATAGTTATTTGTCTAGGCCATTAATACAAGTTAATAATCACTTAACTTAGACAATTTCAAAACTAAAACATATCAATAAAAATATTTGATAGCGAAAGTTATCGCTCTTGCAACTTCATGTTCTAGACAATTAAATGAAAGATGTCGTTATACGTTGCATATATTTTCAGTTAGATAACATTTATTATTGATTATTATTGATAAAGAAATAATTTAAATTATGTTAATAGTAGTCTGCCTTATCAACCTTTACGCATTAATGCTTGGCAATAATAATGTGCTTATACTGCACCCATTAATCACATCGTTTAGCGTTTTACAGATATCTTCAAAAACTGCAATCATCAGTCTACCATACTCTTTATCACATAGCGTCGTTCAATAGTCACCAGGAGCTAATAAACACATCTCTCACAGGATGCTGTGCATCGTCACATGCCGAATAATAGTCCAAGTTTTACATAACAATAAAACTTGTATTATTAGCAGAGACGATGCACAGCATCCCATTAAGGCCTCCTGGCGAGACTTCTATGAGGAAACTTCGAGATAACTCGACCCCAGGTGACTAAAAATGGCGGACACGGATGTAAGTAAAATTAAATCAATAATTATTTATCCAGCAGGATACGGAAATTAGGCTAGGCGGAAGTAGACGCATCTCACAGGATGCTGTGCATCGTCTCTGCTAATAATACAAGTTTTATTGTTATGTAAAACTTGGACTAGTAAATTTAGGACTTCCTTTGTGATTTGCAGCCATATATCAAAGTTTCCAATAGATTAATTCAGGTATTTTCAGTAAAATAAGAAACCGTTTCTTTACACTAGGGCTTGACTAAATGATGACGTCATCAGTATCGATAAATTTTTTGACTGATTTTTTTAGGTAACCGTAATTCTTGCACAGCTTCTTCTCAGCACTGGCCCACACAACTGGCCCGAAGCTGTGCTGTGGTAAGGTCTATGTTGGAACGTGTATATAAGTGTTTCTAGAATGTCTTCATACATAAATAAATAAATATGTAATTTAACAAAAATGAGGTTGTCTTGTTTATCAAATAGAAAGTATTATGTAATTAAAAATGCATTAATTTAATTATTTTTGTTTCAATTTACATGATTTATCGTAACCTCGTCGATAAAACTTGGACCACCATAAGATACACATCACTATTGAACGCACACATCGCCGCTTCTCACAAAAAGTATACAAAAACGAAATTTTTGCGAAATAGAGTTATATATACAGAAATACTCAGGATCACCTAATGTTTCTCTTCAATAGTGACTAAAAAGGCTACTTCGCAAAATCGCCGCTAGATCCAATGTTTAGTTTTGAATTGGAGCGATTTTGCATCTTTTTCGCACAAAAAGAAATCATTTTTCAGTTTAGACAAAGCATCCGTAGAATCAACGTAGTATTTTCTCATAAAAAGTAAAAAATAACGAAATTACAACCTAAAGGTAAGTTATAATTCTCTTTAATACTATATTATATCGTATTTGAATGGTATTTGTGATAAAAGTGGCCTCACATTTAGCCAAATCTTTTCAGAAAGACTATACATACTAAAAATTATCCAGTTTTTACGATAAAATATTGAACTAATAAACTGTATTATTTATGAATTGTTTAGTTTTGACGAAAAAATTATGTGGAAATTGAAGATTCTTTTTTAAATTGTATAGTTTAAAAATGGTAAAGATGACAAATCAAATAAGTCTATTTCGAAATTACTTCCATTGGAGTTAGGCCATGGAGGAGGAGTTGATCACATCCTGGCCCAGAGCGAATGGTCTGTAGAATGATCATAAGTACTTGTTGCTAGGCACTGAGGAGGTCCTAATGAAACTGCACTGTTTTAATTTACTCACTGTTACTATGGATTTATTGTTGAGAACTTTTATAACCCAACCACTATACTGTATGGGTAAATTTTCGAACCGTCCTTTTTTTCGTCATTACGGTGGCAAATTTTATTTTTCACTGTTCGTCGAAACCAAATGCGTAAGAATAAAGATTTAGATGCTATGAATCTAATAATTTATAAGGCACTCTTTGAAACTAAATACTTTCGGAGATATAAATAAATTTTGAATTCGCGCCACCTAAATGATGATAAGAGCCACCGAAATTACCCTAACCATTAATCAACTAAGCAAAATTTCTAAAATATTCAAATAAAAATGCGTTAGTGTAATTTAATATTTTCTTTATACTAATCAACGTTTTAATTAGGAACTTTGTCGAAACAGTTACATATTTTTTTATTTCAAGTACTATATTAAGTAGTATGTTGAAAGTTTGAGCTAGGCTTTTTTTTCTTCTTCTTCCTAGCAACTGTCCCGTCTGGTGACGGGGTCTACTTTCCGACTATTCTTCCTCCACTTTGCCTTATCCTGGACGTCGTTCTCCGGTAAGTCACAGCTTTCTAGGTCTTTCTTAACAACACTCAACCATCGCAGTTTAGGTCTTCCTCTTCACCTTTGACCCGGTAGGTTTTGGTTTAGTGCTACTTTACCGATGTAGTCAGATGGTCTCCTTTTCACGTGTCCAAACCATTGCAGCCGGTTTTCTTGTAGTTTATCGGCGACGTCGCGCACGCCTAGGCTTCCACGCACGTACTCATTGCGGATCTTGTCAAGCCTCGTCACTCCGACATCCATCGCAGCATCTTCATCTCAACAACTTGGATGGTCTGCACGTGTTTTTTTGTGACCGCCTAGGTCTCGCTATCAATGTAAGCAGTGGTCTTATGACTGACATGTACACCAGTATTTTTTACTTTATGGGCATTCTACTGTCACATGTTATGCCCGTAACTTCGCGCCACTTGAGCCAGGCGGCTGCTATGCGATGCTGTAGGTTATTCTTCATATTACCAGACTCGTTCATCGCGCTGCCGAGGTACTTGTACTCCTGACACAGTTTAATCACCTGTCCATCTATTACTATCCGAACAGGGTCAAGAGGGTAAACAGGGAAAGTTTGAGCTAGGCTTCATGTTTTTGAATTATAGTAAATGATAATTGAGCATCTACTAGTAATAATAATTGATTATCTATCATTACGTGTTTAAAATAAATATTGTATTGACTGTTAGGGTATTTATCGTTACAGTGGCTTATTCGTCATTCCGGTGGCCCAATACACCACCGCAATTATGCCACCGTAATGATGACAAAATGTTTTTTTCATGATCATTACTTAACTAAATAATTCATTGCGTAGATATTAACAAGTCGTTATATTGAACCAATAATCTATAACATACATACTTGAAGTTACAATACAACACTCTGTTCGTTGTCAAAAACATGCCACCGAAGTTATCACACACGGTGACCAAAACACATTTCTCAAAAAACGTACCTCGGAAACTAGTTGAAACTTGCGTATTCGCCGTCCTTTCCAGACTCAAGTTAGGGCACGACTAACGCCCAGGATGGTCCGAAACATAAATGGGTCGTATCATTGCTTGGAAAATGGAAACAATTACTCAACTGCAAGCATTGCAAGATCAGTTTTACGCGGGACACAGACATATTGGCGTCTCATTATTTTAATATAATAGTTAGTGAAGTTTTTATGCTTTTAGTTATGAAATGGAATAAACATCTTTCAAATAAGATAGTTTGATGAAAGATACGTCAAAATTTCGAGGAATTGTGAGTGGTTTTGTGCGCGTAATTTAAAATGGGACAAGCCTCCCAGGGGTAGGCCGCTTATACAAGTCGGATGTTCAACGTGTTATTTCTTGTAAGTTTTGTGTTAATTCTTATCTACTCTTTTATGCACGTTTAAGTTACGAGCTATATTTATATGAAAGCGTGTTTTGAGTCTGTTTTGAATGATAGTTTTTTTATTAAGGTCACCGGACGCTCAAAAAAGTACGCTTGAAAATTTACCCGTATACAACCGTCCAGTAGTATGGGTCGCCTAGTTGTTTTAGGTACTTTTGCCTTATTCCCACGTCCATTGAGCTTCAGAAGTCCATCTTACAACAATAGGTCGAAGCGATAAAGAATGCCTTTCTTCGTGCAGTCTATTTCTTGAGGAAACGAGTCTTGTTGTCCTCGTCGCAGCCAGAGATTCGTTGCCTTTTCGATATAGTCGTGGTTGAGCGAGTCGTCCACGAACTGCAGTACTCTTGCCCTGGATCCAATCGGCTGATGTCAGGCTGTGCTGCATCCCCTTTTTTCTGTTCTTCAGTGATAACGTATAGTAGTTCGGTTGTGATGTCATCGCTGCTTTCTCCTGGGCGTGGCCAGTCTCCCTAGGCTTCTCTAGAAATGACTCCAAACCATGGATCTTGTTTTGACGTTGGCACGTAGCCTGCTCGTGATGCCACATCAGTTAAGTTCTGGTGAGTTGCAGGAACCCACTGCCACGTCTGCTAAGTTCGTTTCTTGGGTGGTCTTGCCGAGCCGGTGTGCTACAAAGGTTGTGTAGCGTCGACTTCCGTTCTTCAGCCAACATAAGTAAGACTGTCTGCAAGTCACTCCAGTAGACAGTGTCATTGATGCGAAGTCAGTGTTCTTGCTCGATGGCCTTCGCAAACCTTGTTCCAATCAATGCTGCTTGTAGCTCCAATCTGCGACCTTCGCGCGTGCTGCCATCAGTACTTCTTCTACTTCCTTGTTGCTGTAGGTGAGCCTCCAATGTGCAACCGTCGCGTAGGGTTCTTCCCTCGCGTCGCAGAAGATGTATCTCGCAACGTTGCACTTCTCTTCCCACGTTTAAGCATCGAGAAAGCCGCAGTTTTTTAATCTATTTTAGGCTTGTGATCCAGCACTTGGATTTCATGGCAAGATCTTCTGGACTTGGTTCGTCCTATCCAGTATGTAGAGTGATCATAGCTGCTATGCTATAGCAGCTAAGAAGTTCCAGCGGGTCGTAGCTCTGTTTTAATATTTTAATAGATACTTTCTGTCAAGAAGAAAGTAAAAATCTCATAGATTATAATATTTTTATTACTCGGAAAAACTTAAAAAATGGTTGTTTAATTAAAAGCATATTAATGTGCCGTGATGTTAAACGTCTAAAAGTTTTAGTCATACCTAGTAATAATGTTTAATTCTTTATTTTGTAGAAGATTTTAATGATTTCCAGGTTTAATGTTAATTGTTATGTTACATTGTTGCTTTGTCCTCATTCAAAAACGCCATCTTTTATGTTTTCTTCATATATATAAACTATCACTTAACTTAATTATGAGCAGATATTTTCTCAAAAAGTAGCTAAAGTCTAAACAAGTATTTTTTAAAGTTTTTTTTTCATATTTTCGTTTTCTTAATATTATCCAATAAAATATTATTTTGCAAGATAAAGGATTGAATTATTTTTAGATAAAAAAATCTACTTCTTAACTCTATAAATGACGCTTTCATTAATTGTTAAACTTTCAAAACGCTCTCCTCTAAAGTTTGGTATTTTTGAGATTGTACACTTTTTTAGCGAAGCGGCGACATGTAAAGTAACTTTTTGGTTACGCTGAAAATCCGCGTTTGTCATTCTATACTATACTACTTTCTATGGAAAGCACAGATAAGATAGGGCAAAAGAACGAATGAAACGCTATGTTTGACAGTAAATGGTACCGCGCAAAGAAATCCAAACCGACGTCGATTTGCGAACCGTCGACTTGAAATGTCATTTCAATACGGCATCTCATGAGTTGTCGATTTGATAATTTTGTTTGTAAAAACGTTTGATTGTTCCAATTTTAGCCTGCTTTTTTGAATTATTCTGCTTTTTAGCGACTAATTAAAGCACACTTTATCTTTTTATTTAAATACTTAATTGTTTTTGCTGTTGTTGTTTTGTTTTCTTTGTGATTTAGAAGGCAGGCGGCGATACCATGGCTTGGGTGGCACTCATGGTGGCTGCGGAGGAACAGCGGCTGAAGAAGATAAACATCGCAGACGCAGAAGGATGGAGCGCACACAGGCCCGGCCGATGTTGCTTCCCGACAACGATTTCATCGGACGGTTTCGCTTATATAAAGCAAATTTTGTGAGGCTACGTGAAGATATTGTACCACTCTTGCCCACAAATGTAAGGACCAGTGGGATAAATCCCGAAATTAAGGTACGTATGTATACGTGGACAATTGGTGGTTGCAAAATGTGGCATATTCAATGATTCTTCCAGACATAGGGCCAATTGTGACCTCATACATATATTTATGTTTACAGATTACTGACTGCATTGAATTTTTATGCTACCGGTAGTTACCAAAGTAGTGTGAGGGAAAATGACTTTCTTCACCTGAGCCAACAATCAACATCCAATTGCTTGCGTGATGTAACAAAGGCTCTCAACACTCCTGCCATTTTGAGGAAATATATAAAATTTCCTCGAACCCAGACAGAACGAGTCTCTGTAGCACTGAGGTACTTAATTTTGATTCTATTGCATTAATGGTAGGAAGTTACAATAAATAAATATTGAAATACCTAATAGTAAGCTATTTTCAGATTTAATAAGTTTTGATTTCCTGAGGTCATCGGCTGTATAGATGGGACCATGTGGCTATAATAAGACCAAGCGATTATGAAGAGGCATTCTACAACAGAAAAGGCTACCATTCCCTTAATGTTCTTGCAGTGAGATATACACTTATTATGTGGACTCATATAATTAGGATTAAGTTAAAATACTTAAGTTTAATTGTTATTTAAGTGGACTTATGTGGTCCTTAAAATGTAAATTATTATCCTGAAATACTTAAGTTCAAATATGTTATTTATGTTGACTTATATGGTCTTTGAAATGTAAGTATTCTCGGCTGAGTTTCTTGCCCATTCTTCTCAGTAATTGGTGTAATCTAATTGGGTAGATATTTTTTAATAAACAACATTTTAAAAGTGTTAGCTAACCAAACTTCATTTTAAAATTATAATTCTGATTAATTTATGTTACCTCTCCTTTAAAGGGTGTTTGGAAGATGATTATAGAAGGAATTTTGGGAGTTGGGTCACACCCCGGACACTCGGAAGAAACTTTTCGTTTTGGCCATACATTGACAGACGGCGTGTTGCACAGACGCTGCGTTTGTGTGCGTACTATAAGGGTTGACAAAGTCTGTTACACCGGTCATAGCTCTTTTCACTTAAATAAACAGATACCTAAACAACGTAATTTACTTGAATTTAGTATACAACGTAACAAGCACTCATTTTCGTAATGTCATATTCACGTGGTACCGTGGAGAAAATAAAAAGATAGTATCTACTTTAGCAACGCCTAACTTCACTGATCACATAAATATTACAATTATAATTCCTTAACTACACAGAATTCTAAAGAATGTTACCTTTACCTATCGTTTTTAAAGTTGTTCACTGTAACTGAATAGTTAGAATAGGTTAGTTATGGTTGCATATTTTGTATGAAGTTACTTACTGTCTCTCATCTTTTGGGAAACGAAAAAAGCTTCTATCGGAGTCATTTCTCGATGACGAAAGACACCCGTACACTGCACAGTACCTAGGCATCTCTCGTACACAAAACTTTGTTCTTCCGTTAACGTCGCAAACATGCGCGTGCCATGCCCGCTAGGCGGTCCCCTAATGAGATCCCTAATTCCGGCGCGATAGTGAGGTAAGTCAGACTAGAGAGGGGAGGTGAGTGGCCGTTCTGTATGTAGTACTATTATATATTCTGTGGTTGGGTTTGATAGAAAAACATTTTTAATAAAACAATTGTTTATATTAAGGAAAACATTTTCAATAGCTTTAGTTAGGTACGGGCGACAGCACATCAAGCTACTACACCGTGGTAGTTTTGATTTACGGCTAGGGGTTCTTGAGTAAAGGTATTGATTGAAAAATAACTGTTATTAATTTCAATACCTACCCAATGTATGTAAACTTTTGTAGAATGTAAGTAAAATACAACGTTATTATTATAGTTAGTAGTAGGTTTTTTATTTCAAGAAGTGTAGCTGCTGCATCCTATTGGGCGGATGCACTTCTCTCCTGGGCCACGACTGAGCGCCCAAGTAGCACCACCACTCGCTCAAAGAGCGAAATCCTGCACTCGTCAGCCTCGAGCCTGCGCTGGTCTAGGGCAAGGCGGTTTTGCTTCGCCTCCCATGCCCAGCGCGGCTGCGGAATTTCCGCGGGGTCTAGAAAAATAAAAACGGTACTGAAAACAAACCTGCAGTGCCCTTGTCCATGTCGGAACCGATACTATTTTTAAGGCGGTCAACACAATGCACCGCGCTCCGTCGCAGAGCGCAAGTTTTACAAAGAAAAACGAAACTGCTTAGTTGCAGATAAATAAAAGCATTATGTGCAAAGCAAAGTGTTTGTATCAGACCGTTCACAAACTGTCAGGAGCCTTAACAATTCAGACTGGTTATTGTATTTCATCTGTTGCTTTATGAAAGTTTACCATGAATACAAGGCTTATGAAGTAAGCTAAGAAAAACAAAAACACATCGAATGGGATCCGCACTTCCTCATCCCCAACACTGCCTGTCTCCCAATGATGGAAAAAATCCTCTCTTCCACTGGAGTTAAAACTTCAGTGGAAGGCAGACCTCCTCCTGTCTCTCTATGAAGCTAACGAGGAGCTACATCTGCAGCAAACTTACCTTTCTTGCCGCTGGCATCTACAAAATACATACGAATGAATTCACTATGATAATATTTGTTAGATATTATCTAACAAATTTTGAGTAAGTAAGTAATAAAGTGCAAAACAATGTTTACATTTCCTCAAATATTTATCACGAAATCACAGAATATAAACGTCAAAAAATTATTTAACCGGCTGTCAGTGTCATGTCAACAAACACAGATTATAATAGAATAATAAATTTTACGTTCCGTTACCGTATCACGCGTTTAATGAAAATTGAATAAAAAACACTAAACACCACGGAATTAAGTGATTTTCTTTATGAAATCAAGTAAACTCAGATTAAATTTTCCTTGGAGTGCCTTTCAACCAACAAAATCGTAAAAATACTTCAACAACATTTTTGTAATAAATTGAATGTGCTGCATAGAACGGACCGCAAGTCGACGGCTATTTTCCATTCATTCTCGTTCTCGACGCTCGGCAAATCGACGCTAAATTATTTGCGCGGTACGGATTATTTGACAGCGTCGGCATCGGCATCGTTTTCGACGATTCAAGTCGACGACACTTGCGCGGTAGGCCTACAGATTTAGATAGGTACATACAGTGAGCTGTTACTACTACGTATAGCTAGATACATATATTATTCATCTGTGGTATAGAGACGCTATGCCAAGCAAAAAATGTGCGCATTTTTTGGACGTGAACTGTCAACAGACTGACGTATTCGGTATTCCATAAATTTTGAATTTTGAATATGAAACCGCAGAAGTGACACAGACTTTGTGCCTACTTAACTTAATTGTATTGAATGAATATAATTTTATCAAAACGTTTTAATCGTTACTTACTTTGATCAATAGTTATTTAAAAGAGCTAAATAAATAAAAGTTTAGTAAATAAAAATCTGTAGGTCAAAAACTCGAATGATATTTACAATTTTTTTTATCATGATTTTTATCATTTTAATTTTTCATACGAGATATTTCTAGAAAAATATAACTACCAATGCAAAACACCTTAAAAGAAATATCACAACATCGCATTGTCTAACCTCTATTTATTACCTACCTACTTTTCCATTCTGTGCGTGTCACTTTTTATAATCTTTGATTTTCATGTAAAATGGCGGCAATTTCATGCCAAAAATTTATAACATTTTGAAAAATCTTTACGCTGGTTTAAGCTAACATTTTAATTTCCTACCGATGGTAAGTGACGCCGGTATCGTTTATATTCCTGTTGGTTTTATTTTCGCATGTTTTTAAAACGCATGATGGCTTGTTTGTCAAATTAATTGACCAAATGTCACATTGGTTAACGCTACGAGCGGGAGTGAGTGACTGTGATACCGCGCATGCGTTGATGGTCTGTGACCATCAACTCATCAGGCACGAGGTTCCTTAGGGATGTCATTTCCATACGTAGTAATAGTAGTTCAATGGGTACATACATACAGAAATAGCTTTTGAAAATCGGGAAAGGTCTGAAATAATATTGTAGAACTACTCTTACTAATCTGTGTTGTAGAAGAAACTTTGACAAATAATAAAGACTAGCAGGACAAGCATAGGAATAATATTACAATGAATAATTATATAGTTCACTTAATTTATTTCAAGACATACATATAATTTATGTGCAAAATATGTATGTTATGTTTAATAAATACTTATTGATTAGGTACTAATCTGATTAACTTAAAGCAAAGTCAAAATGCTGTATCCTATTAAATAGAAAATAATTTAAAAGTTGTTTTCAAAAATTTGTAGAAGTCTTTTTATTTCAGTGATCCTAGCAGCCTGCGCTTGAACTGGAATCATAGCTTGTGACACCTCTTCTCCTTTAGCAAGAATTGTGTACATGCTTTTGATATTGTTATCCATTGCATCACAAGTTTTGCCGACTGCATCTTTATATACTTCCATATTTTCAGCTGTTAAAGATGAATTTGAATGAAGGATGCTAGATAAATTTTCTATTAGATTATCAACAGATTGGGCTATCCTTTGAGCTTCATATTCAAGATCATTCAATACTGTTATATCAATTTGTCCTATTTGAGGAGCAAGTATCTGTCTGTACAGTTTTCCTGAAGGAGTGCTGGATCTAGACGCACTGGTCGAGCTACCAAATACAGGCGTCTCACCCCGCTTTGTAATGGGACTAGAAAGTTTTATTTTGAACTCTAAATCATCAGCGACATAGTGAGTCATGTCCCCTTCGTACCGAACGTGCCCATCCATATCTAAAGGGAATTTATCCTGCTTGCGATTCTCCGATGGTAAGTCATATGGTCGGGAAGGCCCAGGTGTCTTTTGGTCATCAGCACTAAGCCCATGATCTGAATGAAAAGATATTTCACTGTATGAAGCTGTCATCCGTGCTGATATTTCTTCATCCATGTCTACTGCATCTTGTCCATTGGAAGTATCAGGCAATTTTTTCTCATCAGCCGATGGTGACACTGGTTCACCCGAATTAGACATTGCAACAACTTGATCCGGAATTTCTAATTCCGTGGAAATTACAAAATAAACACAACAAGAACAACCAAGTCAATCAATAATATCAACAAATCAACAAACAAACTCACAACTCCGGTGCGTTCCACTTGCTGTCCGCCCGCATAGATTACAAGATCAGTGTGCCTAGTTTGAGTTTTAACTTCTCACGTTCGATTGCAACATTGCGAGCGCGTTAGAATTTTGAAACATTTTATATGGGAAAAATAAAGTTGAGGTAGATGGCGCTGTAAATTTTCCATACAAAATGAAATTAACGCGCTCGTACTTAATCGAACGTTAGTGGAAAACTCAAATTAAGCCCTCAGTGGTTCGCGTCTCCACAATCTCTGCGCGACACAGATTAGTAAAATTGTATCTCCCGGAATCTTTTTAACTCCTATACCTTTTCCCAACCTTTTACCTCGTCGTAGCAAAATGCACAAGCCGTGCTAGCCAAAACAAAAAAAAAATGGTTGCCTGTAAAGTCGGTTTTACGGGCGAAGATTTTACGTGACAACGTCTTTTTCTCGGTAGAATATTTATTGCAGACCGATCATAGTTGAGTGGGAGAGAGACGCAAGGCATTCGGCGGGCCTCTCTCTCGTTCGGTGACTCATCGTAACGTTACCGAGCGTTACACTTTTTCATAAGTGACTCCCAGCCGCAACCTAATTTAAGACGTTGTCACGTCAATAATAATAAAAATAATGATGGTCGGTCCGGTCACTCACAGAAGTCACATACAGACTTACTAGATAGATACAGACAACTCAGAAGCAGAGCAACTACAACCACAGAACCACAGTTAGCTATAATGGCGCGGGTGTGGCCACACCTGCAACGCCACGCCTGCAAAGTGTATTATTATTTTATGTATTAAGTATTATTATGACAGAATCATTAACAATACTTTCATTAATTGTTTTTAATAATCTCTGCAACCTGATATCACTGCTAGGCTGGCTGATATGTTCCCCGCCTTCAATTACCATACCACCTTCAAATAGTAAAAAACTTAACGCTCCCAATCTCAATCGCTCACACATATAGATGGGCGGGTGGGTAAAAATCCGGTGGATATTTATCCAATTTATTCCCACCCGGTAGGTAAAAATTGATTTATACCTAATTTACCTGGGTGTTTATTAAGAATGCTGGGTATTTATTAAATTTACGTTGAATACTCATTGTTTTGAGTATCAGTTGGCTGTGTATGAATACCTAGACCTACAATATGATTAAAAATATCGTTTGTGCTATACAGTCAGTCATCATTCACTTAAAATCATAAATTGTATTATTCGTTTCAACATAATCTGATAATGTTGAGTAGTATGAACAACCAAATTTTTTAAATGAGTATAACTTTCAAAAGCACAGAGATAAAAGATAGAAAAAGAACTTGATGAAGAGGTAGTTAGCAGCGGTGACAGCACTCAAGATAAATCTGCATCTCGTCGTTTTTTTTTGTTTTGCATCAGTATTTGAGTTTAATATATTTTGAGCACTTTTAACACTGACATATTATTCCATAATTGCTAAAGCATTCTTGTATTATAAGTATTACATAACAATAAATGCACTCTACGCAATTTTTGTAAGATTTGTAACTCAATGTTTGACAGTACTACCTCAAATCTATCGTCGGTCGAGGGGTTGTGAAATTAGTTATAACAAAGACTACGCACAGCGACATTATATTCAAAACTGGCAAGTTATAGCGAACGGTGATAGAACTGCGCACGTGGCAATCCCAGGTAGATAAATAAAGGAAGGGGTTGGAAAAGTAATTTGTTATTGTTTGCATACTTATCGCTTGTGTGATTGTGGCCATTGTGTGATGGTAGAGCTGACAAGTAATGAATTTAGCAAGCACTTCATTTTATTTTTAATGTGTTAAATACTCTCGTGGTATTTTCACAATAACTCGTTGACGTGACCTTTCATAAAACGCTTTATGGTTTACACATCGATACGTTAGGCTGCATTATTGCAGTAAATGTTGTCGATAAGATTTCTTAAATTTCAACAGTATTATATGTATATATTTAAAAAAATAGTTCGCACTTAATTCATAAATCCACAAATACACATAATGTACTGCACTGAATAAAATTTTGTCCTGTAAAACTGTTTAACCTTATACAGTCTCCCTCTTCCCCTTTGGGATTGCCAAAATGCAGGTACGCACTGTATCACTGTATTTGCAACTAAATGACAGTTTTTATTGGATTTAAATAAAAATATAATATTTTTATAGTTCATTATTATAAACTACTTGAAAAGAAATTGAATCGCACCATAAAAGTGACAAACTTCAATAAAAATATTTCATTTAATTTTTAAAAACAGGCTTTAATTTATACCCGGTATCAATTGGAATCGGGTGGGTTAAAATAGCGTGGATTGGATATTTATCCAGTGGCTGGGTTTATATCCGGGTATGCGCCCATCTATACTCACACACCCGGTTCACTGATTAGAACCGGGCCTCTCGCGGGCCGGGAAATAGCGCAGTCATGTGAATGCGGTCGTCGTGGTCAGCAAATGGGATGCACTATGGAACGCACCCGAGCTGTAGGTTTTTTAAGTTTACGACGACGACGATACGAACACTGACAACTTAATTTGACATTGACGTCACAGAATTGACGTTCCACCCAAAGAGGATAGAACCACTACGTTTAAGAGTTGGCACCTCCCTTTTACCCGTTGTTACGATTATGAACGTACTTTCTACCAACCTAACAACAAATACAGTGCTACCAACTTAAACAATAAATGTCAAAATAATAGTGCTGCACCAACCTGAAACCTAAACATGCTATCGATATCGATAAAAATACTGCTTAGGATTTACTTTCAAAATCTCAAACATTTTACTTTAAAAAATAAAAGCAAGCGGTAAATTCCACTACAGCACGCCTGCATATGCATATACACAGAATATTTGTTAGAATATTGACATGCTGTGAAATGGTTACCGCTGACTTTTTTCTAATAAAAAAAGAGTAAGAATCAAGTTGTTTATTTAGAATAATTAAGGTTCATCATCACAATCACGTCAGCCGTTAGACGTCTTTGGCTGGACTTTCTTCACAATAATCGGTCCAGGTCTATCCCCATCCGGAGATTTTCGGTCGGCAGTCCGTCTTTTAGGGCCTCTGCCTACGCTTCATCTTCATAAGGACCTATAAATATAAATATGCGCCAGACAACACACCAATTACCTAATTTATGTCTTTTAATTGTATTTGCTTGTTGCTGCACTTTGATATCGTGAGTGTCACTCACTTTAGAAGTCGAAACTGGGCAATCTATTGAAATATCTGCAAGAAAAAATGAATATAATTATGATTAACAGCTAGTTGCAAAGCAATGTTTTAATGAATACTTTACCTATTTTACGTTTTTTTTAAGCACTGAACGTTTGAAGTACGTTTCAAATCTTCTGATTGTGACGATGGTTCCGCTTTATAAGTAGATGGGCAATCGAGTATAGTATCTACAAAAAAAAATATAGTATCATATGTATATAAAAAGTAAAAGTATATTAAAAGTATTATATTTATAAGTTATTTGATTTTGATGTAGTATTTCAAAACACAAACTTTCTTCTTCTTGATTTGAGTCACAAATAGGGAAATTTGCAAGAATGTCATCAGTGAGTGGGGGATTAAGAAGATTTAATGTAGGTACAGCATACTGTTTTAGTCAACTTCTTTCATTTATAATTTATATAAAGGTAAATAAGCCAAATCTTCATTGCCTGTAGCTTTAACCCACAAGCGAGATCTAGAATATTAAAAAAACATTCAATTTTTAAAAATAATACGTTTAATAGAAATCACTCGTCAAAACTATCGACATAATTTTATGTATGAGCACCGCACTATTTACAAACGTAAATATGATTATTTAATTTTTTATGCGATTATTGTAACAAATATAGTTAGTAGGCAGTCGAATTCAGTCATTAAACATCATAATTTGCATGCACATAATGAGAAAAAAGGTAAACTTGCTGCTCATCTACCTGTTAGGTTTCAGAGGAAATCTGGCTAAAAATATGTCAGAACTACATTTTCTGACTCGCCTTACACCACAAACTTCACATTTTCTTAGTGCTTTACCTCCCATAACTCGCGAATTTACATGATTCTTCTGTTATATCCAATGAAAACAAAATTGCAAAACGTGATCAACGAAATGACAAAGAAAGAATCGCCATTTTGACAATAATACCAACATTCAATTTGACGTATAACCCGACTAAAATTAGAATGCTGTCATGATAACGTGATACTATGCGGCGTCAAACATTTTTAATATGGTAGAATAGTATTTTTGTCTGATTGTTGGCACAAAGTACGTTCATAATTTTGATTGTTCGCAGTGGCGACCCGCTGGTTCCACCTACAACATTTTTTTAGCGTTCCGTAGTATAACATGGAACCCATAAAGTTTCGCCATGTCTATCTGTCCGTCCACAGTTCAGCGCGTAATTATGTATTGTAATAACTCCGCCAAAGTGATAATATAAAATTTTGAAAAATATTTCTTTTTTGGGTACCACCTCCACCTCTCATAGACTCATACTCGTAACGTGGGGATGATTTTAGTTTATCTTGCCAAACCCATTGTGTGTGTGGGGGGGGGGGGGGATAGTTAGCAATATACAGTAGTAAATTGAAGTAAAATAGTTTTCATGAATTGCTTAATACGTTTTTTCCTCTAAAATAAGGTAAACTAAATCTGTAGTTATAGTTTTTTTTTTTATAAATGTTGACTTTGATTTTGTCTTTTTCTTTTAGCTGTAAAAAAATCAAAATTGTAAGTCAGCGTCAAAAGATAACCGGTTTTATCACCTAATTTCGGATATTTTGTTATTTTTAGGGAATCAAAACCCATAGTCGTCCGTCACGGACATCGGGGAAGTAGATGACCCCCCCAGCAGCACCATTATATATTCTGTGACAGCACTGCTACCTTCTGCTGAACACACAAAAGCACAAAAAAGCGTTTTTCTTTGCTTTTTAAGTTTTTTTTTTAAATCTGCGAAGCTGTCAAAAATGCGGGAAATTTTGACAGTTGTCTGTCAATAAAAACACGAATGGATGGGAAATCGTGTGAAATATCTATAAAAAATACCTTCTGATTGTGCCCTTTTCTGTAAACTTATTGTTTATAGAACCTAAGTTTGTGTTAAACAGTAAAAAAACGCTAATTGGTGAGTTAAGGATTAAAAAATTACTGAATCTCTCGACTTCATTGTTCGTTTAACATGGCGCTTCTCTGTAGCGACATGTGCAGTTGATAACGCTCGTACATTGTCGTGTTAGTTACTATTTCTAGTGTTTGAACGTTTATTTTCTTGTGTTCGGAGTTGTGGACTGTGTGTAAAGTTGTTCTGTTATTACATAACGGGCTTGAGGTCTTGAATGTAGCGTTACGACACATCTACTGCAATGGTGAAAACCCGTCGCAGTAATGGAGAGAACGGGGAGGTTGACGATGGGAATTACACTATAAACGAAGTTGGCAGCGTCTCTGATGAGAAGGTGACACGTTCTCATTGATACTATTTTGAATTAGATGAAAATATAACACCTAAGCTTTGAATAGGAATACTTTGTGACTCAACTTCCTGCCCCAATTTCCTTAATGGCTGATGCAAGTACTTGCATGTGCTTTTTCAACGAAATCAATGAGGTTTCGTCACAAAAATGTTCTTGGGATATGGGGTTATTGATCAGCTGTATTCAATGAAGGCCATTTAACTTATCTTCAATAATTATATCTCATGTAGTGTGTTGAAAGCTTTGGAATGTTAATGTTTTCTTAGTGGAGTGATGTTTTGATTTATTTGTGATTTATTGGTATACAGGAGTTATGTGTGTATAAATCACATTTGAAATCTTTTGCTTACCATTTCTTAGTTGTAGATCTGCTTGATACAGAATTCAGTGTGTCAAATAATGTCATGACAATGTTGCAGATATTAGCACAAAAATAGTCTGTTTCAATTAGTGCTTTTGTGTTGTTTAAGACTTGCCCTGCAATGGTTTCCAAAATATCTATATCTTACAAAATATATACTATATCTTTGCATGTTTTTTTTGCATGTGGTAAATTTACTTAAGCAATGATAAAATCAAACAATTCACTATCACTTCACATTATTTGTGATACACATGTAAGATCAACTATAAAACATATTTTAAAGTAGTAAAAAAAAGTTGTACATATAAAACATCTTTCTACCTACACTTTACCTGGTTCTCTAAATTATTGCATTGTGCCTCTTAAAAGGCTTCTCTGATTTCTTTATAATAATGCATTGATGAGTTTCATAAGAAGAATGCCTTATGTCTCTGATGTCTCTCACATTTATTAAGTGGGAGCAGTAGTTTATGGATAACTCAATATTATGTCCACTCATTGAAAGGGTAGTGAAGTGAACCTCTCCATGGTTATTTATTTTGTTGAGTTAAATAACTTGATTATTTACTGAAACCATTTTGTCCTTTTAGGCTACTGGCTGGCTAGAAATAGATGCCTCCTTAAATATATCATCAAGCAAATGTACCCAACACTGATATTGATTTTTAGCCAAATCAATTACAACTAAATTTATTTATTTATAGGCATCTAATTGGTCTCAGCGTGAGTTGAGGAGTAGTCAGTATAAGGTTGCTCGGAAAATACAGCATTGGCCAGCTAAATGTAAGTTTTATACTTCAAAATACTTTTCTAATCATAGTAATAATAAAACATAATAATGTTTTTTTCATTATTGAATGATTTTCATACATTATGTAGCTGGCAAAAACATTCATAGTACTTAGCAATAAAATTTTATTTTTCTATTTACAGATAGCCGACGCCGCCGTACCATCAAAATGCCTCGTATAGTTTTTCCGGAGAGTGATACAGAACCTGAGAAGTATTCTAGAAGGTAGTATCTTTAAATTTTTGTGGTGTAGTGTACACCCGTTTTTGTATCGTGATTGCAATTGATTTTTGTTTGAAAGTTGTGGTGGTGGTTCAAACAAAAATCGCGTTAGTTAAAAAGCAGTTCTCATCTCATCGCTCTACGTCGAGTTTGCTGCGCTCTAGTGCTCCATTTAAATTGGGATTCTTGTATTACACTGAATTTGGTTTGTTATGGGCTATGATGTCTGTTTTTTCTGCAGTGTGACTGTATAGCTAGTAAATAAAATATATGAAATTACAGTTTATTCCAGGTAGATACGTTGATTTGGTTTTGTGAGTTATACTTTGTGTATCCTGCCTTAGTAATTTTAACCTTTTACTACGAGAATTAATGTCTTTGGACAACAAGCCTAGAGATTTGAGATACATATGAAAAAGAATATTACTGAAGCTAAATTAATCAGTCATTGACCTGACCTTCAATGTTATGCGTAGGTCTCGTCAAGTGCGAGTGTTCTTCGCCGAAGACAATGCGTCCACCAACAGGAGCTTGCGCATCCGCCACAGCCGCGGCCCAAGAAAGAACTACGTCGAAGACAGCGAGGATAAACCCATACAAGAAAGTAAGAAAGAATAGGCTACTTTCCACTAAGAACGTGACCGCAAACGCCTATCAGAGGATGACGTCACGCCTTGCACGAAGGCAGTCTTATTTTGCTGTCATAGACAGCAGCTCTTCAGGGTATTTTGCTGTCAAGAACACTTTCGACTCAAGCAGTGACGTCATTAAGGACGCCATAACAGTTGAATTTTTATTTTTTATTTTTTTTATTTTAAATTACGTAAATCTTGAATATTTTAAAAAAGGGCAAGGTTTTTGATTACTATATTTACTAAGTTTTTGAAATTTAATCAATTAGCCTAATGTTTAAATATTTTTGTCACAAAGAGGCAGAGGCTGGTAGTAGGCGGCGGCCAATGACATGCACGAAGCCTTCCGCATCCTATTATTGAAGCGTGGCCGATATGTGTGTGTTGGCATAAGGTTGGCATCCACAGCTGTCGTCAGTTGTCACTCGAGTGTTCAGCACTGATATGAAATGAAACCTAAAATTGCGCGCAGGCGGGACTCGAAACAGCATCTTCTCGCTAACCGGGCCAACGTTCTCAATTAAGCCAACGTGCTGTCGGCCTGACTGCGCGAAATTTCTGGTCTCTTATGACACGCATGCAATAACGCAATGACGTATCCATAAGAGACCAGAAATTTCGCGCAGTCAGTCAGTCAGTCAATGATGAAATTATTTTAAACTTACATACAACTTTACGGCTCAATTCACTCTGAAGTCATAATCATAATCAATTAATAAATATCCAGATGTTGCCTTACAAACACCCCTCCGCCAATCCGCACTGAGCCCGCGTGGTGGTGTATGGCTCATACTACCTCACATTTGAGGTAAGGCCTTCGCCCAGCAGTGGGATGCTTACAGGCTAAACTTAACTTTAACTTTTAAATATCCAGATGTAAGAAGGAGCTGCCGCAAACGTAAACTGATCCACCACAACTTCAACGAGAGCTGGATCACCAACGAGCTAAAGGTGAAGGGGTACCCGGACTTGTACGGGTTTCCTGGTACGAGTTCTTCTGATGAATTCTCTTCAGGAGACGAGGCCAGAGATAATAAGAAGATTGTAAGTATCTAAGCACGTTTATGATAATTTATGGTTCTCTTCAACCTAAGTTAGAACTTGTATAGTTACAAAGTGTGTAGAAAAAAAAACCCGGCCGAGTGCGAGTTGGACTCGCGCACGAAGTGTTCCGTACCATAGCACGAAGGGATATAGGCAAATAATTTCATTTTTTGTATGGGACCCATACACATTTATTTTTTCTCAATTTTATTATTTATTGTTAAAGTAAAAAAAAAACAACTGAAATATTTTGTATGTATTAAATTAATTAATTTATAAATATTGAGCAAAAAAGGTCAAAAATCACGTTATGTTGTATGCCCTGCAAAACTTTAAGTTTGCGTGAAGTCTTTAAAGGATATGTTTTACATTCTTTCAATTACAATATCGATGTTGGTTTGCTATGATGAATGAATGAATGATTTATTTATTTGACACCCAAGAGGTGCTATTATAAAAAATAGCAAGGACAATAATAAAAACAAAAGATATCAAAAAAATATATAGACGGAACAAAAATATAATGCCTCAAGGTGTGCCAAAAAGGTCCCCGCTGAGTATAAGTCGTGACAGCGGATGATCGAAATGATTTTATAAGTGTAACTTTATTTTCAGACCCGCGCCCCTCCCCCCACCAACACTGACGAAGACACGCAGCTCTCAGCGCGACAGAGAAGAACTTCGGCCAGATTTAACAATAGCAAGAAAACTAATGTAAGCAATAGCAATATACTAATAAACTTAATTTACATCAATAATACACATGAATTTTCGTTACAATTATTATAACCCGGTATCAAGTTCCTCCCGCTTCGTTCCCGCGTTCGTCCATTTCGTGTCAATACAGATAATTTTTGGTAACCAGGTTATATAAACAACCTATCTCTTTTATTGGTATAGTTTAATAAACACAAATAGTTTTATTTATTGTGTACAAATTGTTTTTTTTTTTACATATTTTTCTCCAGTGTCAAGCTTGCGTTTATGTTTCATTTAACTATTTTGTCAGTAATATGAGCAAAGCGAAGGTTAATAAACATACTATACCATTCACAGGACGCATCTGAATCAGATTCGGACGACGACAACAATCAGACCGTGATTGAAAAGAAACAGAATGATAGCAAGAAAGAGCAAGAAAAATCAGAGGAGGGGGCGGAGTCTAAGGTCGAACCCAAGAAAGAGACGGAAGAAACTACCGAGGCGCAAGACAGTGAGAGGTATTGTTTTTTACCCAACTACGGCAAAGCCAAAAGGGTTAAGATTTTAGTAGTCTATGTACCTGTGTAATTGGGTTCCACATTTGCGGCTTAAGTACTTAGCCGATTTTGATGAATGAGGTATCATCGATTCCTCGAAAAAGACAAAATTCTGAGTACAAAAATATTCGTAGTCGGGTTACAGATATAAACTTACCCGCAAGTAAACCATAAATGCTTTTTCTTTTCTTTCTTTCAAACTTACTTATATACTTTATTTACTCTGCTTTTATTATTTTGTACAAAGTATGATGTCGTCCACATATATTTTTTAGTAGATAGTTTTCTTGATTGTCCTATTACTGTTTTCAGCAATCAAGCTCCTGCAAGATCCACTAGGAGAAACAAAGGGCGTCAAAAAAAGGAAGATAGTCAACAAGAAACAGGTAAAATTAATTGAATAAATAACCTAAAATATGTATAAATCAACAAAACCATAGTTGGCGTGTTTTCAACTCAGTCCTGCCAGTGCCATGTCAAGGTACACCGCATCATTGAGACGTCGCCCGCGGGGCGGCGGGCGCGGGGGAGGCGAGAGCGCGGACCGTGAGGGGCGCGGGGGGCGCGGATCCACTCAGTCTCAACGAAGCGGCTTACCTAAAACTCGCTTGTACTTGCCGATAAAGCGGCGCGCTGCATATTATCTCTATTGACGTTTTGCAATCAAGGCTCTGTTGCTAACGCGCCGACTATAGTTAGGTCTGTGTTACATTCTACAGTTGTAAAATCAATAGATAGTAGGTAATCAATACTAGAAATAAGCATGAATGAATTAGAATTACCAACAACAGCTCGATGTTTGAAGCTGAGCATGAGCCTGGGTAGCTTAACACATGGTGGTTCGAATCTACGCAATAAATAAGTTGTTTTTTACCCTAATACGGCAAAGCTAAAAGAAAGGGTGAAGGGTTTTAGCAGTATGTACGTATGTGTGTTCCACAGTCGCTCTATCCCACTGAGCCGATTTTGGTGAATGTGGTATCAATCGATTTCTTATACGGATATATCCAGGTAACATTTGCTACATTATATTATTGAGGTTCTTTAAAAAAAAGTTTGCAGCCATATCGAGCAGGGTTACAAATGAAAGGAGACAAAATTCTGAGCCCAAAAAAGTTTATTCGTAGTCAGGTTACAGTTTTTTAAACTTATTTATCTAGTAAACGGAGCACAGGTAAACACGGGCTACTTTTGAAAATCATTTATTCCTTAGAACACAACACGGGATGCCATTTTACAGCGCAAGAGAGAGACAGATACATGTCATCCTTCTGTCGCGAACGCGCGCAGCTAGCAAAAGGAGATTAATTTTTTAATGCCTCACACTTGTTCAAATGAATTTCTAATTAGACTTGTCAACAACATCAGAAACATCGTCGTCGGAGTCCGGCAGCGAGCTGACGCTGAGCCGGCAGCCGCGCCGCTCCAAGCGCACGCGCAAGCCCAAGCAGGCTTTCGTGGAGATCGCGCAGCGGGAGACACGGGGCAGGGGTGAGTACTTTTATTATACAGGGTGTCTGCGGAATTAGGAAAATAAAGTTTATTTTATTCTATATTCCTTTTCCATTGCCCTTTGGCAATGAGCAGTTTTCTTGTCATGAGATGTTTATATCATCGATAGATGGCGCTAGCGTCACTTTAGGAACTAACTTTTTAAACATTGTTTCAGAATTATAACAAAGGGTAATTGCTTTTCGCCAACGTAAATAATAAACAGTAAATCAATATTAATGTGAACCTTTAGTTCATAAAGTACATAATAATATCAAAACATAAGTATCCTAATTAATCCATAAGTGATTAACGCATTTTACAATATCTACTTACGCACAATTTTTTCTTTGTCTATGGTGTTCCGCCAACGTGAAAAAAAAATGTTCCTAAAGTGACTCTAACGCCATCTAGTGAGAGCTGTAAAACGATGTGAGAAAACTGCTCATTGGGGATGAAAAGAACAGATCGGATCCGCAACACCACATTCGTTCAAAGACCGGCATAGTGGACGTTGGGAAAAAGACCGCGATACTGAAGTGGGACTGGGCGGGCCATGTTCTCAGAATGTGTCCAATGGCCTAAGATTGTCACCCACTGGCTGCCTACCGAGAGACGTCGTCCGAAAGGCAGACCCCGAAAGCAATGGCGAGACGATTTGGACCAATACCGTGAAGACTGGCAAACCCTTACCGCCGACGTGTCCCTGGACACGTGGAGTAGTTTGGGGGAGGCCTTTGCCCAGCAGTGGGACAGTATAGGCTAGGGAAAAAAATCCTTTTATTTTGTTTGTGCAAATTAATAATTGAGTATGACTTTATTTATAAACTGAAAAAAAGTTGCTAAATTATTCTTTCGAGTCAAAGAAAACAGCGCTGTTAGGTGGGTTTAGACCAAACGAACTAAGAACTAAAGCTAGAACAAGAACATTATTTCTTGTTCTTTTGTTCTAAACGGAAGCTCGATATCAGCGTTTTACACCAAAATATCAGGCAAGCGTTCTGAGAATATATTATAGAACGCAATAGAACAACGAACGAATGCTCTGAGTCTGTTTAATGAAGAATAATAATAATTTAATGAAGTGGGGATAGAATGAGCATTCGCTCGTCTGATGTAAATTATTCTTACTCAAGTGTTAAATCTCTTTGGATATAAAAATGATTAATGTCGCAAAATGTATGATCTGTAATCAACTTTTGACACTTGTCATCAAATCCTGTCAATGAAGATAGTATGTAAATAATTCCTCTCCCCTTCGGACCGCGTCAGCGTTAGGACGTGTCACCACGCATAATTTTTATTTAAATATTTTAAAGTAATTTGTCAATTTTGTAAATAATTTGCGCCTTAATTCAGTAAAAGTACCAGGCGCACATAACTCGCCAGAGGTATACTGCACAGTAAACGTACGTGTGTGTGAGACGGTTGTGTGTGTCAGAAAGGGACGCAAACTTCGTACACCGAGCATACGTCACCGAGCGCGCCGAATCAGAGCATTGTTCGCCGTCTGATGCCAACCAGTTGTGTACCACAGTGTAAGACATTGACAGTAGTACTACTCCATCAAGATGCCTAACCTACAACGCTCTCCACAGCTCAATAAGTCACTCAGTATGTCTGACTCAAACGTTGGCAGGGTGGCCTCCCAATCCGAAACCTTCGAAGAATATGTGAATACCACACAACGTGACAATAAGCGACGACGCTATTCGGGTGAGCAGATGGATTCGGAAACGGTAGACATCCGAACAATTATTCGGGAAGAACTGCGTGATATGGTGAGCATGCTACAGTCGCAACAGAATACCCGTTTGGATGCCTTAGAAAAACTAATTTTTGACATAAAATCCCAAAACGACAGCGCATTGTCCACAACTAAGGACATTGAGAAATCTATAGAATTTGTTTCGGCCAAAGTGGATGATGTACAACATTCAATTGCCTGCCTTGAAGAGGAGAGGAAACATTTATCTACACAGATAACAACTATTGAAACGAAATGCGATTCGCTTGAAAGGTTATCTCGCAAAACAAGTATCCAAATTAGAAATGTCCCTAAACAGAAGGCGGAAACTAAGGACAAACTGTATGACATGGTCAGTAAACTATCTTCTTCTCTTGGGGTCGACATGACGACAGCCGACCTGCGGGACGTTTACCGGCTGCCAGCCAAACCGGACCAAGCAACATCAACTTTAATAGCTGAATTTTCCTCGACACTTGTAAGAGGTAACTTCCTGACTGCGGCTAAAACGCACAAATTGAACTCCATTCGATATCGAACTGAACAGCTGAACTCTTCGCATTTGGGGCTCGAAGGAACTAAATCCGAAATATACCTATCAGAACACCTCACACCACATGCCTCACGCCTGTATTTTCTCGCTCGTGAGTTCCGCAAATCCATGGGATATGACTTCTGCTGGACATCCAACGGACTAGTATACCTACGAAAAAAGCAAGGTGAACCATATATATTGGTAAAAAGTGAAGATCAATTACAACTTCTTAGGAACAAATGACTAAGATATAACAAATTCACTTGGCCCGCAACTGAACAACGAACACTTCTTAATATTGCTTTAGATATTCTTAAGGGAGGTAAGCTTTTCACAACCACACCGATAACACCCCAAAATTCATCCTACTATGTATATTACACATCATATATTTTTCTGACTCTCTTCTACACACACACTTGTACCAAGGAAACCCTAGTTTTGCAAACAATCCTTAAAGAAGTTTCGCTATCCTATAAAATTGGTGCATGCTATAAAGGTCAACTTATATATATATATTTTTTGTTTTCTCTTTTTTTTTTGTGTGTTCTTCTTTATGATCCTTATTACAAACCGCAGGATAGCTAATGGGTTCGTCAAATAAAATAATAAATGATTTTGTTGACAAAACCGATGTCATAAAATGCACGCAAACATTAAACCCTACTAGCTGTGCTCAAATTCTTCCATTACAAAAAAAAAACCCCTATGCCAAAACATTAAGTATTCTTAGCCAGAATATACGCAGCATTAACAAAAATTTTGATAGTTTTTTAGTATTCTCATCTCATATAAACATACAAATCGACATTTTTGTTTTTAGTGAATGCAGAACAACTGCTGACTCTTCTCTCCCGACTATAACTAATTACAACACATTCCACACAAAAATTAACCATAATCAAAATGACGGTGTTGTGGTATATATTGCAGAACATCTTAAATGTCGGGTATATGAACCTAATGATATGGCTGATTGTAACTGTCTTATTATTAACGTAAATGACAAAATAACTGTAATATGTATTTACCGTCCTCCTTGTTTTAAAAAGGTGGCAGGTTTTCTCGACTCTCTTGACAAATTAATACGCTCTATAAAAACCAAATCGATAATTCTGACCGGTGATATTAATATTGATACACTTTCTCCTGACGACAGCGACACTTCCGACTACCTTGATTTATTGGCATCTCATGGATTAATCAAAGGAATTTCTGTAGTCACTAGACCGTTATCACAAACGTGTCTCGATCATTTCATGGGTAGATGTAAATTCAATTGGGAAACTATTGTTTTTGAAGAAACTAATATCACAGATCACTCACCAATATTATTTTTCTCAAACAATATTGAAAATTGTCACAAAACTTATATTCCTAAATCAAGAGTCAAAGTCAACTACGACGCCATTAAATCTTATCTGGAGGAAACACCTTGGGACGTGTTCTACCGTAGCAATGATACAAATTGGTGTGCTGATTTTCTAATAAACAAATTGCAATATTCTCTAAATAATTTTTCAACTACAATTAAATCAACTAATAAAAAAAGACCTCTAAAACCTTGGATTACTGCAGGGGTAGTTAGGTCACTGTCCAAAAGAGACAAAATACACAAATCGCTTAAAAAATGCTACAGTGACAAGCTGAAATCCATTTACGTCACTTATAGAAATTGGTGTTCTAAAATAGTCAAGACCCTGAAACAACATTATTACCAAACACTACTGGCAAAAAATACAAACAACATTAAAGAAACCTGGAAAATTATTAGAGAAGTTGGGAATCTAACTGTTAAAAATCAATCAGCCACTGACCTTGTCGAAGTAAAAAATAACCCTACCGAATCCCTGAATAAAGTAAATGCGTATTTCACGTCAATTGGAAAAAATTTGGCTGGTATAACACTTGATAAACTAAATTTAAATGAATCAAACTTAGCACAAAAATCTCGAAATAGCAATTGTCTGCCAGGATCTATGTCCCTTTATTTAACAAATGAATTCGAGGTTGAAACAGTTATTAGCAACTTAAGAAACAATTGCGCACCAGGGATCGATGGTATTTCTAATGAACTTTATAAAAGAATGATTAAGCTACTTAGCAGACCTATCGCACACCTATGCAACACCAGCTTTACGACAGGCGTTTTTCCGGACATCTGTAAAAAAGCTATTGTTTCTCCTATTCATAAATCAGGCGATACCACCGACCCATCAAATTACAGACCCATTTCCTTACTGACGTCATTGTCAAAAATAATTGAAAAATTGGTCGCTAAACGATTAACTAGTTACCTAGACTCAAATAAGCTACTTGCACAAAACCAATTTGGATTCAGGTCTAATACATCTACGGAAGATGCAGTGCTGAAATTAACATCAGAAATATCCCAATCGCTTGACGAAAAGAAAAAGTGCCTTGGGATATTTCTGGATCTGCAGAAAGCGTTTGATACAGTTTCGATTCCAATATTATTATCGAGATTGGAGAATATGGGTATAAGGGGGGTCGCTCTCGATTGGTTCTCGAACTACCTTTGTAATCGAAGCCAAGTAGTCAGAGTAGATGGGCATATGAGTGATACTGCAGCGTGTTCTTTTGGTGTACCACAAGGCAGTATCCTTGGCCCAACATTGTTCCTGGTATATATCAATGAGCTATGCAACATGCAACTACAAGATGGAGAAATCTTAATGTTTGCTGATGACACTGTCCTGATATTTCAGGGATCTTCCTGGGACGTTGTACGTCAGTCTGCAGAAAAAGGCATTTCGAAAGTTACTACCTGGTTGGAACATAGTTTACTATCCCTTAATACAGACAAAACCAAATTCATTTGTTTCAGCATCACAAACTACGGAAAACCGAAAGAGGACTATTCCTTGATCATTCATACCAACCCCTGTAACCTCAACATTACCACCCCTACAAAATGTGACTGTCCTGTTCTGCGCCGAACAAACGTTATAAAGTATTTGGGTATGATGATCGATGAAAATTTATCTTGGAAGTATCACTTGTCTCTCACGTCAGGTCGCATAAGGAAATTAATATTTGTTTTTAAAAAATTACGGACGGTAGCCAATGTTCCACTTCTAATAAGAATATATAAAGCACTAGGGGAATCCTTACTAAGCTACTGCATATGCGTCTGGGGGGGAGCTGCACAGGTATATCTACAGCAATTAGAAAGAGCTCAGAAGGCAGTCTTAAAGGTCCTCATGTTTTTGCCCATCCGTCACCCTACCGCTTTACTCTATGAAAATACTAAGTTGCTAAGTGTCCAAAAGCTCTTTATTTACCAAATGGGACGTAGATTCCACAGTAAATCAGTACCTGATATCCCAGTTCCTGTACAAAGAATTACCCGATACCAGGTACCCTTACTCAGGACTCGTTTTGCACAAAAATCGTATAATTTCCTAGCACCTAGAATATACAATATTTTACAAAAGAAATTGAATATTAAACAATATACTAATAAACAATTGAAAACTATATTACACAATCATCTACTAGGACTGAATGAAACTGAAATTTCTCTTCTCATTACACCCTTGACCTAAAATAGTTAATAACAAACCGCGCACAAATTTAAATGACTAAATAAATATAAAAACTTTGTAACAATTTTCTTTTTTAACTTTTATTTCTAAATAATATACAAAAATTGTTAAAACTAAGACATGCATCATGCATAACATTAATTATAAAAAATAAAATAAAAATTGGTATCTCGAACGGTCCTCATCGGACAGAGAGCACTGATAGCACTGCATTTTGTGGCGCTCTCCCACCCGTCGTGCGCGTTCGCTCGCTAGTTCGGCCGGCCCGGCCGGTCGGTCGTAAGTGTACGAGTACAAATACCTACCTACCATTCCGCGCGCGAGTCATCATCATTGCTTATCTTCATTCATTACACGACAAACAACTTGATGTTTTTGCTACCTACATGCACCGATTTCTTTTTAACATAAGTAAGTTTCTTGTACACTATTAAACGTTTGCAAACTCTTAAGGGATTTTAGGATTTGGATAGCAACATAATTTGAAAGTTTTTTTCCTCCAATAAAATATTTTAAATCTTTTTTTTTATTTTTGTACAAAAATACAGCAATGCACACGATTAAATTATAACTGCAATATTTTAGCCAACAACATACACATTAATCACAAGCTTACTCCCAGCTAATATACATATTTTTGGTATTTCAATTATAATCTAGTATTATGTTAAGTTGCCTCTGTTTGAATTAAGCTAGCACATATTAATTCTATTTTTAAAATACTATGTGTGAATGTTACTTGCATAATGTTAACTTGGCTGTATTTGCTTATCTTTTAAAGTAACATTATTTATTATTATACATTATTCCCTTCTTCACTTGATTAAGAAAACATTATTGTACAGTTACTGTTAGTATAAAATTTAATAACCTACTACTGTTTGTATAGATCCTTATTTTAGGAGGTGGAGACCTGGTGTCTTGTATTACAGATTGTCACAATCCACAACAAGCACCAGTCTTCACAAAAGTATAACTGTAACCACCATTAATATGACCTGTGCTGACTGTATAAATTTTGTAATACTTTTTGTGAAGAAATAAATACTTCTTTATTATTATTATTATTATAATTAAATTATGTTCGCGTGAATTATTAAAACACCTTTTATTGTTATCATGTACATAACAAAATTTTTATGTAAAGAGATTCATTTTGTATTCGATATTTAATATACCCGTAAGTAATTTACCTTTGTAGTAACACTATTATAGTTTACCAAAGTTCTGAAGCAAGATGTTTATAAAGATTCATGTAATTATTGCGTTGTTTCAGCTAAAACATTCACGATTAGAAAGAAACCGTATTCTTTGCGGGAAAGGAAACCTACAATATTGCGCCGCAAGACAATCAGATGTAAGTATCACAGTTTTATGGTGAATCTCCCTTTTCATACGCTTAGGGGACGATATCCGGATTAAAAACTATCCAATATCCTTCCGAGAATCTAAAACTAAATCTACTAGGACTAAGAATCTAAATCGAATAGAACTTTATTAAAATTGGTTCAGCGTATAAGTCAGACGATATAAAAAAAAAGATATTTAATATACTGTAGCATTTTGATGCAATTTTGTTTTTTTCTTTCTAGCGCAATCTCCATCTAGTAGCAGTAGTAGTATGTCGAGTAGTGACACTGAGGAGGACCTGAATGTTTCCATGAAGAACAAAACTAAGGGCAGGTAAAATACACCCTTGTATTTCATACTTAAGACTAAACAATTCGCACATATGTTTTGTTTTGTTACTTGAGTTTATTTATGATGAACTTCTTCTTTTTAGACAAAAGTCAAAGTCAACGGATGATAAGAAAACAGACAGAGCTTTGAGAGATATACAACCTGTTGAGGTCGACGGCAGCGTGAGATTTTCATCGGTGAGTTTCCACTTCTTTTATGATTCAGAGTAAATATAGGTAGAAAGCTTCATAGAAACCTCGCCTGCGGGGCGGTGGGGCGCGGGGGGAGGCGAGAGTGGGGACCGGGAGGGGGTACCCGCGCCGCCCGCACCTCTGCCACAACCCGCTCTCGCCTCTCCCTCTCCCCCCGCGCCCCGCCCCGCAGGCGAAGTCTTAATTTAGCGGTTTGCCTAAAGACTTGTTGCATAGAACAGTAAAAATAAATCATATTCTTAACTCAAATCAAATGAGTTGAAGATAAAAAGACAGGCGCAAGGAGTTGACGATTCATCTGTAACTAACAGAATAATCATGGTACGGACAACCGCCCGTCAAGGTTAACACTGCGGTATCTTATGGAGTTGTAATAATTCGTCGGCCTCCGTGGTGTAGTGGCTAAGCACGCTCGGTTTCAAGGCGTCGCCGCTCAGAGGTCCCGGGTTCGATTCCCGGTCAGGTCAATGTAGAAAAAAAAATCTATATAAAAAAAAAAACTATATTGTCCTGGGTCTGGGTGTTGTAGTACCACCGTTGTGTCTGATTTCCATAACACAAGTGCATTAGCTACTTACTTTGGGATCAGACCAATGTATGTGATTGGTGTCCAATAATAAAAATAAAAAAAAATAAAAAAATAAGGGTCAGTTTTCAACAAAAATGTGTAAACTGGTGTGCTGGCGACTGTACTTTCGTATGATTTCATATGATATTGGAAATCTAATGTCGACTGTAAGAATTTAGGTGTAGACTCCTTTAGAGCAATAGACCCATGATCTGGAAGCACCAGCATATAATACAGTTAAAGAAGTCTTAATGGGGGTAAACGTTTTTTTTAATCGAATTTGATTAGAGACTATACCAATTTAATTTCTCCCACCAGGTCGGCGGTCTAGAAGAGCACATAAAATGCCTCCGCGAGATGGTGCTATTCCCTCTCATGTACCCGGATCTGTTCCAAAAGTTTGGCACCCGCCCCGCCAAGGGGGTCCTTTTCCATGGACCCCCGGGGACCGGCAAGACGCTACTAGCGAGAGCATTGGCGAATGAGTGTACGTTAGTTGGCGGGAGGAAAGTAGCCTTCTTTATGAGGAAGGGCGCGGATTGTCTGAAGAAATGGGTGGGTGAGAGCGAAAGGCATCTCAAGCTGCTGTTTCAACAGGTGAGGTTTTATTTATTTAAAACAAGCGTACATTGGTCCATTGCCATTGGTACAGGCCACCAATCGCGGACACCAGTGGCTGCCAATAGTCGCCGCCACTATTTTACTTAAAAGAAATCAAGTGACGGAGCGTGCGATGCGAGCGACTAACTGCGATGCGACGACTCGAACGTTCAGTTTGCGCCGCTGCTATACAAAATGTATGAAAAACTCGTTCGCAGCTTGTGGTCGCGCCTATAGGTCTACCTATAGTGGCTCAATGAGCACTTGCTTTCATTTATAGGGGTGGTACACGCAGCGAAAACTTTTTTACTAAAACATTTTATATTTAAATGAGTTTGCTTTTGACTTCAGACCAAGCCAAGTGTGTGTAAAATGGATGGATAAAGTTAATTTTTATTTCAGGCAAACAAAATGAAGCCGTCAATAATATTCTTTGACGAGATCGACGCTTTAGCACCGGTCCGCAGCGTGCGACAAGAACAAGTGCACACGAGTGTCGTGGGCACGTTACTGGCAGAAATGGACGGCCTCTGTGACCGGTGAGTGTAGTTTATTTGTTTAGTTTGTGGCGACATCTACCGCTGTAAATTACATAGCTACGTATTAAATTGGCTCCCAACAACTAGGTGGCGCTGTAGACGCAGTATAGAAACTAAATCGCGATGTGAAGATTTATACTAAACCAAACCAAGATGTGGCCAAAACGTAACGTAGTGCTTCGTTTTGTTTTTTTTTTACCGATAAGTTTGTATCAAAGGCATTCGAGTCCAAGTAGTGCCTGTACATTTTAAATTTTATCCATGCCTATACTACCCTAAGGCCTATGCCTTGGACGAATAAACCACTGGACGCGCAATGACAGGAAATTTCGCTTGTTCCCCCTCGGCAACGAATTGGGCATTTTAGCCTCAATTTCATGTGACGTCTTGTCAGTACGGTGACAGAACTCGGTGAGAAACATTGCAGAAAAAAATGGGTAAATGTGCCGTATTTTTGTGTAAAAATTGTAGCGGCACGACAAAAAATATTTCTTTTCATTCGTAAGTAACTTTGTATCTCAATAAAGCTGTTAATTTTTCTTAAAATAGTAAAATGTGTTTTCCTAGAGAAAAGTTACATTGCTAATTAAAAAAGTTGTGGTCAGTTACTGCAAAATCAACAAGATGACGCATACTTCATTTGGTAGGATTATCGTACATTCACCATTCGTTCCCTTGTCAATCCTACTACTATTATAAAGGCGAAAGTTTGTAAGTATGGATGTATGGATGTATGGATGTATGGATGTATGGATGTTTGTTACTCTTTCACGTAAAAACTACTGAATGGATTTGAATGAAACTTTACCACAATATAGCTTATACATCAGAATAACATATAGGCTAAAATTTTTGAGGTTTCTAATGTGAGGTAGTAAAAAAACTCATTTTTTGCGCTACTAGACGCTAGCAAAAGCTAGTTTAGTTATAATTGTGCTTGACAATTGTCGATAATCATATCGATAAACGTACTAATAAATTTATAATATAAAATAAAATAATACATCTGTAAAATGATTAACTCTAAAGTAGATTAAAGTAATCCTAAAAATACAACAGTTTTTTTTTTATATTTTAAACTTCATATTTTATTACAATACATCCTATGAATAATATTTCAGATTTCCTGTAGATCCAATAAGAAAAACAAAGTAGGTCGAAGCCGTCCGAAGAGAGGCAAAATGAATACCGTTAATAATACAATTTTTACCTTTTATACAACTGAAATTTGCATAAAATCCCGTGAAATTGTGAAGTTTAGTTTGAAGTGTAAGCTCATTTACTGCTGTTTATTTAAGCTGTTTCACAATGTCTTAGGAAGTTCTAGTTAGTGTTACTTGCCAGACCGTTTATAAAAATATTCTATGTTTCAATTATTCGTTTAATGGCTTGTGCTTATTTAAACATGCCCATAATTATTGTTTTGGTAATAAAAATAAAATTAAAATATTTTGCATAAGATTCGTTCATTCATTCTTTCAACACATATCGATAGAATAATATCGACACTTCCACGCACTAAATGTCAATTACTGACAAGATAAACTCCCCCCGCCCCGCAAAAATTGGTTGATGATGTTTTCATACATTCGCTCTTGCGTTTCATATCCAGTGGTTTATTCATCCAAGGCCTATGCTGATAATGCCTATGTAACGAAATAACCTATTCACGACATTTTCATTCTTTAGATGAAAGGTTTTTATTTTCTGATGCATATTTCTCTAAAGATGTTTACTCAAAGCACTATCTCAACCAAAAACCTTCCATTTCACAGGGGCGAAGTTGTAATAATTGGCGCGACGAACCGTCTAGATGCAGTAGACCCAGCGTTACGACGTGCGGGCCGCTTTGACCGCGAGCTGTACTTCCCGCCACCGCACGCGGCCGCTAGGAAAGATATCCTACACATATACACTAAAGACTGGACGCCTAAGCCCGGGGAAGAGGCGTTGCAACACATCGCTGAAGTCACTAGTGGCTATGGAGGTATGTTGGAATAAGTAAGACCAAATAGGGTTTTAACGAGCTGAGTTTACCACAGGCTACATACATATTTGACTTAAGGCTGCTGTCACTTACCTTCTAACAAAGTTCAAGTGTAGTTTTCTCCCCAAAAATGACTAAACTGACTACCTTTTTTGAATGAATTGTGTAGAAATGAACTATCTCCATAAGATGTCGACTCTGAATTTTTGATTCAATCTTTAAAATGCCTGTAACTTGCAATCATAGAAGCCAAATTGACGGTTTTTCTGGTACACTTTTCCAGATCAGTTGTTGACATCAGCTCTCGAAATAACATAAACATGAAAGGAAATACGTTCCTCTACAAGCTTTCGACTCTGTTTTTTTATTTATTGCTCTAGTTATTCCACATGAAGACAAAATTGAAACCATGTTTTGGCATAAAATACGCACCTAAAGACAGGCGATTATCTCTGAGATACATTGCACTTATTGTGTGTTATTTGATAAAACAATGTTATAGAGGTTCCTACCTTTGACTTAGCATCTAAATTCTTGATTTTATCTTGTGCAGTATATTCAAAATATCTTACTAAAGTAACCTATAAATTTGAGATTTGGAGCTGTCACGAACATTCATCTTCGATCGAAATTTGACAGACAGCGCCGAGCGCTTGGAGGGGAAGGGTGTGTCGCTCGTTGTCTTCGCTGCCACTCTTTTATTTCGTGTATGATACTAATTCCAAATTTGAAAATATCACGCTTTGCACAATTTTTATACGGCGACCAATTCGCTTTGAGGCTTTATGCAACAGGCATAAAGCCAAAGTGCATTTGGATCGTCGATGGTGTCTAATTATAACAAAAAAGTATTCGTTCTTTTGTATCGATTAGTAGTTGTATTTAAATGATTAATCAATGTTATGTAAACTTGCATAGAAAGGAATCCTTATTAATACTATAAACAAGAAAGATTTATATGTATGGTGACTATTTCAAGAGGTTCATGAGTTTTAACGAAGATCTTTTATCATATACAATTTGTATTTTCGAAACTTGATCAAACAAAATGTGCAGATACTAGGACCAAAATTATCGACAAAATAATAATAATAATAAATTTTCTACAAAATAAAATTGTGGTATATGATGAGCAAACTGTTTCTATCACCAAACAGTTAAATGTAAAGGACACGTTCGTAAATTGCCCCAGAGTCGTTTAATGTTTGATTAAAGAAAAGCATTATGAGACTTGACTATATCATTTTGCAAAAAATATATTGAATTTTTAATACAATATTGTTAATTTACTTTGCTTTTATCTAGCGGCATATAAATCTACAAAAAAAATAGGACAACTATTGAATACAATTTCCTGTCCCCAACAATTGTTGTTTGGCAGAAAATAGCGGTTTCGAGCACTTATAAGCAAACTGACGACCGCTTAACGAAATGGCATATTGTGTCATACTGTGTCATGTGGCAGTTAGTTAAATAAGTAAGCGCTCGCAATCGCTATTTTAAGAAGGAAGATGACGTTTGCCTCCCATGTGTACTAACCTTTAAACCTACCAACCTCTTCCTAAAACTTGAAAAAAAACTGTGACAAGGAACTTCTTTTCGTTGGCTATTGTTTGCGTCATCGTCATTTTCACGCGTCACGCACCCTAGCGGGGCAGTTTTCTATGTTTGAGTTTTGGTGGCCTAGATTGCGGGTTTTCGACACAGATGGCGCTATGATCTAGAAAGACCTGTGCAAGAGATTGAACCCACACAATTTATTTCGTTTTATGTGAAAACCCCGCTATTTACGGCTTATATTACTTTATATTATTTTAAAAGTCGAAGAAACGAACCCATAAAATTAGTTTTGGTTGTGACGCATGGATTTTTACTTTTGGGGCAAGCAATGTATGGCGCGCCGACCGCCTCCTAGACAAATACTGAATTAATAAGGACAAGAATAGGCAATAGTACCAATTCTATTGCATATGTATGGGGTTGCAAATAATAACCTTATTTATATAAAATAAAGTAATATCAGTAACACTACTTTATAGTTCAACAACGGTTGATTTCGGAGACCGATTTTCATGATATTTACTTTGTTGAATTGGTATTTACCTCTTACCCCTTAAGTTATTATAAAACAGGGCTGGGGCGCGCCGAGATTGGATATGAAGCAAAGTTTTCTGTGGTCGAAGTATTTTTTTTCACTAAAAAGTCTAAAACTCTTCAAAGGACTCCAATTTAGGCAAACCATTTCTTTTTGAAGTCAGTGCCATCGCATGGGCTCTCTCAAGTTCCATCTTAAGCGACATCTATCTGGGCAACGACTCCAAAAAGAAATGGTTTGCCTAAAATGGAGTCCTTTCAAGAGTTTATTTAAGACTTTTTAATGTGTTTTGTTTTTGAAGTCGGTTTTTAGGGTTCCGTAGCCGAATGGCAAAAAACGGAACCCTTATAGTTTCGTCAAGTCTGTCTGTCTGTCTGTCTGTCTGTCTGTCTGTCTGTCTGTCTGTCTGTCTGTCTGTCTGTCTGTCTGTCTGTCTGTCTGTCCGTCCGTATGTCACAGCCACTTTATTCTGAAACTATAAGCATCACATAGCTGAAACTTGGTAGGTAGGTGTATTTTGTTCACCGCTTTCCGATTCAGATACAAAAAGTAAGAAAAATAATATTTAAGGGGGGGCTCCCATACATGAAACTAAAACCTAAAATTTTTTTTTTACTCAAACCTATGCGTGTGGGGTGTCTATAGATAGGTCTTTTAAAATTATGTTGAGGTTTCTAAAACCATTTTTAGGGTTCCGTACCTCAAAAGGAAAAACGGAACCCTTATAGGATCACTTTGTTGTCCGTCTGTCCGTCCGTCTGTCAAGACCCCTTTTCTCAGGAACGCGTGGAGGTATGAAGCTGAAATTTATATCAATTACTCAGGTCTACTGTCCTTTAAAGCTGTGAAAAAATCAAACTTCTAAGCCAACGCAATCAAAAGATACAGCCGTTTATGCCGCAAATTTTCGACACTTGCAAGGGAATCAAAACTTACAGGGTGCTTCCCGTGAACTCAGAATCTTGAAATTTGGTACGAAGCAACGTCTTATAGCATAGATAAAGGAAAAATTACGAAAACCATAAATTTTTAGTTACATCACATAATATATATTTTTTAATAATTTAAAACTTACTACCCATTTCCTCATAAACGCGTAGAGGTATTAAATTGAAATTCATACCAAATACTCAGGTCTATTACCTTTAAGCTGTAACAAAATCAAACTTCTATGTCAACGCAATCAAAAGAAACAGCAATTTAAGCTGCATATTTTGAAACTCGCAAGTACTCGCAAGGGAATCAAAACCTAAAGGGTACTTCCAGTCGACCTAGAATCTTGAAATTTGGCATGAAGCAGCGTTTTATAGCACACATAAAGAAAAAATTCCGAAAACCTTAAATTTTTAATTACATTACAAAATATATATTTTTTCTTGCAGGTTTGTACGGAACCCTCGGTGCGCGAGTCCGACTCGCACTTGGCCGGTTTTTTCTAAAAGTGTAAGGTTTGAGATATAGACGCTTCCAAAGTGGTAAAATGGGCGTCCCCCCCCCCCCCCCTCTAACTTTTGAACTAAGAACGTGAAAATTTTGAAAAAAATATATGATGTAGATCTCAACAAAAACTTGCAACGAAAATTGGTTTGAAGGAGATCGAACCAGTAGTTTTTGAGATATTGCTCATTTTTATCAACCGCAAATATAACTTTGTCTTTCATACAATCACTATGAAAAACAAAGTTATTTTTGCTGTTGCAATATATTGTGATGTTTTCGTTAAGTGAAAGTAAGTGGACCCTGAATTCAGTTAAAGGTGGCACGGAACCCTCAGTGCGCGGGTCCGACACGCACTTAACCGGTTTATTGAAATAGTATGGTGGTGAAGTGACCATTAACCCAACAAAATTGAAGACAAATAAGGGCTTTTGTTTTAAGTATTTGACTTTAAGTAGTAAACAAGTAAGTTTATAAATTTTCTTACATCATTCGTGCTTTGGATTTTGAATAAAAATAAACGGACGACAAAAAGTAAAAGGTCAGTTTTTCTTAATATAGACCGTATATAGGCGTTATTTAGTTCCACAACCTTTGATACGCACTTGTACGTACATACCATTGGCCATTGGCGTCAATTCCATACTGTGTGGTGGGACTTGTTCATGGCATTAATTCCATACGCTAGTAACAGTGTTTCAATGGTTTAAACCTAAATAAATAGGGCAATATTTTGCTTATTTAACATTTCTTTTCTATCTACCTCAATCTACAACCACAACCTAACTATAAACTTGTATAGTAAAACGCTTGTTTAAATAGAAGTGTTTCATGTGATGTGTATGTAGTTAATATGAACCTGTATTCAAATTGTACGCAAATGCAATGAAGTTCCATGGTTCTATTCAAGTCCATATTCATATAATATTTCATTATTGAAAAATGTATATGGACAAAATGATATAATACCGGTGTAAACCAAATAATTAAATAAAAATTATCTTGTTTATCATCTGTTATACATGAAATACTTGAAATCTTGAACGAAATTTTCTTAACTACATTTTCTGAATGTCAGCTATAATAACTTGTGACATATTTCATACTAGCTTTTGCCCGCGACTTCGTCCGCATGACTTCTTTCTCCCGTTTTTTACACATTTACCCCTATATCTTTGCTCCTATTGGCCGTAGCGTGATGTTATATAGCCTATAGCCTTCCTCGATGACTGGACTATCCAACACAAAAAGAATTATTCAATTCGAACCAGTAGTTTCGGAGATTAACGCGTTCAAACAAACAAACAAAATCTTCAGCTTTATAATATTAGTAATTAGTATAGATATCAAAATACAAATTATATCAAAGAACAGCGTTACACTAAAAAGCATTTATGTGTAAATAAATCCTCATAGCATCCAGCTGGTATGACACGTGGTAGATCAAGCGCAGAACCAATGGCATCATCCACCAATAACCCTTAGTCCCCGTTTCTCGTGGAGTTTACATTCGTAAAAAAATACCTACTCTGAGAAGTCACGATTTGGGTGAAGACATATAGAGGCAGATAACCGGTACCAACCTGTACCGACTGACTAGTGATGTGCCAAGTCATCTATTTTTAATCTCGAAATATTTAAGAAATTCGTTACAACAATCCAAATAAGGACCGACTGACACTAGAAAATTGTTTTTCATCTCTCCTGTTCGGAAAATAGCACTTTCCTGTGTAGATAGCCGGGTGGAAAATAGCTTATCCATCCCTAGGGTGGAAAGTAATTTAGTTTTAATTGGCATGGTATAGAGTCAGGCATGCAGTCAAAGCTTGGATCAAAGATAATTGAGTCACATTCACATCATATTATAAAAATAATAAACATTTTTGCTTAGCTATACATTGAAAAACATGTTTATTATGATCGTTGATATAAAAAATATTCAATTGATTCAATCTATAATTAAAAAATACATTTACTAATCTGTGATTAAGATATTCGGCTTCCCGCCATAATACAAAGATGACACTTTTGTTACATTGTCAGTGTCATTTTTTCTTTTTGAACTTTTTAAAATTTTGACAATTATTATCTGTGGGGAAAATTCGATCGATATTTTTTACAAAGATTTTAATTATTTCGTATCGTCTGCTTTTTCGAACTGTTTTCATGTATTAATGTCGTTATTCTTTCTAATCATGTTAGATGTTTGGAGAACTGTAAATTAACTGTCTTTTTGTGCAAGAACTTGAGTTTTGCTTTCTCGCTGAACTACATAATAAATACCTGACCATGACATCTACAACCACTATTATAAATTTAATGTTTTTCCTCACAGTCGAAATGAAAAATAGTATGTTTAACTCGGGTGAAAGCACCATTTCACTCTCGAATTATTGGCGCTCTCACTTCGTTCGAGCGCCAGAAACATCTTGAGTGAAATGGGTCGCTTTCTCCCCTTGTATAACAATCTACTATTAAAAACAAGATTCAAATCAAGACTTGAGTCGGAAAAGTCTCTATAAAGCATTTCAATTCCATGAAATAGCCAACACGGCACAACACTGGTTAGTCGTTGCAGTGCGTGTTACCCGCCTCTATATGTCTTCACCCTTTGGATGCATTTCGTTTTTTCTATGCTGTAAGTTTTTTACGTTATTATAACTGTACGTTTGTGTTTAAATCTGTGAATTTAGTTATATAATTATCAAAAGGAAAATGTTCGCGAACGGAATTGACGCGAGCCCTGATTCCGAACTGTATTCACTGTATTCGTAATAGGTATTTTAAATACAAAAAAACTGGTATAACATTAATTTATCACATCGACTTTTATAAGACCATCATTTTCTGTGTTCATCATACGCATAGCCTACTACCTAGAGATAAAGTATCAAAATTGTTTAATTACAGTTAACATTTTTTTGTGTCCCGGACATATAAAATCGCACACACACATTGATAAATTCGGTAAAATCTGAGAATCTCCAGACTGTCATATGGCTCTTAATTCTGTCATAAAATACTGACGCAGCAGCAAACACTGACGTAATTATTTCGTTGTTACAGGTTCAGATCTAAAAGCGTTATGTTCAGAAGCTGTGCTAAAAGCACTGAGAAGAGTTTATCCACAAGTGTATGACAGCGAATACGCGCTACTTATTGACGCGAAAAATGTAAGTTCATTATTCACTTATTGTAATGATGAAGTGTGCATTACTTTTGAGCTGTAGACGCGGCAATATTTTATTACCGATGGGAAAGTGGTCGTGCAATTACTCTTACTAGGTTTTGCTGCCGATCTTCAATTAAGAGACATATCAAGCAAAGCTACAGTAGACATTATGACACTAATATGAGCAACAACAAGAAAGGTACCATACCTTACTACTTTCCTGCGTCACAAAATCAGTCGCACCAGTTATTTCGAGCCTAAAAATTTATATTTAAAAATAATGCATCAAAATATTGCCAGTATTCTAGCAAAACAATCGTTACTTAACCTAACGTTAACAGAATTGCGCGAGAAAAACATCGACCCTGACATCTTATGCTTAAGAGAAACCTTTCTTAAAACGGGTTACGACAACTATATAAAAGTCACAAATTATAAGCTTGCCGCTGCTTTCTGTAGAGATAAGCAGAGAGGTGGGACATGTATTCTGGTTAAAACTAATACTATCTTTAAAGAGTTAACATATTTAAGAAAATACGCCGTACCAAAAATATTTGAAATCTGTGGTATTGAAATCCCATTCTATAACTTAATGGTAATATGCATATTAGAACCCCGACATCAGACCCGAATATATTTCTGACTAAACTAGACCTTATCCTACATGACATTACACAAAAAATTAAAACTAGTACAAAACTCGTCTTAGCTGGAAATTTGAATATAATAAATACCCTCAAACCAGGAAAAATTAAAAATCATTTACAAGACTTATGTAATAATTACAATCTTAAAATACATATTGACGTCCCTACCCGAAAAGAATCATGCATCGATCACATTCTTAGCAATGTAAAAAATGCTGAATCTGTCGTACTACCGCTATTTCTATCTGATCACGACACTGCCCAGCTACTTAGTTTTCCTGTTGAACGTAAAGACTTAAGACCAGAGTACTTCTTCGTGTACAAAAGGAATTACTCAGACGAAAATCTTTGCAAATTTAAAGAATGTCTAAAAAATCTTTCATGGTCAGAGATATACGTAGAGGATGATGTTAATAATGCTTTCCATAAATTTCATGATTTCTTTTCATTGTTATATAATTTGTGCTTCCCTTAGGTGCGAATTAAATCTCATCATAACTCTAACAAACACAATAACAAATGGATAAGTAAAGGGCTAAGAAAGAGCTGTTTGACAAAGAGAACCCTCCGCTACCAATACTATAAAAATAAATCAACAATTAATAAGAATAAATATTTGACATACTCCGCAGTTCTAAAAAAAGTTATTTTCAAATCCAAAAAAAAATAGTAACGTAAAATTTATTAATTAAAGTACTAACAAATGTAAAGCGACTTGGTCTGTAATAAAGAATGAAATTGACAATAAGAAAGTTGACGATAATATTCCCTCCATAAATTTTAACGACATATTAATAGATGACCCCTTTGACATTGCCACTATATTTAATAATTATTTTTCTGACATATCAAATAATTCTATAAATAATCAGAGACAAAATAATAACATCAAAAATAAAGTAATGTTATCAAATTCAATGTTTTTAAAGCCTATGTCGCGAGATGAAGTTCAAAATGAAATATTAAATCTGAAAAACACTAACTCTGAAGGTTACGATGGAATCAGTACTAAAATTATAAAGGCCAGTGTTAATGAAATCACAGATATCTTGACACATTTAGTTAACATGTCTTTTAAATTGGGGATTTTTCCGGACGCGCTGAAATTGTCTGTAGTAAAACCAATATACAAAAAGGGCGAAAAAAACGATATTGGTAACTACCGACCCATCACGCTTGTGCCCATATTTTCAAAAATATTTGAAAAATGCATGTACAAGAGGCTTCTAGAATTCTGCACAAAATTTGAAATAATAAACAATGACCAATACGGCTTTCAAAAGAAAAAATCCACCACTCTCGCCACTTTTACACTAATGGATACAGTACTTACAAATCTAAATAATAACTGCCTAACAACGGGGTTATTTTTTGACCTGTCTAAGGCGTTCGATTTTGTATCTCACAATATACTAATAAACAAACTAGAAAGCCTTGGAATAAGAGGTGTTGTACTTCAATGGATAGAATCGTATTTGACCAATAGAAAGCAGTATGTCACAATTAACAGACTCGTCAAAAATGAAATACTTACGTACTCGTCTGAGCACCGTGTTATTCAAAAAGGGGTTCCTCAAGGAAGCATACTGGGACCGATATTATTCTTACTTTACATTAATAATATAACCGACGTAACTAATCATAAAACTATTCTATAAGCCGATGACATTTCCATTATTGTAACTACTAAAAAAACTGTAAACTCAATACATAATCACGAAATGGAAATTAATAACTTAGTTGATAAAGTAATAGAATGGCTAGAAAATAATAATTTGTCAATTAATCTACAAAAATCTTTCTTTATTCAATTTAATAGATCGAAACATGACAAATATAATTTTAAATTAAATATAGAGAAAATTCAACAGGTACAACACATAAAGTTCTTAGGTGTTACAATTGACGAAGATTTAAATTGGAAACTGCATATCAATAATACATGTAATAGAATTAATAGATTTGCGTATGCTCTTTATCAAGTCCAAAAAGTAACAAACAAACAAACGGCTATAATGTCTTATCGTGCCTACGTGGAACCAGTATTGCGATACGGTTTGTTGATGTGGGGCAACAGTACAGACTGGGAAAGAACATTCTTAGCACAAAAAAAGTGCATCAGAGCGATCTGTGAATCAAGCCAGACGTGTCTTGCAAACCATTTTATAAAAGTCTTGGTTTATTGCCACTACCATCACTTTATATTTTGGAAATTGGCAGTTTTTGTAAAAAACAATCTGAATTTTATTTAGGAAAGCTAAAGACTGCATAAATTC